>CM076093.1:290205-354216 GCA_038088585.1 Chrysina gloriosa | reverse complement strand
CGTTTAGAGAATCCGAAGTAGGTAGTAGTACGTAAAAATCATATTTTCCATACACTGGAACAAAGGGAGACAAAATGACGATAGATATGAGCAATGCAATAACACCGATGTCAATAAAAGGAAATCCAACAGAAAACTGGAAAAAATGGATGCAGAAATTGAAAAATTATCTAGTAGCCACTGAATCAAACCTAAAAGATGAAGAAATTCAATGTGCAAAACTGTTACACCTCTTAGGAGAAGACGCGCTAGAAATTTATAATTCCTTTAGCCTTGAAGAGGATGAAAAAAACAAAATTAACTCGTTAATTAAAAAAATTCGATGACCGCTTCATCCCCAAAAGAAATCTCATATTCGTAAGATACAGATTTTTCACTGCAAAACAGCAACACGAAGAAAACACAGAACAATTTGTTACAAAAATAAAAAACATGGTTCGACAATGCGAATTTAGTCACTTAGAAGACGACATGATCAAAACAATGCTAGTAATAGGTATAAAAGACGAATTAATTAGAGAAAAAGTTACTAAAAAATCATGAGACAACATTAGAGAAAATGAGTGAGGTATGTATTTTGATAGAGAACACGAGATTGCAATCCAATCAAATGAGAGATATGAGCACTACTCAAGTATCAGCTATATGATGGAAGAACAAGAAAAAGACAATCACAAGAAGCTCTGGTGAGTTGAATAAAAACTTCATTAAAAACTGTACGAGATGTAGCAAAAAGTCATGAATTAAATAAGTGTGGTGCATATGGTAAAAAGTGTAATTTATGTAAAAACTAAATCATTATGCGGTCATGTGCAGAAGTAAAAGACGGTGCATGAAGTAAATCATGATAACAATGAAAATGACAACATACTGTCAATAAACAGTGTATCAAATAATAAAAATAGTGGGTATGAACATTTGTCGATTCAGAATAGATTTTTCAAATTTAAAATAGATACAGTATCATCTATAAATATTATTTCAAATTCAAAAATAAAAGCATTAGAAGCAAAAATTATGAGTCCACAAATGTCGAAGTACACACATACATAGGTGAAAATATAGAAGTAATTAACAAAATTAAGTTAGATATTAAATTTAAAAATAATGTTTTTAAAAGTGTGGAATTCTATGTAACAAAGAACGATCATGATTCATTGTTAGGTTTAAGCACATGTAATTTCTTAGATTTAGGTCACGTAAACAGTTCAATTTATAGCAATGAATATGATAAGTTAATAAATAAGTATAAAGATTTGTTCGAGGGTATAGGGAAAATAGGTATATATCATATCAAAATTAAAAGGGGGCAATTCCAATTGTACAGCCAATTAAAAGAATTCCATTTGCTTTACATGAAGAATTAGATATCATTTAAAAGAATTAGAAAGCCTAAAAATTATAGAAAAGGTAAATGGACAATCAGAATGGCTAAATTCGTGTGTAATTGTAAGAAAACAAAATGGTATGTTAATATGTTTAAACCCAAAAGATCTTAATGAAGTAGTAATTGATGGAAAACATAAGATCCCAACTTTTGAAGAAATAACAGCTAAAATTAGTAATGCACGTGTATTCAGTACATTAGATGCAGATCTTCGCAACTTCGTTTGGTAACTACAAATTTTTACGAATGCCATTTGGCATCAAAATAGCAAGTGAAGTGTTTCAAGAAAAATTCAAAGAAATATTCAATATAGAAGGAACTGAAGTATACATAGATGATATTCTAATATGGGGCGAAAATAAAGAAATATGTACATGATGAAACATTAAACAAAATTTTAGATATTGCAAGATCAAATAATGTAAAATTTTATTTAAGTAACGTAAATTTGGTGCTGATAAAATAACATACTTGGGTTATGAATTTTCGAGTGAAGGAATTAAAGTTGATACAGAAAAGGTTGAGGCGATTAAAGATATGCCTACACCAACAAATAAGAAGGATGTGCAAAGATTTTTAGGTTTTGTCACGTATGTAGGTAAATTTATCAAGAATTTATCTGAAAAAACCTTCCCGCTAAGACAATTTACAAAAATAATACACATTTTTATTGGACAAATGAACACGACAAAACATTCAATCAACTAAAACATAGCATTACATGAGATAAATCATTACAATATTTTGACCCGAACACAAGTTCTACAATTTCAGTAGATGCATCGAAGAATGGGCTAGGGGCTGTATTAATGCAAAAAGGGAAACCACGCGCTTATTCTTCAAGAGCTATGACAAATATACAATCTGCATACGCACAAATTGAAAAGGGGTTATTAGCGATTTGCTTTGGAATAGAAAAATTTCACCAATACATCTATGGAGCAAAGTTCACAGTAGAAACGGATCATTAACCCTTAATTCCGATTTTCAAAAAATCGTTAGATTAATGTGCAGCAAGATTACAACGGATGTTACTTCAATTACAAAAGTACAATTTTGAAATAGTCTACAAACCGGTAAAGACTTGGTAATTGCAGACAATTTATCAAGAGCATTTATCAACAAAGAGTATAATGATAATACAAATTTAGAAATGCAAGTATGCCTCACTAAACATCATATATCAATTAGTGATGAAAAATTAACAGCCTTAAGTGAAGGCACAAATAAGGATCCAGAATTAAAACAAATACTACATTATGTAAAAGAAGGATGGCCGCAGAAAATAAATAAAGTACCATCTGAATTGAAACAATACTACAAACACAAGACAAACAAAACCTTGGACCAGAGTAGGGTTAGATTTGTTTGAAATTGATACAAATCATTATCTACTGATTGTTGACTACTATTCTAAATATATAGAAGTGGTATCATTGGACAATGATTTGATAGCTCACAGTGTCATACAAGAAATAAAATCTATTTTTGCTCGTCACGGAATTCCTGAAATAGTAATTTCAGATGGCGGTCCTCAGATGACTAGTGCGGAGTTCAAAGAATTTGAAAAACAATGGCAATTTCGGCACTGTCTATCTTCACCCTACCACCAACAATCAAATGGACAAGCAGAAAGATCAATACAAATAATAAAAAACTTCATTAAGAAAACTATTGAAGATAAAGGTGATATATATTTAGGCCTATTAGCTTACAGGAATAATCCAGTTCATAATTTATATACCCCGTCCCAATTACTCATTTCAAAATATTTAAAAGATAGATTACTAATCGATGAGAAAAAACTTGAACCGAAATTAATAAAAAAGTGTAAATACAATGAAAGAATAAAATCACAACAAGAAAAATACAAAAATTACTACGATACAAGATCTCGATCAGGACCAAATTTCGAAATCAATCAACACATAAGATATCAAGACCCAATAACAAAAAAGATGGTTTCTGGGAAAAATAATAAAGAAAATAAGTGATTCCACTTATGTTATAATAAAGCACAATCTTATATGATAGTTCTCTACCACTAATTAGGTCAATGAAACTAGACTGGTTTGAACGATAGTTATATTTCCAGAACGTTTACAAACGTTTTCGGAACACCTTCTTCAGTGAAAATATAACTAGATAAATATATAAACAAACATTTGTTTTTTATTTGGGAACTATCAACAAAATAACTAATGACTAGGATTTCTTGATATACAGGATATATAAAAAAACTTTTTTTTCTATATATAAATTATAAAAAACTAAAGTAATGTGTAAACACACATGCAAACTATGAAAATACCTAGAAAAGCCTTATATCAAAAAATCTTTGTCCAAACCTTAACAATTCTGTTCAAGGACTAGGGAAAACCCAAATTAAAAACCTAGCCAAAGGTTTCCTTCTTAAGAAATGCAAATCTCATTTTAACAAATTGCTGTATACATTACTTAAATTTTGAACATCGGTTCTGAAATTAATGGTTTTAGTGTCTTTCTGTATATTTATCATTTCGTATATTAATTCTTTTTATAATTATTCTCTGTTTTTAATATAATCGTGTTTTTAAAATCAAAGTAATATCCAAGATCTTTGTAATGTTTTGTTACAGCGGTCATTGCACCAAAATCATTATTTAAAGGATACTTATGGCTATACAACCTTTTCTTTAAATATTATTTCATCTGACCGATGTAACAATCATCACAATCTTTACAGTTTATTTTATAAACTACATTACTTTGATTTTGTTTATTTATTTTAGATTTAGTGTCAGTAAAAAGAGATTTGTTACTATAATTTGGAATGAAAGTAATGTTTATATTGTTTTTATTAATTTTTTAAGCGAACAAATAAGAAAGGGATTTAATAAAAACAATATAAACATTACTTTCATTCCATTGTATAAGTGTAATTTCTTTTCCGTTAACGGTTCTTCCTGTATCTCCTCTTTTCACTTCTTTTCTCGACGCAGCTTTATGGATTCTTCCCTCTTATTAATTCTTTTGGCACAGCTTTATGGATTCTTCCCTTTACCAATTCTTTCTTCTTGTGTATGGTGAGGTTCTTTTCTTACTAATACTTCTTCTTAGAACTCTTTATTTTGTGAAATATATTTTTAAACTTATTTATTGACTTTCTATATTGTCAATTCAATCGTCCTTCACCAAACTTTTATTTCTTCTTAAAACCAGGACTACACTCCTGTATTTCTCCGTTGTCCCCGAAACGAAACTTTAATTCACCTTGACTTCAGTACATCCAGATATATTGCTGTTATAGAAACCGGTACTGTACGTCGATGTATCCTTGGTTATTTCCAGTAAATTTATGTGAATTCTTGTAATGTATAATTGTTGTATGAAATGTGTTTTTAATGTTAACAAAGATCTTTTTATCCATTAAATTATGCTTTTATAAAATTTATTTCTGGTGACATTTGTTATACTACACTATTCAGATCGTTCAACGCCGAGTTCGTTGATCTTCCCGGTTGGTATGCATATTGTCTTCTGCTTAAAAGCTGCTCTGCTAGGAATATCTCCCTGATGAATCTGTCTACCAACGTTTCTCAACGTCTCCAACGTTTTTGCAGGAAAGATGATAGGGTGATTGCTCTGTACGACTTTGGTGTTTGGTCTGCTACTCTAGCCACTTTGGGCAGGTATATGACCCTCACTTTGTGCCGTGCCGTCGGTATATACCCCCATGCCAGACAAGCTTTGAAGATTTTATACAGGCATGGTGTCAATATATTTGCTCCCATTTGTAGTAATGCAGGGTATATTCCATCCATCCCGTGAGATTTGAATGGTTGGAACCTACTTAAAGCCCATCCAACTCTATTTGGTCTAGTGATCTCTGTGGCCAGTTTCCAGTCCCGTTGGACTGGCCTCTTTAGCCTTTCCCCAAGATCGTCCGATTCTTTGGAGTGTGTTAGAATTGATGAAGCCGGAAAGTGAACTTTTAATAGTTCTTTAATACTTTCCTCATGTGTTCCTGTATAGGTTCCATCAGTTTTCCTGACGAATCGCACCTCAGTTACGAAATTGCCTTCTTTGGCAAGGACCCTATGGATTCTAGCACACGTGGGGGTTTTATTTACCTCCCCGCAGAACTTCCTCCAAAAGTTCCTCTTCGCCTTGCGAATTTCCTTGTTGTACCAAGTAAGTTTTGTCCTATATATGTCACAGTTTTGGTTATCTTTAGCCTTGTTGAATAGCCTTCGAACTTCCGTTATTTGCCTTTCTAGGCTCTTATTCCATCAAACTGTTTTGTACCCTTCTTAGTGTTTTGTCCTTTCTGGACAGTTTTCCAGATATACAACTCTGATAGCTTCATTTATCTGTTCCCCTGCTAATTCTAGGCTCTCCGTCCCCGGACCGGAGGCACCTTACCCTCGAGAGCCTCATACCTTCTATAACCCTCCCAGTCCGTCTCCCTTGGATTTCTGCGCCTCGTTTCCGTGAGGGAGGTGTCTAGATCATACCTAATCTGCGTGTGGTCTGAGCACGAGGGTTCATTCGACACGTGCCAGTTGCAGACTAGGCCGTTTACTTTAGTAGTGCAAGGTGTTGAGTCTAGGACTTCTTGTCGAGTCCTAGTGGCAAACGTAGGCTTTTCTCCGACGTTTGCCACCAGAAACCCCTGATATACTATAGCTTGTAATAGGAGCTCGCCCCGTTTGTTCGTGTACTCCCCCTCTGTGTGATGAGCGCTGGTATCACATCCGATGATGAGTTGTAAGCCCTTTTCTTCGCCGTATGCAAATATGTCGCTTAGTATGCGAGGTGAACATGTCTCATTCCCGGGGTAGTAGGCAGAGCAGATTAACCAGTTCCTCTCACCCTCTTCCGTTCTTTGCTGATAGTAGTCTAGGCCTTGTGGCAGTTCCCTTGCATATTATTTTACCTTGTTGCGGCGACAGGCCTGCAACTTTCCGTTTGTACAGCCAGGGTTCTTGCAGAAGGGCCAGATCTAGGCCTTCTGTCTTGAATCACCTCACAAGCGTTGCCGTTGCGGCTTTGGCGTGTTGTAGATTCACCTGCAGGGCCCTGATTCCCCCTTCGCTCTATCCAAGAGGGGTTGGTCTCCGCCGGTTGTTGTATGATTTATGTGTTTATTATAACAATTGGTATTTAGTTTTCATATTTAAATTGAAAAATTCAGACTTTTATATGCAGTAAGTAAAAAATACCCGACGCGCATCCTAAAGTACTACATAGAGACGCGTGTCCTGACGGATTAATATCTTAAGCAAATTATAAACGACAGAAATCAACGTGAAGATTTATTGTACGAATAAAAATCGGGAAGTCAGCAAGCGTTTGTTGGACTATATACGCCACTGTAAGTCGGTCGTAGTGGTAATGCACGGCATCAATACGGAGATCGTACCGTATCGTGTAGAGTTTGACGTCTCTGCACACTTCTATGCTCTTCTTTGACTAATACGGGAAAAGTCGCTTTGCAGAACGTAGTGATTTACAACTTACGCCTTACGTCACATAAGAAGCCCGAACATATATGCTCAGTTTAAGAAATAAACCATTACTGTTCGAATCTTGGTCTTGTTTTTTCTTGTTCGTGTTTACTTAAAACCCTAATTTAAGATAAAGCCGTTTAATTTAGTTTCACATTAAAAGTCTTGTTTATTCTTGTTTGTGTTAATTAAAAAGCCTCAAGTGAACTACAAGCTACTTGTGTGACTTGAGTAGGGCGTTCGGTACCGTGAATCATAACGTCTTGTTGGAGAAATTGTGCATAGACGGAGTGGGGGAGTGTCACAAATTTAGCACTTTGGTGTATATACAATTTAAATTAAGGGGGCGACTTATGTGGTGGGGATTGGATTTTTGAGGGATAAAATGATAGTTCTGGTAGTTATCAACAGATGTCTCAACTGGTACGTGATCTACCCATAAATATCAATGCAATGCGTAGAATGTTTTGCGGTCTGAGTGAAACAAAATACAAGTGTCATCTCACTCTTGAAGACTGCTGAAAAATTCGCATTAGTAAAAATACAATCAAATTTTAGCGGCATTCGGGAATGTTATTTTCCTATAACTTGAGTAACGTAACCTCAATTTATACATTTTGATGACATTTTACGTCGATGTTTTCTATCAACTGGACAATTTTGGATGGAAATGTTAACGATGAATAAAATTGTTTTGTATTTATTTCCATTTTTTAGATTGAAAACTTGAATTTTCTAGGTGTAATAAATATGTTCAGAAAAACGTAAATAATTTGCTTTCTAAATGTAATATTAACGAACTATTTTCTTGCTAAGCGGAATAGGATTTATAACAAGATAATAAAAATCTAAAGTCTAATTCTAGAAAATGTATATGTAAACAACCAAAATCTCAAAATGTTTTACAATACGAGTAAACCAAACTAAAAAATTAAACTAAAAATTAAACTAGCGGTCCGGTGAAGGAAGAGTTAGAAGATAAGACAATATTTAATATAAATTAGTACACATACACTTATTGATTATTAAATAAAATTAATTTAATATATTTATGCCATATGTTTGTATCCTTTTGTGATCTTAATCGACCCTCATAATGCAGTCGCATAGTTAAATAATACTTGAATATTAATGTAACCAATTCCAGATTGTGATTATCCAACACATTCTGCAATAGAATACGTTTTTGCATACTTTCTGTGTTAAATGTGGAAGCCATTCTTTTAATAATTATATTCATTAAGACGTTTACTATGTTAGAAATGATAAGCAATGCTGGAATATTTTAACTTAACACTTTCTCTGCAATTGTGCAAATTCTAATAACTTCTGTACTTGGGATTATCAGTTTTCCTCTCTGCGCATTTGGACATCTGTAAAATCTGTCGTTACTATCATCCCTGCTTTACACACAACACAAAAACTCACTTGGGAAAACTGCAGTCTGTTTTTCCATTACAATACCGCGCATACATGTTTTGGTAAACATGAGACCTTAACATATAATTACCTAGAATACATCAGAATACAAGAACACCGCAGTTGGCTTTTATAACGCAAACGCACCTTTCTGTACTTTCTGTACAAGCGAAACAGATATCTTACGTTTTCCTTTGTTAATCTGGACCCTTCGAACGAAATTCGATTCCGATCGAAGTATTCAAGAAATTCTTCGCACCAAACATATCGTTCATCATCACCAGCACGAATCGGTATGCGAAAGCCGTTGTATAAAAATTGGAATTCGCTAAATCCTGATAAAAACAAAGAGTTTGGAAAGATCTAACTAGCATTGAATTAGATGCATATATCGGAATAGTTCTAGCCGCCGGTGTTTCATACAATAATAGGCAGAAATCAGACTTTGTTCACAGGGAACTGACAAGACGCACCGTAAAACTCTTTTGTGCAAAAAGTTCAGACCTAGTATGCCAACAACATTCAAAAGTTGATTATATTTGTTTTAGTTGTATAAATAAAAATTAATAACAGAATTTCTATCGCAATCCATCGTAGAATTGAAAATAAACTCTGAAATAAGACACAAAAATGAACGGAGAAAAAACTACTTTCCACCTTTAAAGAAATTCTTTTTTCAATAATCTCATCTGAGCAGGTAATTCAATCTTTATAAACATCTCTGAGAACCAAAAAAAGCCCGAAAATATATATCTGCATGGATATTAATACGATGCAATTCTAATAACTGAATATTTCCATATGAATACGTGAAAATGCATAGGGGTCTGGCCTGATCCCAAGAACATGTTTCTCTTGTGCTTGCTGTTCCTTTTCTACAATTTTTCAATGAAACCTAAACAACAAACGAAACGATGCTTGCAATATTCTCACACAGATTCATAAAAAACATGTTGCCAACCGTCAAGCGCGATTTCGTTATATCAAAAATAATAATTTGAAGTTGAGGAGGTATTGGAAAATGCGTTCCAGTTTATTCAGGATATAACATTCGAAGGAATATTTATTCTGCACTTTATACCACTATTGTAATGGCACATGTCATGAAATCATCTTCTGATAATGCATGTTCAGCTTTGTTAAATAGTGTCAGACATATGTACGTAAGTTAATAATATCTCAAGTCAAGGATGAATTCCCTAGTGTATTTGTAGATGAACAACATTCTTTTATTAGAGATTTCAAAGCTGAATTTAAAATAAAAGATGGTTTTAAACCTAAAGTGGAGGAAGAATTTTCAAAATGCTAAAATTCGGTGTTGTCTCTCCACACACAGTAACTGAGCAAGTCCTATAGTGATTCTCCCAAAAAGAATTCAAGTGATATTAGATTATATGTAGATTTACATTCAAGGCCCCAACGTGTTGAAAGGGTGATGCACGCCCGCTGCAACTCCATGAGGCAGCAATTGCCCGTTTGGCCACTTTACGTGGTTTATATTTTTCTTTCAAAAAAAAAAAAAAATTACATAATTATCCGGTTAACGAAAATGGAAGAAATCAAGGTTTTTCGAAACAACTTTTAACGATAATGGCGACTTTCTAAAAGCAATTAAAATGATTTTCACATTTGATCCAGTTATACGAGAGTTAACATGTTAATTCATGAAAATTCTCAAAAACATTATGTAGTACTTAATATTCCTTATTTGTCTTTTCTGAGCGTGATGAGTGTTCGACGGAACAAAAAGTGAATCTGACATTGATGGCAAAAATCCTTTGATTTATTGCAATACATATTTGAAAGCAATTTATCACCAACCTTTCGCAATTTAACAATTTCTGTGAGAATTCTTCTTACTCTTCCGGTATTAGTAGCATCAAGTGGACGTTCATTTTCTAAACTTTAACTGATCACAAATTATTTAAGCTCTACCATGTTGCAGGAAAGGTTATCTCGCTTAGCAATTTTGTCTATAGAATATTAACTTTTAGATACTATTAATACAGAGGATATGTTAAAAGAATTTGCAGCAATCAAAGGTAGAAAAAGAACAACTTTTTAATTCTCAATTTTCATGTATGCACGTATGCATACGTTAAATTTTTCGCATTGAAAATCTAAATGCCGTACAATTATGTAAAACAATAAATTATGTAAGCTACCGTCTTGATGTTGTGTATATAAGAAACATTATTTTATATATGCAGTTACGTATATAACCTGCTTAATTTATTATTTTTCAATTATTAGAAGTTTCAAGTTCCTTTTGATATTGTGATTTTTATTATACTTTTTCCTAATATTAATAATATTTAAATAAAAGGCTTTGAAAACAACATATCTACTTTAATTGATTGATTATTAATAGGTTGTGGATTATGTGGTAGCAATTTGGCGCCAAATCTAGAGCAAATGAAAATGCATATTACAAGTTGAAGTTTTTTCTTGGCATTACTGTCATAAAAATATATTTTGCCATCTATCGGTAAATGGCTACACTTTCACCAGGATATTGAGGACTCATAAGTCAACGCCTGTCATACGTTCACTTTGCGGATACAAATTTTTCTTTATACATACCGAATTGTTCATATTCTTACAAATTTCACATGCAGAATATCGCGGCAAGGTTTTGCAATATTTTTGCGTGATTTTACCAATTTTTTGTTCTTAATTTGCAATGTGCACATGTTTTCTCAAAATATACGACATATTTGACATTGAGAATATAGCATACCCTAGTTCATTCCTTTCACTTTCTTCTTATTGATTTTATTAAAAAGAATGCTTAATTTTCCAGATTTGTATCCTACAAATTAGTGCCGTTTTTCGATAGTGGCGCCATCTGTTGACAATGAACTCTCAAGCCGCCCCCTTAAGCATGTAAATTACGCACGCGCGTATATTGTACTAATATTTATCATGTGATCTTCCAGTCTACACAGTACCACAGAATAGAGAGAACCGACAAAGTTAGAAAATCTTGTGGTAAATTCTGCATGCGCATGGCCGGGAACCATGTTTTAAATACGACGAAGTGTTATAGTTGGCTAACTTGTAGTTATTATCTGTTATTATTCTGGGATGGTGTGTGCATATTAAAATTAAAATATACGATTATTGTTTCGTATCAGTGATTTAAGGTTTTAGCAAATACAATCCTTTAAAATGTCCAAAACTCTGATATTTTTCAATTAATATGAACAAATGTGCACCTTTCGTATTTTCAAAATGGCGTTAGCTAACTTCTGAGCTATTTCGAGGACATTCAAATCGACCACATGAACATCAAAGCTACCGACACGCCTTGTCGCTTCTGGCTATTCTGTGACAATACCAAATACATCGTCGAGCTAGACAGTCGTGCCTTTCATTTCAATTTCAAATATATGTAATAAAGCAATCTGTTGTGCTGCCTATCAGCTAAATCGATCTCCTACGAACGCCTTAAATGGAGAGGTACCAGCAGACGTGTACCTAGGTAAAGTGAGCTATAATAAACTGAAAGTTTTTGGTTCAAGAGCAAGATTGTGGATACCAAAAACCAACGACATAATTGTTTCAAGAGATTTAACATTTGATGAAAACAAATATGTCTAAACCTGAAGAATTTTCAAGGGAGCGATCAGGAATGTCAACAGAAAGTGGGAACAGCAAAAGTGAACTAACGGAGAGCGTAAGTAAAGATGAGAACATGAAACCAGATCAAGCTGATCAAGATTTCAAAGAACAAAGTAATAGGAGAAATCCTACCAATCACCAACCTCCTCAGGAATCAATTCGGAGGAGCAACAGACATACTATTCTTAACAATAATCAACAAGAGGAAAGCTCGGATGAAGGTCATTTGTCTTATTGTCTGTGTGCAGGAGTACCAGACTCTTATGAAGACGCAATAAATTCGGACGATGGTTGGGAGGAAGCTATCCAAAAAGGAGTTGATGCACTTGAAAAGCATGACACCTGGGAGCCAACAAATTTACCAAAACGTGTCAAGCCAATCGATACACGATGGATATTTAAAGTTAAGTGATATGATCTGAGATTCTGAGCAGATACCTGGATAAGCCAACTCAACTGTGGATTGCAGCCAAAAGAGTAGTACGTTACTTGAAGGGGACTAAAGATTTTTGTCTTACACTCCACAACCAAAAGATATAGGTCTAACTGCATATACAGATGCAGATTGGACAGGCGACACAACCGACAGAAAAAGTACAAGTGGCTGTGTAGTCTATCATGATGGAAACGCTATCTCGTGGTTTTCAAGAAAACAGACATGTGTTTCTCATTCAACCGCAGAATCAGAGTATATAGCCTGTGCAACAGCAGCAATGAATGTCATATATTTCCAACGGATTTTAGAGGATTTCAAATGTGACTCTACAGTTCCTCTAATCTACGTCGATAATCAAAGTGCCATCAGTATGAAGAGTTATGTGAACAGTAAACGAACTAGACACATAGACATTAAATATCATTATATTAAAGATCTTATATCGAAAAATTTAGTCAAGTTGAAATACAGTCAAACTAATTGTAGAATGATAAGCTGGTTTCAATTATAATTTCGATATGGACTGTATTTCTTTTTAATTATTTTTATTTTACCATTTTACTACATACAAGTTACAAGAATAAGAAAAATACAAGTGATCTGCGCATGCACATGATGCCTACTACTCTCATACTCATAAATTACCTAAAGGGGGATGTCTAACATTGATGTCAAAATGCTCATGTATTAACATCCCGCCCGCCTTGGAAGGACAAAGTTCTTTCAATATAAAATTATATTATACCTAAATATCTAAATACCGATCATATATGTACAATTATAACTAGTGTTTATTGATGACATTATTCGCAACAGTCCTTCCAAGTGGTAACACACATAAACGATTAATAGCACGGGTGATGACATTATCACGCATTCGCACCTCACACACTCTAACGATGCCGTCTTTACCTGGATAGAGTTTGACTACGCGGCCAAGACGCCAGTCCAGGGTAGAAGTATTATCCTCCTTCACAAGTACCAGGGCTCCGACCTCCAGAAGATGTGGGAACTTGGTTTTCCATTTTAGTCGTGTTTGTAGTTAAGCCAGGTACTCCTTATGCCATCGGCACCAATAATGTTGTGTGATGGCTTGCAACTGTTGCCATCTGGTCAGTCTATTTTCTGAGGTGTCCTTAAGATCCATTTCGGGAAGTGCTATCAGACTTCGCCCAATCAAAAAATGACCTGGTGTCAGGGCTGTGAGGTCATCAGGATCTTGGGTCATGGGACATAAAGGACGGGAATTCAATATCGCTTCAACTTGAGTTATAATTGTGTATAATCCTTCAAACGTTAAATATTTATTCCCGACCACTCGTTTTAGATGGTGTTTTGTGCTTTTAATTCCCGTTTCCCAAATACCTCCAAATGTAGGCGATTTTACGGGAATGAAGTGCCAATTAAGTCTGATATCAGCGAGTTTACTAGCTATTACCTTAGAGCAGACATGGGCAACCTTTTTTGTAGAAGTTTTATGCTGTGAGTAATCTTGAAAAATATACATTTTTGTAGTATCCTTATGATTCATTATGAATTAAGTTTAGACGGGCCGTGCTAATATGCAACGAAAGAATCCAGTAGCGGGCCGGACAAACCTTACTCGAGGGCCGCATGTGGCCCGCGGGCCGGAGGTTGCCCATATCTGCCTTAGAGCTTAATTTTAAAAATTCTGCGATTTTCAAAAGTTTGTTGTTAGCGCCGACAAAATTCAAGCCGTTATCAGAGTAAATATGGGATGGTTTTCCCCTTCTGCTGATAAACCTGTTTAAGGTGGCAATAAATGCCTCTGTAGTTAGTTCGGACACTAGTTCTATGTGGACCGCCTTGGTGCACATACATACGAATAAGTATATATAGACCTTTGAAAATTTTGCCCCTCGCGATTTCCGATCCTTTACATAAAATGGCCCTCCATAATCAATGCCTACATTTTGAAAGGGGAAATAATTGTTTACACGGACCTCCGGTAAATCACCCATTAAGTAATTTGAGTCTGTAGGGGATGCCTTGAAACAGACTATACAATTTCTAATTATATTGTTACAAGTGTTTCTGCCACCAATAGGCTCATATCTTTCTCTACTTGAACAAAGCAGTGATTGAACGCCACAATGTAGCAATTTTTCATGTTCGTTCCTTAAAATTAAACTTGTCAAAGGATGTCCCTTGGGCAAGATAATAGGATGTTTTTATCATACGATTGCCTAGCATGTCTTAGCCGACCTCCGACGCGAATAACACCGTTTTCCATAAATAGATTCAATGATAAGATTGAGCTTTTATTACTAATTTGCCTTTTATTCGAAAGGTCCGAATATTCACGTGGAAACGCTTGTAGTTGAGCTTGTTTAATTAAAAAACATAAAGAATTCGCCAATTCAGTGGGTTTTAATGATCCGTATAATTTAGGTTCAATTTTCCTACTATTATGAATAAATCTAAGTATGTATGCCAATATATGTAAACACTTATCTAAATTGGAAATATGATATATTAATTTTAACAAATCGGATTCGCGTACGTTAATACAAGTAATTGTAATTTTTTGTTCTGGGACTTCTTGGTTGAGAACTTCATTCTCCATTGTCCATTCAGACTGATCTAATAATAACCATTCAGGACCATGCCACCAAAGTGAGTTGACTCTCAAAGTTGAAGCAATGGTGCCCCGAGATAGTATATCTGCTGGGTTTTCCTCAGATCTAACGTGATGCCAATTGGAGGTTTTTGTTAATGCTTGTATCTCACTGACTCTGTTGGCGACAAATGTTGACCACCTATTGGGGACCCCCTTATCCAAGCCAACGCTATCGTAGAGCCAGTCCAATAATATTTGTTTGT
The DNA here is from genome assembly GCA_038088585.1 of Chrysina gloriosa. Classification (NCBI taxonomy): domain Eukaryota; kingdom Metazoa; phylum Arthropoda; class Insecta; order Coleoptera; family Scarabaeidae; genus Chrysina; species Chrysina gloriosa. The sequence goes on along the minus strand of CM076093.1, from coordinate 339,017 downwards.
AAATTCTATTTCTAAAGACAAGCAAATCCTCTTTTCCAAGTTCGCTAATATTACCGCACCGCAAAGTTCTAAGCGAGGTAAACTGATATTTTTTATGGGTGCCACTCTGGATTTTGCACACAAAAGATTTGCGACAATTTTTCCAGATGAAAATCTACATCTGGCATAAACACATGCTCCATAAGCCCTAATAGAGCTATCACAAAATCCGTGTAATTCAATACTTACATAATTAGAGAATATGGTCTGCCTGGGAATATTAAATTGTTCAATAACTGACAAACTGTTTAAAAATGTTTCCCATATCGCCTTTAAATCGTTTGGTACTGGTGTATCCCAATCTAGATTTTTAACCCACAAGTCTCGAATAATTAGCTTTCCAACTATAACTATAGGACCCAACAAACCTAAAGGATCATAAATCTGACTTATAGCTGATAAGATACTTCGTTTTGTACAGTTTCTTGAATCTAGTTCGTAAATTGCTTTCGATTTGTACTGAATTGTATCCTTTCTTGGATCCCAATAAATCCCTAAGGTCTTATTAGATTCATTTTCCCCCAGTTTTACAACATTGACATCTAAGTTGTCTATTAGGTGAAACTGATTTAATAAGGTTTTGTCATTGCAAAGCCACTGACTTAATTGAAATCCTGCGCTATTTAACGTTTCCAACAATTCTTTCTGTAACTGCAAAATATCTGATTTACTTTTAGCTCCCGTTAAAAGGTCATCCATGTAAAAATCATTGTGAATAACCTTACTGCAACAGGGAGAATTATTAATTATTTGTTTACCTAACGTGATTAGGCATTTTACCGCTAGATAAGGTGCAGAAGATGTTCCGTATGAGACAGTGTTTAATTTATAACATTTTATATTTTCTTCAAGACTATTTCGCCAAAATATTTTTTGATAATTTCTATCATCCTCACTTATCAAAATTTGCCGATACATTTTTGTTATATCCCCTGTCATAACGAAATTATATTTTCTAAATCTAAGTATAATAGAGAAAATATCCTGCTGCAGTGTTGGTTCTACATACTGTACGTCATTCAATGATAGACCGGTACTTGTTTGCGCACTTGCGTCAAAAACTACTCTAATTTTTGTTGTTAAGGAACTAGATTTTGTTATTGCATGATGCGGAATGTAATAACCTACGTCAAGTTCTTTATTATCGTCAAATTCAGTCATATGACCCAATTCTTTATATTCTGCCATAAATTTATGATATTCTACTCGTAAGTGTGCATCCTTCATTAATCTTTTTCCAGTAGACCAAATCTGCGCAAGGCTATTTCACGTGACTCACCTAACTGTGATAATAATTCATTTTTGTATGGTATTTTCACAATAAATTTACCACTTGTATCTCGGGCAACCTTATCCTCAAAATGTTGCTCACAATATTTTTCGGACTTTGACATAATATTATCTCTTTGAATTTCTTCTACCTCCCAAAATCTCGTAAGTCTGTTATCCAGACCATTAATGGCCAATGTTTTAGCACTTAAACATGACATGGATAGATTGTTATTACTAATATTTGAACAGAGATTTCCTACAACAATCCATCCCAATTTTGTATTTTGCAACATGGGTAGATCCTTCCCAAGTTGCGTTTGACCGTAACAAAGTATAGACCAAAATATATCGGACCCTAGCAAAGGATCTATTTCCCCAGAAATGTTGAAATCAGGATCTGCTAATTTTAAGCACGTTGGAATATTTAAAGCACTTTTATCAAATGAGACAATGGGTAATGCATTTGTGATTTTGGACAACACTAGACAATTTATGTTGGCGTTGAAATTACTACAACAAGAATTAAACGAAACGTGAACTTGGCTATTTATGTGCGATAAAATTTGACCTACACCTGTCACTACGTGATTAATTTTACATCTTACTAAATTCAATCTATTACATAAATTTTCTGAAATGAAATTACTCTGAGAACCATTGTCCAGAAGGGCGCGGCATTTATAGTATTTACCTCCCACCTTTAATTTCACAATTACTGTAGATAGTAGTACATGAGATACAGTCGGTTGATTTAATGAATTAGATAATTTCGAGATGGTTGAACCAGAAACGCTTGTATTTTGTGCTACTGGAACATCCCGAGACGATTCATCATGAATGGAATCATCATTAGATTGATTTTCAGGACTATTATTGGGGTTATATGACAGATTAAAGCTAGGCGTCCACCTATCCGCATCGTACGTATCGGACGCATCGCATCAAACGGATTATTTTTTCCAATGCGTTCACAGTAAGGTGGCGTCCACCTATCCGCATCGTACGTATCGGACGCATCGCATCAAACGGATCGTAATATTCTTTATATTGGAACCTATACAAGCGCGTCCACCTATCCGCATCGTACGGATCGCACGAATCTGCCCGTCGGCAATGCCGACGCCGTTGCTCCGAGAGGCAACTTTTGCGATGCGTGCCGATGACTCACTACGAAAGTCCGATAGTTGCGTCGGCAAATCCAATCGCTGCCGATACTGTGAATGAATTGGAAAAAATAATCCGTTTGATGCGATGCGTCCGATACGTACGATGCGGATAGGTGGACGCCTACTCAAACGGATTATTTCTTTCCAATGCGTTCACAGTATCGACAGCTATTGGATTTGCCGATGCAACTATCGGACTTTCGTAGTGAGTCATCGGCACGCATCGCAAAAGTTGCCTCTCGGAGCAACGGCGTCGGCATTGCCGACGGATAGATCCGTGCGATCCGTACGATGCGGATAGGTGGACGCACTTCTATGGCTTCCTATGTAAAGAATACTACGATCCGTTTGATGCGATGCGTCCGATACGTACGATGCGGATAGGTGGACGCCTATCTTAAGATGTAACAAAGTATTATGCGCTTTATGACATTTATGGCATTTACTAGCCTTATATTTCCAAGACGTATGTGACGGTCTCAAACAGTTTAGACATAATTTAGCTTTTTTAGTCGTAGCTATTCTACCTGGAATATCTAATTTTAAAAATGACTTACAATTATAAATGTTGTGGTACTCATTACAATAATAACAACCTCTATTGTTGTCTGAACTAGAAGTTGATGTAAAACTACTACTTTTAATTTGATTAGGTTTTTTTAATTGTTTGGAAGCATCTAATTTTTCCAATACTTCACATTTGCTTCTTATAAATTGCTGCAAGTCTTCCATAGTAGGAAGCTCATTTTCGTACCTAAACATTTCCCAATCTCTACGAGTTCTCGAATCAAATTTACTACTTAGAATGTATATAATTAAACTTGACTAGTGTTCAGTACTTTCGCCTAAACTCTTTAATGACCGCAAATGCTTTGCAAAACTGTCGTATAGGTTTGGAATATCAACATGAGATTCTTTCAAAATACTAGGATGTTCCATTATAGCCTTAATGTGATTATATACAATTAACCTTTTATTTTCAAACCTATCTGTTAAGAACTGCCAGGCAATCGCATAGTTATTCGTTGAGACTTCTATCGATTTGATAATTTCTAATGCATCCCTTTCTAAAGCAGATCTTAAATAATAAAATTTCTGTATATTTGTTAATGAGTCATTTGCATCAACTAAAGCCTTAAAGGTATCTTTAAATTTAATCCAAGAGCTATGTTTGTCGTCAAATGTAGGCATTTTTATAGCGGGCAATTTTACTAATGCATTTTGAGTATGTATATCGCTTGAAGGCGACCCCGATAGTCCACTACTAGTACTATCATTACTTTCAATTCTCTTTGAGGATAAATCTAAATAAACGGCCCTTATTTCACCTACTAATGCGCTATAATTATTTTCAAAATTATCTCTTTTATTCTCATCGGCATTAATACCTTCTAGAATTTCTAACTGTGTTTGTATCTCGTCAAATTCGTCCCAAACAGGTTCGAACTTATCTAATCGTACCTTCAATTGACTAAGCTCCGTTTCACTCAAACTAACTTTGTTAAACGCAGCGAAAAATTTTTAAACCTCGTTAATTTGGCTTTAATTATGCCTCTTTTGTTCTTGAGCATTGCTATTTGCTCTGATTGATCCATGTTTAAATATAATTGCTGGAAATTCAATGATTGATATACGTATCGCTGCTTTTAATGTATACACAAATTAAAGCGACATCTACTCACACAAAGGTATAAAGGAAAGAAATCAAATAAACTTACAGGAACAGTAGAGATAGCCCCGTGGAAGTGACATTAACTTATTTTCTTCGATGCCTTCCGCTTCTCTCACGTATTTTTAATGGCGATGTGCACGCGGTCTCTTCCTTAATTCACAAAATTCTTGATTATCTGGCTCGAAGGACCAAATATATGTAGAATGATAAGCTGGTTTCAATTATAATTTCGATATGGACTGTATTTCTTTTTAATTATTTTTATTTTACCCTTTTACTACATACAAGTTACAAGAATAAGAAAAATACAAGTGACCTGCGCATGCACATGATGCCTACTACTCTCATACTCATAAATTACCTAAAGGGGGATGTGTAATGTTGGTTGTCTAACATTGATGTCAGAATGCTCATGTATTAACACTAATGATGGTGTAGCAGATATTCTTACTAAATCTTTGAAAAGAATCAACTTTGGTAAATTCTCTGAAAGACTAAATATACTGTAATGTCATAGAATGTATCTTTAAAGTTCAGCTTGTAGAGAGATATTGTAACATTTATACTTCATTCTGTATTACTCAATATTCCTTGTTATTTTGTAACATTTGTATATGGAATTTAAATTGAGAGGGAGTGTCACAAATTTAGTACTTTGTTGTACAATTTAAATTAAGCATGTAAATTACGCACGCGCGTACATTGTACTAATATTTATCATGTGATCTTCCAATCTACACAGGACTACACAGCTCAGCTGGTGCATCGGGAGCGTCGGTCACGCGAAGGTGCATTATTAGTAGCTCCGCAAAGTTCCTGGATTACACACGTAGTCCGCGCGACCAATTACGTACGTATTTTTCCAGTTCAAATTTTCTTTTGTTTTTATTTATTTGATGTTAAAATTGTCATATTATTTTGTTATGTTATTTTATTGGAGATTGATTTAACATTATGTTTTAGGATAAAAATGGATGATCGACAAGCTGCACAGATAGAGGCGTGGTTGAGAGAAGCTGATTCCGACATCGATGATTGTCAAGCTGAGTCTAGCTCGGAGGAGGAAGTAGATCAGTTAGAAGAGCAGAATCACAAATCTGGATCAGAGCAGGAGCAGGATATCAGAGGTGAGGGGTCGGGCGAAAGCTCTGAAGACCGCGGCGTGATGATTATTATACCGGAGTTGATGACACAATGTGGTCTAAGACAATTCCTCAAAACAGAGGAAGAACCTGTAGGCATAATATAGTGTTTGTTCCTCCTGGTCCAAAAGGAATAGCCAGGCAAAAGACTGCTATTCAAGACTGCATGTCACTTTTCGTTGATGATCAGATAATTGAATTGATAACCAAATACACCAATATGAAAATAAACTATATCAAGAACAACTCTGCAAGAGAAAGAGACGCTAAAAACACAAACGAAATTGAAATCAGAGGTTACATAGGCATTTTATTATTGGCTGGAGTAATGAAGATAAGCCGATCAAGCACTGCTCAAATATTTGAACACGTAAACCATACCGGAATTGAAGCAATATATTTGACCATGTCTGAACAAAGATTCAAATTTCTGACAAGGGTTTTGCGCTTCCACAATGTGGAAGACCGACAAGTTCGTGCAGCAATAGATAAATTAGCTCCGATACGTGAAATTTTTCAATTGTTTCTCTCCAACGTTCAACGTTACTTTGTATCAAGTTCTGAAATGACTGGATGTCGCTGTGCTTTCCGGCAGTATATTCCAAGCAAGCCGGCAAAATATGGAATCAAAATATTTGCATTGGTTGACGTCCATTATCCTTATACATTCAATTTAGAAATATATGCGGGCCAACAACCAGAGGGTCCGTTTCGCTTGAGCAATGAAAGACACGATGTCGTCATGAGAATGGCTCAACCTGTACTGGGCAAAAATATGAATATTACCATGGATGGATAACTGGTTTTCTTCACTTCGAGTTGTAAAACAACTTTTTGAAAACGGCACTACTTCGAAAAGATAAACGAGAAGTCCCCGTGAATTTCGTGTCGCCTCAGGAAATCCACCATCTTCTTCAAGATTTGGCTTCCACCAACCATGTACAATGGTGTCGTATGTGCCGAAACCCAATAAAGTGGTTATTCTCATGTCAACAATGCACAACGATGCGAAAATTGATGACACTACTGGAGATATTCGAAAGCCAGAAATAATAACTTATTATAATAGAACAAAGAATGGTGTTGACTTAGTTGATAAAATGTGTTCTTTCTATGACGTTTCGAGAATCTTTGATTTGCTAAACTTGAGTGCACTAAATGCATTATGTATTTACACAGCAAACAAAAACTATGGACATGTATGCCGCCGTGACTTCCTGATCGACTTATCCCTGACTTGGATAAAACCATGGTCTCAGAAAAGAATTAACTCAAAATCGTTGCCAAGGTCTTTGACAATAAAAATTAAAGATTTTCTAGGTATTACAGACCAAGAAAAACAAGCACCAGCTTCAGAGACGACGTCGAGTAATGTAGTGCGCCGTTGCCACGAGTGTGGAAGAGCCCGCAATAAAAACACCCGAAAGTCGTGCGCTGCCTGCAAAAAGTTTATTTGTGGGGATCATTCCAAGATTATGTGTCCTTCCTGTGCAGAAAATGTTATAAATAATTAATTTTAATAATTACACTTAATTGTGATCTCAATCAATATGAAAGCTGTTATTTTTGTGCCAATTTAGAGAAGTATTTTTGTTTTTGTTTAATAGTTATAAAAAGAGTTTATAAATAAGTTTTGCTGATTTTATATAGTTAACGCTGGCATTTACACCTCAAAATGTACTCAGTTTTATGCACATTTCGATACACTTTTTGGGAGCCAATTTCAAAGTTGAAAGAGTGGACGAAATTTTTTCCCGAATCATCTATGTTTTATCTGTCTATTGACACAGCGATTTTTGTTATTATTTTTTAATTTTTTAATTTTTAATTTTTTAATATTTTTTAATAACGTTTGGGCAATTAAAAATGTACAACTCGATTTAACATCAAACTTTTCAAATAATATTAACCGAAATATAAATATCTCCACGTTGGTAGCTTGATGTGACCACTCTCTTTCATATGCCACTTGTAAAATTTTTCCAAATGGTCTATGAACTCCAAAATAATGTAACAAAAATTATTACAATCGGCATTTTTCAAAACTAAAATAGCATGCAGGCAACACAAATAGCTCACTACCGGTAGAAAAATAAATGTAAGATTCCTTGTGCGTCATATTCCTAAACAAGAGATAATAGATTTCATTACGGGAAACGCTGTGGACGGAATTCAACAGAAATAACCAAATGTAAATTATTATTGGAACTATTTCTGGAAAAGTTTTTGGCATATATACTTAGTAATATCATGAATAAATCAATTTATAGTATACAAAATTCTTGGGAATTAGTAGATTTTTATGTATGTATGTACCAAATTTTAGTGTAGATGTAGTTTCTTTATTTACAAATATCCCGACTAAATTAGCAATTACAATAATAGATAATAAATGGGAATTGATTTCAAATTTCACAGATTTATCGACAGATAACTCTATTGACATATTCTTAGATGTCTATAATGACTAGAGGGTATAATAGTGAGCAGGTAATAAATACTAAACAAATAGTACAATAGGTACAGAGGTAACCCAGTACAGATAAACTATGAGTGGAACACATGCAAAATTAAAAGAAGTGTAGCTCGTTTCAACTTATTTTATTCTGACGGAAGTTGCTTCTTCCAAAAATGTTCATCCTTGTATATAATTTGATAAAACAATCCTTTTGGCGTCCATACAACAAAGTAACATTAATTTTTATTGGTTATGTTCAATTGACCTTGTGCTTGGTGCATGTAGCTGTGATTATTTTTTAATAGCAGGCCACCGCTGTTATCAATAATCAAATCATTTATAAGTTTGTTTTCTGTTGCTTCTTTCGGTGTTAACATCCTTGAATTATAAGGGCTTTTTATTTCAATAATGGCGTTGTCACCTAGTAAGCCATCAGGAGATGCAGCTAAAAACGGATATTTCTAGTCTATAAAAAGACCACAGCTTCTTATTTCTAAGCCGAAAATTTTTTCAAATTCGGCCAATGCTCTGCTTTCATTTTGCATGCCGTACTGAGTTGCCGCAGATCCAAAAAAGTCTTCATAAAGTGTTCGCTGTCAAACTGGTTTTTCTTAGTTTTGCAACTTTACCAAAATTGGATGCAGTTAATCGTTTGACCCTCATCGTCTTCCATAAAGTGTTATCTATTTGGCTTGCAGTTAATTTTTGTATTTCTTCTGGATTTTCACTTTTCAATTTCTTAAGGAATGTTGCTTTTTTCCCGAATAGGTCGCAATCTCCATATCGTCAACATTGGCATTTCTTTCAACTACTTTTTTACGCTCCGCTAAACGCGCCCGTTTCAACTGTTTCTTGTGACTTTTTGGACTGGACAAATACGCACCACGTTTGCGGTTTCCCATTTTTTGAAATTTAAATGTAATAACAAAAATTACGAACAATCAAGACCGAACGAAAATTTGCTAATGAAGTTATAGATAAACAACTTGCGATTTTATACTTCAGTTTTCCTACAGTAATACTAATTGGTAATTTGAGGAGGGGCTACAGCAAACACAAATAGCGGATACGCATCCCACTAATTACATTTTTCGATGAAGCTAATATGGTAATCCTACTCACGATTATTGTCCCCATTTATCCATATGATATCCATAGTTCATGATACATATAAAGAAATAAAACTTTTTTCCAATAATATTTACAATTTCCAAAAAATATTTATCAATTACGTACATATTGCTTTAAAATATGGATTAACGATTTTATCTATAGGTTCATAACTTTCGAAGAAGTTCATAGGTGGATCAAGCTTTATTGAATAATTTAATAGAACAAAATTCGTTTTTTACTTGCTGTAGTACTATACTAAATGCATCTTGAAAAGGAAAAAATCACTTCCATAACTTGCCGGCTGTTTGTCCAACATGAAAGACGTGATGTATTCATTGAGTGCAAAACGAGATTTTTTAATCAAAACAGACCGTGTTGAAAATATATTAGGCCAGGGCACGAGTAATTTAGCATAACCATTGAATTAGAGAAGATAGTGGAAGGCGCACGATAATGGGCTTATCAACGAAAACCGTGCCCTTCTATTGGAAGAGTGTAGGTATATACACAGAGGGGGTTTGTACCTTACTCTTGCTCGTTGGCTCTTATGGGTCTCTTAAACCACGCGTTGGTTTTTTTAACAACATTTATTGTTTAATAGGGAAATTTTCCTATCAGAAACGGTACAAACATCCATTATATTTGAACAATATAGATTATTAGGTAGCCATATATCAAAACAGTATTTTGCAACATAATAGAAAAACATTTGCGATAGATTTCTTGATGAATCTATACAGTTAAAAATTTGGCACTTGAATTTTTAACGCGGGTCGAAAATCCAGGTATTTTTTGATATATAAGTGCTCGCAAGACCACTTGAAACTATTTTTTTATTCAGCAACATTGTGCCACCAAGTATAAATGCTAACTGCATCAATAATGAGTATGATGCAATACCGATTTTTTACCTTGGACTTTCAGAATGAGATATTGCAGACTTTCCACATTCCAAAAGTCACATTGCTAATGACATAACAGGTTTAATTGAAGTAGATAATTTGGACTTTCTCCAATTAAAGGAATTAAGGCAACTATTACAGACCGACAAAATTATTCGTTATTAGATATTAATAATTATAGAAATTTGACTAAATTTGTTGTAACGCAAAATTATATTTTCTGTCTACAGTTATTTTTGAAATCGTCATATTTTCAGAGAAATCCTTCAAAGCGGAAGTTATTTTGAGACACATGCAAAGATCCTTACTTAAAAAAGGATTATGAATTTAGTTCAACAGCAATTCATAACTGAAATAAAAACATTATTTTATCCTTCACATCCAGCTGTCGATATTTCATATTATATATTTCATAGTATTTACTTATACTTATACTTATATCTTATGTCTACAGTAGGTAATAGTAGAAATTGCCTATTTTTTATATCTTGTAAATAGTTCACATTTCTATTTACCTTGTATTCCATTTCAATGTAATTTTACCTGATGCGGCGTTATTTCAGATTATCACGCCAGCTAAGATTACCTTGCATATTTTGGAATGAGTCAAACACGGATAGCCATCCCGTCCACTATGTTTATCCTTTTCTAGCAAGAACGTCTCATTTTCTCACACTGTGGCGTTATTGAAAATGAGCGTAATGTCACATTTTGTTAGTAGGCAACTTAATATACAAAAATTTGAAATTTATTTTAGGTAAACTCCAGCCTTAAGCATACTGTACTGATTATAATTCCATAAGTAAAATAAAGAAGTTATATAAAAAACAAAAGTTATTTCAATGCACTACGTAAGTAGTCCGCGCGACCACTGTTGTCTCGTTTAGATGCGCGACCACTGTAGGGTTAAGTAAACAACAGATGTTCGGGTTCGTGAATGTGCGCTGTTGTGTGCTCTGTTTTCTTTTAACTTATGTCGGCATAATAATTCGAATATAGATCGAGACCAATTCACCCAATGTTGTATGGCTAGGTGAACACGCATCGATTTCGATCGTACGGAGAAATATCGTACGATCAAATTCTTCTAGTGGAACAAAGAAGCGTGCACAAGTTTCGAACTCAGCACAATACGGCACGATCTCCGTGTTGATGCCGTGCATTGCCATTACGATCGACTTGCCGTGAGTACAGTGTATATGATCCAATGAACGCTTGCACATTCCACGATTTTTATTCGTACGATAAAATAACGTACGATAAAATAACGTACGATCGAAAATCGATGCGTGTGCACCTATCCTATCACTATTTTAAATGTGGTAATGTAGTTGTGGGTCGTTATTGAACTATCTGTTGTTTTAGAACCATTATAGATTCAGTAACGGTTGAAACTGTTATCTCGCTGGGAAAATAACGGTTGCTTTCGGACTGTCCCCACCGCATTTGTAGCGCACGCAGTTGAACCATTGCGATACAACTATGATACAACTGATGGTGTTCTGTGCATGGGAGGGGGTGAGAGACCAGACTGAATATATCACAATTATTGAAAACAAATGACATGTGTACATATTCTAAAAGAGATAACTTCAGCCATATTTTGAAAAAGTTTGGTTACGATTCGTTAATTTTTATCAGTTTTGTACGCCTTATAATATTGTGACAAATAAAGTGCATTATAGGCATTGTCATGTGTCTTTGAGAACTCGGCAGAAATTGTTGGAGTTTGGTTTGGATGTTTTACCCCATCCACCGTATTCGCCAGACCTTGTGCCTCCGGATTTCCACCTTTTCCGATCATTACAAAATTCCCTTAATGGAAAAAATTTCAAATCTTTGGTTGAGATAAAAACCGATTTGGACAAATATTTTGGCGAAAAACCCGAGAGGTTCTGGAACGACGGAATTCTCAAGCTGCATGAAAGATGGAGAAAGGTTCTGGAACAGAATGGTACCTATATAATTTAATAAATGTATACCAATATTTAAATGAACTGCGTTTTAATGTTCCTAAAAATCGGCACAAACTTTCCGGACAACCTGATACTTTCTAAATAATTGTATGCATTGCAATTATCAAATGTAAAATAAAAGAACGATGTTATACAAAAAAATATTTATAAAAACTACAAATAAAACTGTTATATTATATGGAACAAAATAACAATTCTACTTGCAATTATAAATAAAAAAATATTCTTACGAGATAAAATGCAACCACTCATAAAAAATATGTATATATTCGAATATAAAGTAAAACTCATGCTAAAATATATATATACATATATTCAAAAACGACAATGTTGATATCACGAATTCTGATTTATAGTTATAAATAAGGATCTCTTTTACCTTTTAGTGGATAAACGATTTCGACGGTCAGAAATCGATAATCCCGTTTTCGAAACCACCCTTCTAGCGTACTACAAGATCAGCAATTGCACATTTGTGTAAACAATTAAAACAAGAGAAGTCAAATAAAACTTAATTTAATAAGCAAACGAAAGTATAACGTCGGGAGAGTGACATATTGTATTGATAACACTTGCTATGTGGAATGATGCGTTATCGCCAGAACTGTCGACTACGAAATAACGATAACCTGTTATACTGGAACCGTTATTTCAAAATAACGATAACGGTTGGAATCGTTATTTTAAAAGAACGGTTTTTCCCATCACTACTTAATAGTAGGTACATATTGTTTTATTTGTATTTGTGTATACAGTGAACTCCGGTTATAACGTAACCTCTAGGGACCACAAAATGAGTACTTTATAAGCGTACGCCCGACGCTATAAAAAAATTTATGTACATACATGTAGTTTTATATGGTATAAAGATAGAAACTAAACTAAGCCAAAAACAGTTCTTTAAAAACTTATAAACTGTGTACATAATACATGCAAAAAAATACATACTTCATTATTTTTCAGATAAAAAACATGCTATTTTTGCTTGTTTTCGTTTCAACAGTAATTTTATGTTTTCGATGTGATTCTCAACCTTTAGGGACGCTTGCATGATATCACCACCACCTACATTATCAGTACAATGTAAATAGTTTGTAACAGTTTTAGCAGCACAAAGAGCTTCAAAATAACTTGGTACTTCGACCTGTTGATCCTCATCGTCGCTTTCGTTGCCAGAACTTTTTTAGTTTTATTTTTATTTAATATCCCATGTGGCTGTAAAACTTCTGTAATAATATCATCATCGGCTAATGACTCTGTTGTTAGTAAATTATCATCGACTGTCGGAAAGCTATCCAGCTCAGGAAGAAACATTTCCACAACAACAGGTTGGTTATATCTTGCAAACTGTTGTGCAGCCAGTCACTAAGGCGAACCTCCCAGTCATTGTTACCATAGCATCTTACGCTGCAATGATGCGTAACTTTTAACGAATGATTAAGGCGTTATTTGTGGATGGGCAGGTTCGAACTTTCGCACATATTTTTCAATCTTTTATTAATGCCCCTTTTAATTTATATGAATTTCTATCCATTGCTATCGGCCAAATGCCGAGTCGGCAGTCATAGCAGTCGTACTTATAGATTCAAGATCCCGCAATCAGACCCCGCCCACCGTGAATTGTTAGCGATAGCAATTGTTTATTTTTCATTATATAAACGCAGCGCTTTCGCCATTCCAATCAAGATAGTCGCGTCTGAGAGGTCATAAACGCCAGACGTGTGTGTTTAGTGCTCCGATAAAGGCGAATATTGCATCCAGGATTCAGAAGTCAGTGCGTGTACTGAGCCAGGGAGAATCTAGGGCGAACGTGGACTGAGATGAACGTCACTCCATTCCTGCGTCACATTGAAGCAACCAGCGTCACCGTCGAGACAGCTTCCGAAGCCTTAGAGCTCGTGTCGGTCTACAACCCCACCGGCGTTCGCATTCTTGAAGAGGATCTGGGAGAACTCTTTCAAGATCAGGGGGCCACCGTCGGAGACCTGAACGCGAAACATCCGTCGTGGAACTCGCTCCGCCCTAACGCAAAAGGCAATCTTCTTCGCCGTTACGCGGACGAGCACGAGCTCATGATCGCGGGCCCAGTCGAGCCCACCATCTATCCGGCGAACGGAAGGCCAGATGTTCTCGATATCGCCGTGATGAAAAATGTCACTATGGCTTTCGAAGTCACCACCCTTAACGAGCTCTCTTCCGACCACAACCCAGTACTTCTTCAACTGGGGGAGGGAACTGGAGACCCCGACGTCCCGTCCACCCGAACGGTAATCTCCTGGCCGGCCTTCACGGCCCACATCAAGGGTAACTTACCCCCATCACGCCGATTGAAAATCCCGACCAGCTCGACTCAGCGATCACCACCCTCAGCGAGAGCATACTGAGCAGTCTTCGGTATGCTTTGAACACCATTCCCGTACGCGACAAGAGGACATTCATCCCCCAGGATATCCGGGACGCGATTCGAGAAAAGAACCGCTGTAGGAGACGATGGCAGCGGACGCTCAATCCCGCTCACAAAGCTGAATACAACAGGATGGCACGGCAAGTGAAAGAATCGCTCGCCGACTTCCGTGCAAGGCGATGGGATAGCTTCATGGAGGAAGCTTCAGAATCCTCCAGACAATTCTGGAGAACCGTCGGGATCGTCAGAACCAAGAGATCCCCCATGCCTCCCCTTCACGCTCCCCAAGGCATGGTCTTCACCTTGGAGGACAAGGCCGAAGCTTTTGCTGACTCCCTGGAGTTGCAGTGTAGCCCGTACGAGAACGTGGACATCGACAATATTAGTCGCGTCCACGGTAGGGTAAGGCGCCTGCTCTCCGGGGAGGATCATGACTACATCCCTCCCACTTCACCCGAGGAAGTAAGGGACATCCTCAAGGGCATTCGCCCGAAAAAGCCCAGGTCCTGACGGAATCTCCTCGCCATTACCGCCATCGTAAACGCCATCTTCCGTCTTCGATATTTTCCGCCTCTCTGGAAAGTCGCCGACATGGTCGTCATTCCAAAACCCGGTCAACCCCCATCTGGCCCCAAAACTAAGTAACTAAAAAGTAGCAGAACGTATTCTGCACATCCGACTCGTCCAGGAGGTCGATTCCAAGGACATCATCCCCCCGCCCAGTTCGGTTTTCGTAAAGGACTGGACACTTCGCTTCAAGTTCTCCGTCTCGTGGAACACATCAAGGGTGGATTCAATAACCACGAATTCACCGGCGCCGTGTTCCTCGACGTCTCTAAAGCCTTCGACAAGGTTTGGCATAAGGGCTTAATCTACAAGATGCACAGGGCCGGC
Organism: Chrysina gloriosa; assembly: GCA_038088585.1. Lineage (NCBI taxonomy): Eukaryota > Metazoa > Arthropoda > Insecta > Coleoptera > Scarabaeidae > Chrysina > Chrysina gloriosa. The sequence goes on along the minus strand of CM076093.1, from coordinate 323,979 downwards.
ATCTCTATCGGTTATCTTAGCCCCATCTCCTCTTTTCTCCGCCAAAGAAGTTTCCGGGTCAAACTTCAAGACCACCGTTCTCATCCAAGAACCATGTCGGCAGGTGTCCCTCAAGGTTCTGTTCTGTCCCCCTCCTCTTCAATCTCTACATGAGCGACATTCCTACCGTCCCGCACGTTCATCTCGCAATGTACGCATATGACGTGTGCCTCTTCTCCCGCTCCAGAAGTCCCGGAATCATTGAAGGTCGTCTTAAAGATTCCCTGGAGCAGTTAGGTTCGTGGTACGACGAATAGAGAATAGCAATCAATCCGGGGAAAAGCACGGCGGTGCTCTTCTCGCGGACTGGTCATCGTCGGCGGGTACACGGGCCACCGACAGATCTTACCGTCCAGGGGGAATCGTCCCATGGCGTTCCGAGGTCAAGTATTTTGGAGTCATAATGGACGCCCGGCTAACGTGGGGCTCGCATGTGCGGTCCGCGATCAGTCGCGCACGGCAGATGTCCGCGGTCATGTACGGAATTATGAATCGCCGAAGTAAGTTGGATCCTGGACGCAAGATGCAACTGTACAAGGCCATCGTCAGACCAACCATGACCTACGCGTCTGCCGCGTGGGCGGCTGCGGCGAACTGCCACATGAAAAACCTTCAGACCGTTCAAAACCCGGCGCTCCGCATGGCTCTGGATGCTCCTTGGTATGTCAGGTACGAAACTCTCCACAACGACTCCGGACTAGAGCCTCTTCAGGACTTCATCCGTCGTACCTCCACTACTGCTTCAACAGACTCCAGGAACATCCCAACCCGGTCGTCGCCGAAGCCTCTGACTACGACCCTACCCTTCCCTGGGAATACAAACGTCCCAGATCCATCGCCATCCCTCCGTCCCCACTAGGGGATCTCCTCGCCGGGAGGGTACGTAGTTCACCATAGTCGAGGACAACAAGCCCCACCGAAGCTGAAGGTGGATCGAGTAGCTGGATGCTCGGGTGGGCTCCTCCACAGTCGGAAGAGGTATAGGATAGTTCCTGGAACTCTGCAAACGTTCGCGACCATCGACCATCGAAGCGAACGGTATAAACCGGTGAGTTTTTTGCATGATATACGCAGCTAATTGACGGTAAATTTTAATAATTTTTCTGCATTTTTGTAACGGACAAAGATTTGGTGACGGTGAAAAGTTGATTTTATTCAATTTTTCACCGTCCGAATCGAGGGAAACCACCCTCTGCGTGCGAAAAGGGGTAAAACTGTCAGATCCCTCAGATCAAACATTTTAATACACTCTAGACCTATAGAAATAAATTACGAACTAAATCAGAGATCGATAAAGGCAATTTATTAGACCTTTTATTTATTTCAGACGGGGAAAGATTGACATAGTCTTTTTTCACCGTCAATTGTGTGTCTTACTTTTAGTTGCTCACGGTCCTCTTTAGGATCATCTAAATGGCATCCAGCCACCCCTCCCTCTCCTAGAGGATTTTCCATCCCTCCCTCCACAAAGCGACGAGGAGGATAGGATGTCGGAAGGCCCCTCCGCTTCCGAATCCTGTCCTCCTGACCCAACTCAAAAACCCATATTCCCCGATCTCGTCTGCTCCGACGAGTATCTGGAGCGAGCCGTGCGCGAACTTCAACGCGAACTGACGCGCAGGCGCAGGGAATGCGTAGCGAAGGCTGCTTCTGCTCTCGGCGTTGGCGACGAAGCCTCCCACCCCCATCCCGCACTCGAAGAGTCGGCCCCCGACTCCGGGTCGGAAGAAGACGACGCTGGCTGGGTATCCGCCGGCAAAAAACGAAAGGCGAACGACCGAAAACCTTCGGGGACTAGAAACCCCAGAGTAGCCCCCACAGCGACCCCTCCATCCACTTCCGGAGACCAATCTCCAAAAGCTGGACCTTCTAAGGTCACCTCCAAGGTCTCCCAGGATCAAAGAAGCGCTGCCACCTCGCAGATCTCCCCCTCCCCCAATGAGGACACTAGAAAAATCCCTCCCATCGTCCTTAGGGACAAAGCCGCTTGATGCAACGTCAGCTCACGGCTGAGGTCGCTAAAAATCAGGTTCGTGAAAGCCCAGAATATCCGCGACGGTATTGGATTTTTCCCAGAAGCAGAGACCGACTTCAGAGCTTCCATTAGGGAGCTCGCAAAATGGGACTCCCCTATCACACGTACCAGCTTCCAACCGAGAAGCTGTTAAACGTCGTGATCAGGGGTGTGCCCGTGGAGACCCCCTCAAAGAGGTGGAAGAAGAGCTGCTGGAACTCGGATTCCACCTCGAAGGCATCACCAGACTGCGTCATCCCAGGACAGAGAAAGAGATGCCCCTCATTCTCGTGAAGCTTCCATGAGAAGAGAACAACGTTTTTGCGTTGAAGAAGGTCTGCCGCCTTGCCATTAGCGTCGAATCCCTCCGCGCTCGTGGAAGCCTCGGGCAATGCCAACGCTGCCAGCGGCTTGGCCACGCCCAATCCCGCTGCACGGCTTCCGTGAGATGCGTGCGGTGCGCTGGCGCGCACCGCGCCCTTGAGTATTCCTCCTCCAAAGAAAACGGGGACCCCGCGAAGTGCGCCAACTGTGAAGGTCCGCACCCGGCGAGCTACAAGGGTTGCAGTCGTTTCCCGACGAAACCCCCAAAGCCTTCCCCGGCTCTCAGGCCGCACCTTCGGCCAAGAGCCAAAAATCCAGCCCGGCTAAGGCGACCTCACCGGCTGCCAAACAGCCCGCACCCCCGACATCAAACCCCAAGCGTGAACCGGGGAGGAAGTATTCGGAAGTTACTTCCGGAAACCTCTCCTCTTGCGTAAAACGCACCAACCAGCTCAGTCAGTCCCTACTAACCCTCCCCCTCCTCCAACAATCCCGACTTTTTCGGGGCCATGTCCTCCCTGCTGCAGCTATTCGGCCAGTTCTCAACTGCCTTGCAGCAGCTTCAGGGAACTATTCCGCGAAATTTGTGCTGAATAATCAATGAATAGATTATTTAACACAAATCAACAATGTAGGTTCAGAATGGTCGCCTGGAACGCGAACGGCATCAAAGAAAGGATGCCCGAGCTGAGAGACTTTCTTTCTTACAACCAAATCGACGTCGCACTTCTAAGTGAGACTTGGCTCCGTCCTGGAGACAATCTCAAGGTCGTAAACTACACTTGCTACCGTCGAGATCGCCTGACGAGCCGCGGCGGAGGGACAGCCGTACTCGTCAAAAACTCAATCCGCCAATCCGAGGTCGCCGTGCCGCCGCTCGACTCCCTTGAACCGACGGCCGTCATGATCTGGACCGATTTCGGTCCTTTAAAGATCTACTCTGTCCACAGACCACCCAATGAACCAGTCCGGCGCGAAGATTATGACTGCATCTTCACCGGGTCCGACCCGATGGTGATAGCGGGAGATCTGAACGCGAAACACATTCTCTGGGGAAGTAGACTGACTAACCCCCGCGGCAATCGATTACTCGCCATAATCGACGCCCTAGGTTCGACATATCATCCCCCGACAGCCACACGTTCTTCCGTGACGGCGCACCCCCGGACACTCTCGATTTGGCTCTGTCCAAAGACGTCCCAGCAAATGTGACCGTCGCAGACCTCTCGTCGGATCACAACCCCATCCTGGTAACGATAGAAAGTGAGCTACTACACTTGGGAGAAACAGTTCGGCGACGTACGAACTGGGAACTCTTCTCTTCCAAAGTCACCGAATATCTTAGAGTCGCCGAAAACATCCAAGACGCGGCATGTCTCGAGGAAGCCGCGCGCGATCTCACCGAGGTTATCACTAAAGCTTTGAACGACTCATCCAGCATACTCCTCCGCCGCTATGGCAACGAACTGCCCAGTAGCTTGAGGGCGTTGCGTGCGACGCACAGACGCGTCAGAAAGGTTGCACAAACCACCCTCCACCCAGACGACAAACACAGAGCAAATCGTCTAGCTCGCCAGGTCCGAAATACTATGAGAGAGTTCGACCAGGAGGTCTGGCACGACAAGGTGATCTCTCTCACCACCGACGACGGGTCTTTGTGGAAGATCTGCAAGGCTCTGAGGAAGACCTGGAACGCCCTTCGACCCAGCTACGTACGACGAAATCCGAGCTATCATCCGAAGCCGGAAAAACAAGAAGTCCCCTGAAGAGACTACCTCCTGAAGCGACGGAGTATCTGCGCGTCGTCATCAACGCGGTACTCCGACACCAGCACTTCCCCTCTGGCTGGAAGCACGCTGAAGTCGTTAGTATCCCCAAGCCCGGGAAAGACCACCACTTTCCCCGAAACTTCAGACCGATCAGCCTTCTCTCCAGCTTATCGAAAACAGCCGAGGCTGTCATCCTGACTCGGCTAACGGAACTCACCGACGATGCAGGCAGAGTCCAGGATGAACAGTACGGTTTCCGAGCCGGACTGTCCACCGAATATCAGCTGCTCCGCTTCTCGGAGTACATCAGAAACGGACTCCAAAGGCGAGACTCCGTGGGAACCATCTTCTTCGACCTCGCGAGTGACTTTGACACAGTGTGGCACGACGGGCTGATCCGTTTCGAACATAAACCCCTCGATGATTAGGCTTGTTAGGTCGTATTTGGCTGACAGATCCTTCTGCACCAAATACCAAACCGTGAAGTCGAGCACCCGCGGAGTCCGGTCTGGCGTCCCGCAGGGATCACTCCTGGGACCTCGCCTTTTCCTTGTTTTCATGTCAGGTCTTCCCCGAGAGCCCGCTACAGAGATTGCTGTCTATGCGGATGACACAGTCATCTTCACAGCCAAAAGAAGCGAGAAGCTGATCAGTAGACGCCTCCAGAGGGCTACTGACAGTTTCCTGACGTGGACGACTCGGTGGAGACTGAGGGTAAACGAGTCTAAATGCGTAGCAATTAGATTCGCGAAAAGAACGTAGGCCCCCGGCAGAAGAGATCCGCGTTGGAAATGTCGCGGTTCCCTGGAGCCCTGACCTAAAGTATCTAGGAGTACACTTCGACCAGAGTCTCATCTGGAAGAAGCAGGTCGATGAGGTCCGCTCCCGATTCATTACTGCCCGCGACATGCTACTCCCCTCCTAGGGCGAAGGAGCCCCTTCACCTAGGTAGCAAGTTGCTTCTGTACAAGACGACACTCCGGCCGCTGTTGACCTACGGCGCTATGGCCCGGTCCTCAGCTGCGAAGACACATGTGAAAAAATTGGAGGTCCTTCATAACCAGACTCTCCGAATCCTAGTTGACGCTCCCTACTTCGTAAGGAATGCACAGATCCATCGATATCTAAACATTCCGATTCTGCGTGAGTTCTTAGAACAGCTCCTGAAGTCCGCGTGGGATAGAGCCCGCGCCAGCGATAATCCCACAGTTCAGATAGTCGTCGATCTCCAAGATCGATCCCCTCCCCGAGTAAAGATACGTCATCCAGCAGATTTCTTCACTATCGGCTGAGGCAACGTCCTTAGGTCCCTCGACGACCAACAAATCCCTATACAAGAGACGACAAACGTGTAAGTTGAAAACAAATTCTCTCTTTTTCACAGCGATAAACCCCCAATCTAGCTTGCCCAGCAAGCTAAATTTCTTTCATCAATTCCCAAGGCTGCAAGACTGCAGCAGCCTTTCCCCTGAGATAGGAGGGTGCAGGGCGGCTTTCCCCTGCTGACCCTAGATTTGAATTGAAGTTCCAAGAGATTCCAACCAGAACGCGCCTTGAGCATTGGGTACCGGTTGATTGATTTCGGCCCAGGTACCTGCGAAATAGGGACTCGCCTGAGGTTTCCTGGAAGGGTCCGGAGCACCGGTCTGACTCCAGCAGTCAAACGATCCGCCGGCCCGTGCGAACCGCGGTATTTTACCACGGTGTTCCCATCTTTTCTGCTTGTATTTATTGTTGTTCCCATACTTCTGTTTGTATTTATTGTTGTGCCATATTAACCATTTGTTTCAGCATTTATTATTCTTGTTCTCGTTCTCGTTCTTATGCTTTTATTTATTATTCTTGTTCTCGTTCTCGTTCTTATGCTTTTATTTATTATTCTTGTTCTTGATCTTGTATGTACACTAATCCTTATATCCATTGTTCTTATTGTCGATTGCTGTTTTGTTTTACATTTATAATATATAGTGTTAGCTATTGCTGCGTGTTCCTCCACGTTCGAAAGACCGTCTCCACCGAAAAATCGCCGTCGCTGTCGTATTCAATCGTATTGTTGCCGGGGTTCAGCGAGCTAGCCACACCGATCCGACCTTCCCCATCGCCCCCCTTCCGGGTAACATCATCGTAGTCAATATTTTTGTACTTCCCGAGCCATTGAACTAGGAGTAAGTCATCGTGGGAATCAAACTCCTCGGCAAGTTTTATCTAGTGATGGGAAATCCGTTCTTTTAAAAGAACAGTTCCAACCGTTCTTGTTATTTTGAAATAACGGTTCCAATATAACAGGTCATCGTTGTTTCGTACTCGACAGTTCTATTTGATAACGCATCATAAAATCAATAAAATATGTCATGCGTACATCGCCTTTGGCGGCCTTTGTTTGATCTGAAATATAGTTTGTTTTTCCCCGACTATACACTTTCCCATCACTAGTTCAAACATATTGGTGATTCCCTGAGTTATATGATTGCGTATTGATGATGTAACTGTATCCTACGTACATTAAGTTTTTCGTTAGAAGTTCCTATACAGTTTTCCTTTCGCACGATTCAACGCTAGTTTACACACATGGTGTAAAATAAATATAAGAAAAACATTTAAGTCCGTTGTCATTGTGGACACATCCGTTTGCTACAATCCGTAGCTGATCCATCGAACAACAGCTTTATATTTAGAAAATAGAAACAATCATCAAGTAACCACAATTCATTCATCCGGAAGTTTCCCAGGCAAAATAATCATCATGGAGAAATACTTAAAAGGAAAGAAGTCGATGATGTGGAATTTCTTCACGCCACGAAATGAAATCACAGCTAAGTGTAATATTTGCAGTCAGATTTTATCATACAAATCATCCATTAGTAATTTAAAACACCATATGCAAAGAAAGAATCCTACAATTAAGTTAGTTGATACTTACTTACTTACTTAATCCTTAAGCCTTTCTACCCCTGTCCTGGGGTGTAAGGCGTGTGTGAAGCTGAGCCCCCGGAGTTAATGTTGCATATTTCCCTCCATCGCTTCCTATCCGCTACGGCTTGCTGAGCTTCTCCCCACGATACTGCCCTTCCGTCCAGTGCATCCATCACGTTCTCTATCCACGTCCGCCTGGGCCTTTCTCTCGATCTCTTCCTCCTCGGCCTGGCGTCAAATACCTGCTTAACCACTCTCTGTTCCGGCATCCTCCTCACATGTCCATACCATTTCAGCTGTGCTTTTTCAATATTCTCCTCCATTGGTCTGAGTTTCAGGTTATCTCTGAGTGTTATGTTTCTGACTCTGCGTCTTCTTGTTTTATTTACTATTCTTCTCACAAATCTCATTTCTGCAGTTGTTATCTTTCTTTTCTGTTTCTCAGTCATGGTCCATGTTTCCGCACCGTATAAAAGTATTGGCATAGCCACTTTTTTGAATACTTGTACTCTAACCTCCTTCGGTATCTCTTCTTTTCCCAGAAATGTATTTTTATACAATTAAACAGTCTTCCCCCTGCTGTTGTTCTTTCTTTAATTTCGTCCTCTATCTTTCCGTCCTCTGATAATATTGAGCCTAGGTATTTAAATTTCTTTACTTGATCTAGTATTTCTTCTCCTACTTCTATTGTGTGTTTTTGCGGATTCTTTCCCACTATCATTGTCTTAGTCTTCTCTATATTGATATTCATGTTTATTTCCTCCAATGTTTCCTTGTAAGTCTGTATACTCGTATTAAGTGTTTCTTCGTCCTTTGCAATTATAACTATATCATCCGCATAGCATATCTCCGATATTTTTATATTTTTCATTTTCCAGTAGCCTATTTCATACGCTCTTATTCCTTTCATCTTTACTCTCTTCATTGCCTCATCTAACACCAGTGTAAAGAGCATCGGGCTCAGAATGCATCCCTGCCTGAGACCTCTAGTTGTTGCAAACACATCTGATTTCCTCTGTTTTGTTCTTACATAATTTGTTGTTTCTTTATATAAGCTTTGTATTCCTCTTATTATTAATTCCGGTATTTTCCTATTTCTTAGTGTCATCCATATGTCCTCTCTATTAATCTTATCAAAAGCTTTTTGTAGGTCTATAAAGCATAAATGTGCCTCTTTGTCTTCTTTTATTGCCTTTTCTCCTATTTGTCTCATTATAAATATTGCATCATTTACCCCTCTAGCCGGTCGAAATCCAAACTGTGTTTCCTCCAAAGTATATTCCAGTTTATCTCTCATACGTTTTGCTAATATTCTCGTATATACCTTTGATACCGTGCTAGTTAGTGTTATCCCTCTGTAATTGCTGCAGTCCTTTGTGTCACCTCTTTTGTAAATAGGTGTTACTATACCTGTTGTCCAGTCCCTTGGTGCACTACCTAACAGTATCCTGTTCATCATCATCGTAAGTTCTTGTATGGCTACCTCTGGTAGTGTTTTTATCATATCTGCTGTAATTCCATCATGTCCCGATGCCTTTCCCAGTTTTAACTCTGCTATCGCTTCCCTTACTTCCTTAATACTTATCTCGTCTGTTTGTGTTACTTCTATTCCGTGCTCTAGTCCTACACTCAGATGTTGGTTTTCGGCGATTATGTCCTCTCCTTCTAAAAGATCTTTATAATATTCTCTCCATCTGCCCATAATTTTATCTTCTTCTTCTATGATATTTCCTTCTTTGTCCTTTATATTTAATATTGCTCCTGCTCTTTTCTGTCTCATGTTCCTAATTACACCGAAGAAAATCTCCTGGTTCTCTTTATACGCGTTTTCATTCGTTCTCCAAATTGTTGCCATGATCTTTTCTTTTCTTCCCCTATCACTCTTTTGGCGTCTTCCCCTTCGTTGTTTATATTTCTCATAGTCTGCTTGATCCCTTGTTTGCAAATATTTTTCTCACTCTCTCTTTTTATCACTGACCGCTGCTTTTACTCTATCTGTCCACCAGTTTGTCTTTTTGACTTTTCTATTTACTATCCTTGATGCGCCGCAGGTGCTCTCGACCGCAGTTAAAATGATATCTTTAAGTCTTCTCCAGCTTTCTTCTATTCCTAATTCCTCGTTATTGATATTCAGTCTTTCCTCACATTTCTTTGGATATTCCTCTCTTATTTCCTTCTGCCTTAGTTTATAGCATTTTATTTTAGAGTTTACAATCTTGTGTTTATTTTCTTTGACGTTTTCTTTTCCAAATTTTAGTAACATCTGTAACAAGAAGTGGTCGCTGCCTATCTCCGGGCCTCTTTTTACTTTAATATCCTTGACATTTTTCCAAATTTCCTTATGTATCAAGAAGTAGTCTATAATGGATGTTTCCTTTCTTGATATCACTTGTCTAGTTATTTTATGGATTTCTTTTTCCTCAAAGTGTGTGTTGCCAATCTTTAACTCATTTTCTAAACTTATTTCTATTATTCGTTCTCCATTATTATTTCTCACTCTCTCTCCTTGTTTTCCCAGGCACCATTCTATTCCTTAATTCTCTCTTCCAACTCTTCCATTTAAGTCGCCCATTATTATTACCTTATTATTTGTGCTATCTATCTCTTCTTGTAGATCACTAAAAGAATTATCTTTTTCTTCAAGTGTCGCACTGTCATCTGGGCCGTAGCACACTATTAAGGTATATTCTTCGCTTCCGCCATTTTCTTTAATTGATACCGATATTATTCTTTCATTTACAAATCTTTCATTTTTCACATTTTTTATCGTTTCCTCTTCTATCAGTAGTGCTACTCCCGCTGCCGCATTTTCTTCCTGTTTAACTCCGGACCAGTACATCCAATATCCATTAGGTAACCTTTTACACCCTTTTTCCTTTTTCTTTGTTTCCGTAATTCCTACGTAATGCAATTTTAGTTTTTCCAGTTCCTCCGTCAATTCATCTTCTTTCCCATTTATTCTTCTAACATTCCATGTTCCCAATCTAACAACTCCAGATAGTAATTGCTTCGTTTGCATTTTATGTTTGTGTGTATTTCTAGTTGTCTTGTTCATTTTTATATTTCTTTCTCTACATTTACTTATATTTTCCCTACTCATATCCTTTTCGTCCGCCCTATTCGTTATCATCGTTACTTTGGTATTTGCTAGTTTTTTGAATCCTTTTTCAATTCTTGGTCTCTTAGTTTTTCCAATAATTGTTTCTCACAACTCCATTTCCATTCTTGATTATCTACCCTTAACTTTCGGTACCCTATTTTTACTTTCTTTCCCTTCACTTTTTCTTCTTGTGCCGTTCTCCAAATTGTTTTTTGTACTTCTCTCTGTTCCTTGGTCATATCCTCATTTATAAAGATGTTTTGGTCTTTCACATTTCTCAATCTGTTTTTATTCCTCATAACCATTATTTTGTCACTCATACTATCCCTTTCTATCAAGCAGGTCCTCTCTCCTATTGTTTTTACATTCCGTAACTTTACTTCAATCTCCAAGTATCCATTGATGAATTTTTCCATGCCGTCCTTCATCATTGTTTGGTCATCCCCCTTATTTCCAATCCTTGCACTATTATGTTATTTCTCCTCTTATCGATATCCATATTCTCCAATTTCATATTTATTTTCTGTATCTCCTCCCTCAGATTTTTATTTTCACTTTGTAGTATACCATTTTCTTTCTTAATTCTCTTCAATTCTTCCGCATCCGTCTTCAATTCCGATCGAATTCCCTGTAGATCAGTTTTCATGTCCCTCTTCAAGTCTAAAATCATTTCCATTATTTTATTCAATTTATCCTCATTCTTATCTCTCTTTACGGTGTTCTTCTTGTCTTTGAACTTCTCCCAAAGGTCTCAGCCAGTTTCTCCATATTTCCCTTCCTTTTTCCCTCGTCTGTAGTGTATTCGTCACTATCCATCGTAGCGATTTAACTATCCGTTGCTAAATACTTATGCAGTTACCCTCGTATATGTTAAAATGCAATTCAAACTGGTACTGTAGTCCACCACGCAGTATCGCCCCCCACTCACTGTAGTTTCCTCCTCGAAACCTCAATCTCTGAACTATTCTCAAATCGCCTTAAGTCATTTGTGTGTCGGGTCAAACCCCTCGGAACAGCACACTTAACCTTTCAATAACTTTAGCGCCTCCGGGATCAGCTTATTGTAGTATGATAATACTCCATTAGTAAAATTATCAATAAAAGATCTAAATTTTATAGAAAGCATTCTTTAAGAAATAGGAAAGCGTTGTAAACATTTACCACACACATACACTTGAAACATTTCAAAATCTAGAATTCCAAATTGCTATAACGACGTGCCGAAAAAAAGAAAATTTGCTTATGAACGACGGAATGGGATGGTCGACGAAAGAAATCAGATACAAGGTTATACAAAATACCAGGGTTGAAAAGAAGCAGACCACATCAAAAAGAAGTTGTTGTTTACAAACGAAGAACAGATCAAAGAAAAAGAAGTACAATAAAAGGAAAAGACCAAAGAAAAGAAGTGAAGAAAGAATTCAAGAGGGAGGGAGAAGTTAAGAATTAGAAAACAAATTACACTTATACACACTTAGGTAATATATTTTGATTATAATGTTCATTATTTTGTTAATATAATACTAAAATTTTATAAATATTATTTGTAATAAATTTTGCTTTCTATACAATTAACTAAAATTCATACTACAATATTTGGCGCACAGAACGTGGGGCGAACCTAAATTCATTCATTTCATTTGCGAACCTAAAGTTAGTTTTTAAATTGATTTAATTTCATTTCATTGTATTATACACAAATTTAGAATTTAAAAATGTCAAACAAACGTCAAGATGACACAGAGCAGGGGGAAATAGAAAGGGCGTTAGAAAAACTAATGTCTTCGTTAATTAAGTTATCATGTGCTATTAATGGTCGGGAGCACAGTCTGAACAAACAAGTAGAGAGTACAAGTAAATCTAATGAAATAAATGTAAGGTTAGAAGATATCGAGATTACATATGAAAATGAAAATAGAAGTATAAACGAATCTACAAAGAGAAATAGGTTTAAATTAAAAGAATTGGTAACTATTGACGCTTGTTTATCTGAAAATAGGGCATTAAAGGAAGAGAATTCGTTGCAATTAACACATTTGAAAGGTGTCAATGAATCGAACTTTAAGTTATGTCAAAATTTAAATGAATCTACGAGTTTAAATATAGCTTTGTTTGAACAAGTTAATCAACGTAATGACAGGTTATTGCAAAAAGACGCGTACCAGAAGGAAAGGGAACTTGAAACCGAATCAATAATTCAACATTAAACTAAATTAATTGATTTTCCTCAAATAAAACTCCAAATGGAAGAAGAAAAGATAAAAACTATAACAGATAAAATATTTGGGAATTCGGAAAAGGAGAATCACCCATCCTCATCTGTTGTGCTTAACTATAAAGATTTAGAGTACCAATTGAATAAAGAAAGGGAACTTAGAAAGAGCTTAAGACAAGAGATAGTAAATTTGAAATCGCAATTCTGTTCAGATAATTTGGGAAGAACTAATACCACAGGAAATATCAAGGATCATATGAGGGTGTTAGAACAAATCACACAATCTCCTGAGAAGAACGATTTATTTCTGCAGAGTTTCATTCAAAGAATACATTACAATATACCGCACAAGTTCGATCCCGGTATATGTACCAAACCAATAATGTGTGCTAATTGCAAAGATCAATTTCCGCTAGGCCCATATCCAGTCTCTGCAATGAATGCCAAATTGTTGTGCATCCTCAATGTACATCAAATTTACCAAGAACTGATATAGTAAAAGGCATTTACAATGTAGAGAATATTTATTCATATAAAGTTAATTAAATACATTTCCTATTAAAACGATTTAAAATTAAATATATTAGTTAAATTAAAACAATAAATAAATAGAATAGTACTTTTTGGAGATTGAAGTCGTGTTAAGTACTTATCTTGTTTATTTAAAACTGTTCTCTTCTTCAGTACCATTTTATACTTACCAATTGTTAATCTACAATAAGACACTAATTTCTTTTAATGATTATCTTCTAGTTTCAATTACATAAATAAAACCTGGTTTTCTTAAATGATAGTAAGAATTTTCTGTTACAAGTAACAAAACATTTGTTAAAGGGGGCGGTAGTATAATTGTAGTATGGTAATACTCCATTAGTAAAATTATCAATAAAAAGATGTAAATTTTATAGAAAGCTTTCTTTAAGAAATAGAAAAGCGTTGTAAACATTTACCACACACATACACTTGAAACATTTCAAAATCTAGAATTCCAAATTGCTATAACGACATGCCGAAAAAAGAAAGTTTGTTTATGAACGACGGAATGGGATGGTCGACGAAAGAAGTCAGATAAAAAGTTATACAAAATACCAGGGTTGAAAAGAAGCAGACCACATCAACAAAGAAGTTCTTGTTTACAAACGAAGAACAGATCAAAGAAAAAAGAAGTACAATAAAAGGAAAAGACCAAAGAAAAGAAGTGAAGAAAGAATTCAAGAGGGAGGGAGAAGTTAAGAATTAGAAAACAAATTACACTTATACACACTTAGGTAATATATTTTGATTATATTGTTCATTATTTTGTTAATATAATACTAAAATTTTATAAATATTATTTGTAATAAATTTTGCTTTCTATACAATTAACTAAAATTCATACTACATTATGTTTACAATTACTAACCTCTTTTGTGTAGTCAGTTTGTCTTTCCTCTCCTATCCACTTTACGCACTTTCACAATGTTAATCTGCTGATTTTCACTACTACTTTGAAATTTTCATCAGCGTGACGGAGCCGACATGCCGGTTATCGCGTCGCCGCACAAAGTTAGTTGATACTAAGCAGAATGACAATACTTATCTACTTACATCACATAATCCAATTACCGCTAACACTATTACTGATGACATTTCTCCTTCTGGAATCTTTCATCAAATCGAACATGAGCCAACACAAACCACGAAAATGCACCAAACCCAACTGAGAATACCAAAGAAAATAAGCTTCACGCTGAAAAAAGTTTTAGATGATAAAGTATTGCAATTAATAATTAAAGAATTTCAACCTTTTTCTATTGTGGAGGATATTGGATTTCAAGAATATACAAATACATTAAATCCAACATATACTCTTCCTAGTAGAAAAACATTATCAAACACCTTGTTACCAGCAAAATATGAAGAAGTATACATAAAAACCCAACAAATGAATGCGATGGCTGTTAGTATCACTACAGATTCCTGGACTTCTTGTAATAACGACGGATTTATTGCAGTAACAGCCCATTTTGAGACGCTCTCTATAAAATCAGTTTTATTAGAAGTATCTTCTTGTACAGCTAGTCATACCAGTGCAAATATAGCTACTGAGCTGAAGAGGATCACGTCACAGTGGGGTGTACAAAACAAAATCTTGGCACTGTCTGATAATGCTGCCAATGTGGAAAAGGCAATAACTAAAGAATTACAGTGGAATCATCTTGGTTGCTTGACTCATACAATGAATTTGATAGTAAGGGATGGATTAGTGGTTGTCGATGAACTTGTTGTAAAGGTTACGGATATTGTATCACACTTTAAAAGGAGTACTGTGGCAAAAAATAAATTGGACTTTTATCAAAAGCAAAATAATAAAACGCCAAAGAAATTGATACAAGCAGTCCGTACGAGGTGGAATTCCGTATTTTACATGTTAGAACGTGTCCAAGAATTTAAAGAGGAAATACGAGCTTCATTGGCTGTTCTTGGAAAAGAGAACTGGTCAATGTTATCTAATCAAGAATTTAAAATTGTTACAATTCTTGCTCCCATGGAATCATCTACACGAATTATGGCATCTGAGAAGCACGTTACTCTGTCTCTTGTCATTATTATTACAAACGGCCTTCAGGATATGTATAATAATTTACAGAATAGCAACCAATTTACTACTGAATCAAAAGATGTGATACAAAATATTGTAAATGGAATAAATACTCGTCTAAGCAACTTTGAAAAAATAAACAACTATTAATTAGCACTTTTTGGATCCACGGTTCAAACATGTGGGATTTGCACTAGACCACACTACATACACAGCAAGAGAATTAGTGACCAATGTTTTGACAACCATAATTGATAAGAATAAACCGGAGAATTTGACCACCCACCATGATATAGAAGTTTCCAAATCGACCAAGACCAAAAACCATCTATATGCCGCGTTCGATAAGAAAGCATCGACTTTTGTTCCTTTTGGATCTGGAGCAAACAAGTCTAGAGCAATTATTGATATTCAAAGATATTTGGACGAGCCACTCTTGGATCGGAGAAGAAATCCATTAGAGTGGTGGAAAGATCATTCACATAACTTTCCCAATCTGAGTGAATTAGTAAAATTAAAATTTGGAACTGTGGCAACATCTGTGCCATGCGAAAGGGTGTTTTCGAAAACAGCATTATTGGTTTCTGACCGTCGAAACCGTTTATCTTTTGAAAAGGTGAAAGAAGAAAGTAATATGTAGGTACGTAATAAGTTATTTTTCTAGTGGAGTTGTAACGATTATCCATGATAAACGGCAATCTCGACCAGACGGTTGTCACAGAACACCATCAGTTGTATAGAAACGGTTCAACCGCGGACGCTGGAGACCGTCCGAAAGGAACAATTCTTTTCCCAGCGAGATAACAGTTGCAACCGTTCTGGATCGAGAACGGTTCTAAAATAACAGATAGTTCAATAACGACCCATCACTAGTTTTATCAAACCTGTATGTCGAAAACAGTTTGAAATAGTGGTTGACGTAACTTCATTCCAACATTGCGCAAGTAATTTCATTGAGTCTAGGAGAGTTATGTTAAAAGTTCCTTATTGTCCAGTGATTGGATCAGTCTATACATAAAATATCTACGATAATATGATTTAAGGCACTTAATTATGCCTTGCCAGGTTGTACGACTGAGGCGCAATTTGCTGGCGAAAACTAATATTTTTCTATTCTGACGTCTTAATTTTTCATCCCTATCCTTTAAATAATTTCAAAAATTGCCAAAGTCATCTATGCTCGCTTGTTTGACGTACATATACTGTTTCTTTTTGCCATATTTTATTGTCTAGCAAATTCCGCTTTACCGATACTAGTCTCGATACTTTTAATAATTTCTATCTTTTCTTTCACAGTTATAGACTTGCGTCGATCCGCCATTTTAACCACGCACCAGAAATTCTACAAGCGCAGCTTCTCATAAAACATTAACACAATTAAAACTGAAGTCTGCCACATCGCGGCAGTTCGAGAGAAAATTCCGCAGACTATGTATGTACCTATTACTGCAAAATCCCCGACGATCTCGGGGAACCACCGTCCGGTAATTTGGTATTAACTTACACTCGTGCTTTACAACCGGAATTTGCCAACTGAATAGGTGAAAATATTGTACTTTATAACTGGAGTAGAAATTATATATGGTACGTAATATCCGATAAAAAATCAAGAGTATTTTGGCAGGGCAACCAAATATGTACATAATAACCAAAAAGTATGTTGTATCCCATGTGCGTTATATACGGAGTATACTGTATTGCTATTTAACTCTGGACGGTTACTGTTCGTCGAATCGACGAAGCTCATTTACTCTTTATCATATAACATTTTTATGTGTGTTCTAATTACGCTCTTTTTATCAACAACGCCAGTTGATGACGAAATCTTGCAGTGAGTGGACGTACTTATTTTTAAAGTGAATACTCATTTTTTAAAGTTGAAGTTGACAGGTATGTACTCGTCGCAACGATGAAGATTAACTAAAGTGTGACTTTTTGCATTTATAGGGTAATATATTTGTTGTTTTATTGTGTTGTGTTGTTTTATTGTTTTGCATTAGTTGTGTTAGTATTATTATAAATAGAAAATGAGCTCTAAGAAAGTACTAAGAGACGCTGACATGGAAAGATTTTTACAAAACTGTGACGGTGGCAATTTCTTCAAGACTTCAAAGGAAGAAGATGGCGACAGTTACGAAGGTGACGAAAATAAAACTTTGAAAGCAAGGCAGACACGCGTCGCTGCAGATGACGTGCCACTGTCGTCGAAGTTTTCCGATGAAGATGACATACCACTCAATGTGCTTCGCTCAAAAACGAATATTATTCAGTTTTTAAAAACAAATCTGCGCGGAAAGATGTTCATAAATGGTCCACTAAAAAATGAAAATCACATCACCAAGCTATAACCTATCTCCACAACGCTAGGGGTTCGTCACGAGAATGCAGAGGAGTGGAAGATCCTCTTGAATGCTTTAAATTGTTCATCACTTCCGAAATTATTGATAAGATTGTGCAGTGGACAAACTTCGAGATACAGAGCTGTTCGAAATCTAATTCGCAAATGGATACCACTGATGGGTCTGAGATATATGCCCTTCTAGGAATCCTAGTTCTAACAGCCATTAAGAAAGATAACCATCTTACAACAGACGAACTTTGATGACAAAAGTGTAAGAATGACAATGTTTAATAATAAATTTGCCCCTATAAAAAAGTTTGGGACCTTTTTATCGAAAAATGCCACCACAACTACGTGCCCGACTTGTATTTAACAATTGATGAGCAGCTACTGGCTTTTGGAGAACATTGCTCATTTCGAATGTATATTCCAAATAAGCCAGCTAAGTATGGGTTAAAGTTGGTAATGGTTTGCGGTAGTGGCACCAAATATATGTTAGTTGCTAGCTCATATCTGGGAAAGGGTTCTAATCCAACTGTAACTTCTCTGGGAGAACATTACGTAAAAGAGCTGACGAAATCTGTTCATAGAACGAATCGCAATATTACAATGGATAACTGGTTCACATCAGTTCCCCTTGCCAAATCACTGCTACTGGCACCCTATAAATTGACTATTGTTGGCACTTTACGGTCAAACAAGAGAAAAATTCCAAAGGAAATGGGCAATGTAAAAGGCCGGAGAGCTGTAACATCCATGTTTTGTTACGACAATGAACTGACTTTATTATCCTACAAGCCAAAACCAAATAAACTTGTATATCTTTTATCAAGCTGCGATGAAGAAGGAACCATAAGTCCGTAAACAGGAAAACCTCACATGGTAGAATTTTATAATCAGACAAAAACCGACGACAGTACCTAAAAGATCTTTATGAATCTCTCGTGGCTCCCTATTTGAGAGGCAGACTAAAGAAACCCTACCTTGCAAACCTCAATTAAAGAAAAATTCAAAATATAATACCTACTTTGCAATAAGCTGTCGAAAATGTTGATAAAGAACCAAAAAAGCGTAAGATTTGTCACCTCTGTCCGCATAACAAACGCAGAATGACGAAAACTACATGTAATATCATATATGCCAGAAAAGCACCTGTGGTGAACACAAAGTTGAACTTTGTATCTCAAGCGTAAAATAAGGCTAATAACTAAAAATGTTTTTTCTCTTGTATTATTTGACTGATTATCTTTAAGGACTGTGTAAGTCATTTTTATTTTTAAGTTTATGTTGTTTTAAAAAGTTAATTAATTTGAAAACCTCAAAAAATTTTAGGAGAGAAAAAGAATTTTTATTTGTATATTTTATTTTTTTCTTTATTTTTTAATAAAACGCGTAACTAAAGAAAATGTTGTTTATATTTTACTTTAAAAATCGTTCCGCTAGAATTTTTTAAAATAGTTTGTCGATTTGACGAAAAGTAACCTTCCAGGATTAAATATCTTTATTGTATTTCACATTACGCTATTAAGATAAAACAAAATAGTGTAAAGATGATGCTGAAAGATATTCCTTCTATATTAGTAAACTTGAACGTGGCAAAAGCAGAAGCAATAAGGGCATTTCATACACTAGTATTTCAGTCAGAGGGTAATAGGGGCAATCGGAAGAGGCTTAGAGAATTTTCGGGTTATACGTTTAAAAGCGGCTCTGATCAATATAACGCTAGATTGGCATATACGAAAAAATCTTGCTTTAGGAGATTTAATTTCCATCTGTAACATTTTATGTATTGAATATACAGGGAACGATGACGAAATTACTCACCGAACTAGCGATAACTTAGCTAACCTGGATAAATTGCGTACTGCTTTGGAATTAGACGACGACGAGCATGAAGAAGATAAACAGACGCATGCAAATGAATCGGAAGACAACGAAGACGTAGCAACAAATGAAAGCAGTAGGAGTTCGAGAAAGAACTCAAAGAAGAATGCTCTTAATTTTCGGGACGTAGAAAAAGCAGTTCGAAAACTTGATGGCAGCGATAATTACTCAATTATGAAGTGGATTCAGGCTATTGAAGCAGTAGGTGGGATGATAGACTGGGATAATCTGTACCTATTTCTGTATGTGGCAGCTGACAGGGCTCGCAAGACTGTTCGTTGACGGAGAAAGAGGATTAAATAATTGGAAGGATTTAAAAACCGCTAGTAGATGAGTTTGGAGAGCGCATTACCAACGCTCAATTTTACCGAATGTTAGGCAGCAGGAAGATAGGTAAAAACGAAACGTTGCAAGAATATTTCTTGGCAATGAAAGAACTGGCGAATAGGGGAAGTATTGAAGAGACTAAACTTATCCAATACATAGTGGGTGGCATTAATGACGATGCCAATAGCAAACTGATTTTGTATCGTGCCAAAGCCCTGCAGAATTTGAAACAAAAATTACGAATTTATCATGACGTGAAACACAGGCGGCATCCCCAGCGCAATCCGCATCTGCCAAGTCGTGACGCAACCAAGGCGGCCGACAACAAGAACGTGAAATGTTACAATTGTGGTTTAACCAGCCATAAGTCGATGGATTGTCCTTTAAAGTCAAAAGGCAGTTAATGTTTTAAATGCAATAGATTTGGGCATAGATCATTCGACTGCGATAAAAGAGAAAACGCTACAGAATCCAATGAAAGACCATTGTTTATTGGAGATGAAGATATTTTCGCGTTAATAAATACAGGAAGCGCGATAAATATTGTCAGCGAAAGCGTCTGTAGAAATTTTGGAAGACATAGGTGTAACCATCCAAGCATTGCACTACGTTGTTTTGGGAATAGTGAGGTTGCCGCGCTGGGTTCGATGATGTGCAAGTTAAGAACAGGGGGTGACGGATTTACTACCAAAATTTGTGTAGTTCGAGATGAAGTGATGAAAATAGAGATGATTATACATAAGGAATTATTATCGTGTGTTCATATGGTCATAGGTGGAGACACCGTAATTATGTCTAACAAGGGGACCATCAAAGCTGTAAATCACGGATTTTAATGCGCTTCGAATATGTTGTAGGGGTACCTACCCTGAGTACCTGGCTATCGGCTTTTCATGTGACGGGCCTTGGTTTTCGAGAAAATCGATTTTGAAGTTTTGAAAGCAGTTTATATATGTTCCAAATAAGCGAGAGTAGCGCAACGATTAGGATTCACCGCTACCACGCTGGTGGTATCGTGTTCGATTCCTGCACTTGACTTTTTTCAATTTTATTGTACAGAATATCAACGAATAGTTAAGGATATGGATGAGGAATATTCAATTTTGTCGAAGTAATTTCATTTTTAAATCAATTATTACAAAATCATTTTATTCGCTATCGCTCGAATAGTTTGCCATAGCAGAACAGAACTCCGGATGGTATTTATCGTAAAAACAAACGAAACATAAATTTTGACGGCACCAAGCACATTTTATAAAGGCTGCTGTTTTGCAGGCGCACGGATTTCTTAGGAGCGGCATCGGGAAACACATTTCATTCAAATTCATGAAGATCGTTCTTTCCTCGATTAGCTTTGACGCTAACCACGCGTATTTAATCATGTTCGACAAACCAGGTGCACGTAATTGATGTAAAATCAATGAATGAATTTTTATCGAATCTTCCCTGGAGGAGATTTCTCTGTTGGTCTTTAACAAGTCAGGAGCATTCTTGAGTTTTTTGTGGAAATTTTAACCTGTCTGTAAAAATAGACGTCACAGGGCTGGCAAAGTGGAATAGGTACACTTGAGTGGGATAATGTTCGGTGCAGGTGCAAGCTTTTCTTTCATCCACGAATATGTGATCGTATAGTGTTTGATAAGTTTGCCCTCCCCAAGAAGCGATTATGTACAAGAATCTCTAAAGAAATCACTTCGACAAAATTGAATATTTCTCAATAATTTTCCATATCCTTAACTATTCGTTGATATCCTGTACAATAAAATTGAAAAAAGCCGTGAACCCTAACCGTTGCGCTACTCTCGCTTACTTGGAACATTCCTAAAGTTACAAGTATATAAAGTGCTTTCAAAACTTCAAATCGACTTTCTCGAAAACCAAGGCCCGTCGCATGAAAAACGGATAGCCAAGTACTCAGGGTAGGTACCCCTACAACATATTCGAAGCGCATTAAAATCCGTGATTTACAGGTTTGATGGTCCCCTTTAAGCGAGAAGTTTCAGTTAGGTTACACATAATGGCTATAGACGTAAATTTAGAAGCACCTTTAGACGTTGGCGACACAGCCACTAAAGAACAGTGCCAGCAAGTACAGGATTTTGTATCGTCGTATTATCCCGAGAAGGCGCGCACAACAGACGTAAAAATATAAATAACAATGATAGATGAAGAAATTATTTACCACACTCCACGGAGATTACCATGTGTAGAAAGGGACATAGTTGATTAGCAAGTTAATCTTTGATTACAGGTAGGAACAATAGAACCTTATGCATTCGATTATTCAAGTCAGGCTGTAATCGTTAAGAGTTGGGTATCTATGGGGGTTTTGTATATAGCTTTCTCTCTCGCACCTATGTAGCAATCCCATAAGAAAAGCCGGATATCCGCCTTTAGGACCACTATTTCCCTCTCACTCTAACGATTAGGCGGCACTTTGTTGTGGTTTGTTATCATGTCTGTGGTTTCGTCGCTCTTATATAAAAACAGTCGCTTGCAAAAGAAATCGCCCGTGGGAAAAACAGTCGCTTGCAAAAGAAATCGCCCGTTGGGAAAACAGTTGCTTGCAAAAAGTCGGCGAGAGGGCCTGCGGCGGGGTGTGGCTGCCGGGTCACGTGACGGGGAGTGGCTGACCGGTCACGTGATCTGTATGAGTGGCCCGGGGGTGGTTGCCGTGTCACAGAGGGTGTGGGCCGTGTCACGGGTGGTGGGAGACGTGGCCCGGGGGTGGGCCCGTTAGGGGAGGCGCGTAAGCGGAGCACGTGACACGTGGTGGTGGGAGGATGTATTTAGATGTGTAGCGGTGAAGATTGAAGTGCAGTGAGAAAATTGTTGAAAAAGGTTGTACGTGATGGATAATGACGAGCAAGAGTTCGATAGTCCGTCGCAATTACTGGACGATATGTTGGAAAAATACGAAACGGCAATTAAAAACGAGAACAGATTGATAAATGAAGTGCAATATCCATTGAATCAAAAGTGTTACGTATAAACCGGTTTGAGTAGTGCGAGAGGATTTATACCGATGGTAAAATTGGCAAATGGAAACGGAAATAAAACGACATGTATCACGCTAATAAGGTATGAATGGGAGGAATTTTTAAAATATCAGGATGATATCAATAATCAAATGTCTACCAAGATGACATGGTCGTGTGATCATTGTTACAAAGAGGCTGCAGGAAAGGCACATATTACCGACTCCGTGGTGACTAATGCACTTCATGTTTTCAACTTGGCATTTATTTACGTAAATACCGCCAAACTGCTGGTTCCATTAATGCAAATTGAATGTCGTGCACAGGAGATAACATTGGATAAGAAAGGTGTCGATATGCTAATGAAATTGTTAAACGTCGTAAATGGGAGACTACTACGATTAGAATCATTAGATTTCGTATATTACTATAATTCTGTATTGGAAACTATCGTTCGAAATAAGGAAAATATAGATATGAATAGAATTGATCAGTACGTAAGTAATCTGTTGTGCGGTTGCGGTCACCAAGGAGTCGACAACGAGGATGATGGTATTGGTCGAGATAAGCAAACCGCCGTATGGAGTTCCGAATATCTAGACTGTATACTAGAAATTATTTGTTATCAATTAGATAAGTTTAAGTCGGACATTACATTCTTCATTTTAGTAGATCAGTCTTATTTCTATGTATGTTTAAAGGAAAAATAAAAGATATATAATAATTCGTGTATTTTTATTTATTCAAAATATAATTATAAAGGATTTTAACATTATTTTCGGTCCAAATACATGCATTACTACTACTACGTACATTTCTATTATCGGCAGCGCAATGATAAAAGCAGGTAAATTCTGTTTTAACTAAATTAGGCACATTATCATCGTTTTCTAAATTAATAATTTCCACATTTACGTATTTTTAAAATAATCAGGCTTTTGATGCCCTTTCACGTATATTTTATTATATGAATTACAAATGCTATCTAAAATATTCTTCACATATTTCAAATCGACATAACCCGATGAGTATCGAAGATTGAAGTAATTGTATTCTAACCAACGAATTGATTTCTGTTCTTGTTGTAGTAATGAACGAAAAGGTATGGGAGCTTTGAACAAAACGTGAAGATTTCTTTCACCATCCGTTATGCTCATTTCTTTTGGTAAGAAATCCGGTAGTACGTTGAATCCCTGTATATCCATGATTAGAATCCGTTCGGAAAAGCGGTTGCGATATATTTTATTTCTGTGGGTCATGCTTAAGATGGGCGATATTAATCCATCAAAATATTGAATTCTGCGATTAAATCGATCCTTATCATTAACATACCGCATCCATTTGGAAGTTCTTCATCATCAACCCATCTGTGCACAATAATATTATCGCTGAATTTTGTTCTCTTCTCCACCACGACGTTGTATTAAACAATTTTCTTAACGATACCGGTGAGAGCTTCGTACGATACTACGTTGTCATGGATAATAAGACAGTAAGCCACTGTATTAGCAGCGAACGGTATGTCTGCTTCAAACTCTAATTTAATGTCCACTGTGGAAGATTTCATAGATCATTTTGTTTTGAGCAATCTATTACGTAGAGGGGGTATTCATGGAAGGTATTATAATCTATAAGCGGTTGCGCAATTCGATTTCCGTAATAACTTGACAGAAAGGCTGCATACGTCCAATATGCGGTACTGTAACGTTTAATATTCATTTTCAGATTTAAATTGTTATATGGATAACTATCAGAATTTAAATGTAATTTTATATTATTGATTGAAACGTGATCAAGGTCGCTCGCATCAACTACTGGACTATCTTTTCTATTTGTTTGGAATGCAACTACTACGAAACGTGGTTTCTCCAAATTCGTACTTGTTTTGACACTCCAAATGTCTTTTTGGTTATTACGTAGCGATGGAAGTTCATGCAAGTCCCATTTTCTAAATGGTATATAGATGGGTTTATTGGTGTTTAATGTTTTCAAAAGTGACAAACGAGTTGTATCGTTAACTGAAATATGTGGTACGTGCCATTCCACTTTGATAACTTCCATAGTAGCCTTATTAGTACCATCTGCCGCAGTATTTTTATAGCAATTATCATCGGTACGACTCCGTAGTAATATTAATTCTTGGGAACTGTTAATGATAATTCTTCGATAGTCTTCAGCAAAGCCCAATAGGAATCTTAATGGAATACATGCGTTGAATTGGTCATTTGATAATGTTGGTTGTCTATTCTTGTTAAGGGGGTGCCATCCCGCCATCTGCATCGATTTACTTTCGTTGTCGTTGTAGGATAAAAGCGCTTTCATAGTACACGTAATGCCTGGTTTGATACAGCGATCCACTTCAACCCCGTTCAATTCATATCGTAGTTGATCAAAGAGGAATGCGTATGCGTTATTGGTAAGGTCACACGTACCAGTTCCCTCAATACTTGGATTAAATTTACCTTCCAAATATAAATAACTATCACCAGGAATTGTATACACATCCTGATTATTTATCGGTATTCGTATTTCATCATTCAAATCGAAATTATTATTTCTCGGATAATATGATATTCCTCTTTCGTTATGGCTTCGTCAAATTTAATACCTTCGTATATTGATAGCTTTTCCGCCATTTTTCACTTTAAACCCGATCGATTGGAGAAATTTAATATTGGCAGGTGTTAATCGATAAAGCATAGAT
The DNA here is from genome assembly GCA_038088585.1 of Chrysina gloriosa. Lineage (NCBI taxonomy): Eukaryota > Metazoa > Arthropoda > Insecta > Coleoptera > Scarabaeidae > Chrysina > Chrysina gloriosa. The sequence goes on along the minus strand of CM076093.1, from coordinate 298,790 downwards.
GACGAAGTGTATATTTGTTGCGAGAATGCAGGTGTTTTATAATTGTTACGAAAGGAGAAAAGAGCAAGATTATGCAAAGTAAAAATAAGCTTAGGACTAGACCGGGTGATAAAGTATTTATACAGCACGACCTTTCAAAACACGATAGAGATATCCAAAAATCCGAACTAGGGCTAGGGAAGAGAAGAACAATGGAGCAATAATTAAGATTGGATATAGGAAAATTCTTATAGGAAATGAAGAATGGAGATGGAATAGGGAGGAGGAAAGACTAAAGAAACAAAATAATCCAACTTCAAAAAACTAGTAAACCTCCAAACAAACACGATATATGACCAGGCGACGAAAAGGCGAATGAATACGGATAAAAACCAAAATCAGAAAGAGGAACCTACGCGAAATACTAATGAGAATTATAAAAATAATGTGAACACATGGAAATTGGGAACATGGAATGTCCGAAGTATCAATGGAAAAGAAAATGAACTAATGACAGAATTTGAAAATACAAATCTGGATATACTAGCAATAACGGAAACAAAAAGAAGGGCCAGGGGATAACCGAGATGGATAATGGACATATGCTGGTCTATAGTGGTGTGAGAATGGAAGAACGAGCAGCAGCCGGAGGAGGCTGTATAATAAATAACAAAATTAAGAGCAAGTTGTATAAATGGGTAGCTATTACGGAGAGAGTTTTATTAATACATATGGAAGAAGATAATGGTGAACAATGGGCAGTACTAGTGGTTTATGGACCTAACGAAGATGCAAGAATACAGGAAAAAGATATGTTTTGGGAAAAACTAACAGAAGTAATTGAAGAATATGAGGAAATATACGTACTTGGAGATTTCAATGGGCGGGTAGCAAAGAAAGACGGAACATTTCCAACTGTGATTGGCAAATACGGAGAAACGGTACGAAATGACAATGGAAGAAGACTATTAGAATTCTGCCTTATGCATAACCTTATCGTAACGAATACTATGTACAATCACAAGGAAATACATCTATACACTAGAGAAGAACCAAGCAGAGGAGAAAAATCAATTATAGATTATATTCTGACACGAAGTGGAAGTAAAAATAAAGTACTAGATGCGAAAGTTAGAAGAGGGCCGGAAATAGGTAGTGATCATTACCTGTTGGTTGTGAAGATAAAAAGAAGGAATGTCGACAAAGAATCAAACGAAACAAAAGCAAAAAATATTGAATTTGAGACTATTAGAGTTTATAAACTTAAAGCCAGTTCGCTAATGAAAAAAAGTAGAACAGCGAATCGCAGGGATGATGAACGACAATAATAACAAAACGCTAGAACAAATGTGGGAAACACTAAAAATCATCCTTATTGACTCAGCTAGAGAGGTGTGTGGCACTAGTAAAGTAATTAGCAAAAGAAAGCAAACCGCTTGGTGGACACAAGAAATTAAACAAGAAATAAAAATTAAGAAGAACAAGTGGCAAGCATATCTAACAAATAGAACTAAAACAACCTATGAAAATTACAAAACTCAGAGAAAGCTAGTGGAGACGAAAGTCCAAAAAGCTAAAGAACAAACATGGAATGACTCTGGACAAAAGCTAGAAAATAACAGCAAGGACAATCAGAAACTGTTTTATACGGTGCTTAAGTCATTGAGGGAAACCAAAACTAGTGCCACATTGACGGTTAGGGACAGAGAAGGTGGTTTACTAAAGGAGGAGGGGGCAGTAATGAGAAGATGGAAAGAATATTTTCAGAACCTCCTGGACACCGGAAACGAAAGTGCAGAAGAAACTAACAATACCGAACAACAAGTATCACTAGAAGAGAATGTAGAAGGTAATGAGCTTGATAATATATCAAAGGCCGTCCTGAGAGGCGTACTAAAGAAAATAAAAAACGGCAAGACACCAGGTCATGATAAGGTCACTGGCGAAATGTTTAAATATATGGGTAATATGGGAGAGGGAATGCTCCTACAAATATGCAACAAAGCATGGAATGAAAAAAGGTGCCAAAAGACTGAGAAATAGGGGTGATACTACCAATCTTTAAAAAGGGGGACCAAAACGACTGTAATAACTACCGAGGAATCACCCTACTAAGTACAGAAGCTAAAATATATGAACAAATCCTAAATACGAAATTGCAACATTACGCAGAAGCATCGGTGTCTGATTCACAAAGCGGTTTCCGTAAAGGAAGGAGCATACAAGATCATATATTTACAATAAAACAGATAACTGAGAAGACGGTGCATCGTGGTGGAAAAATCTATCTAGCATTCATAGATGTGGAGAAGGCATTCGACTCGGTAACAAGATCTAGACTATGGAATAGCTTACAGGAAATAGGAGTTGATAATAAATTGATCGGAGCCATTAAAGGTCTTTATAAAAATACTACCAACTATGTAATTAGGAGAAATTATAAATCCGAAATATTTAAAACATACAATTGGTTAAGACAAGGAGGAGGACTGAGCCCCACACTGTTTAATATCTATATGGATGAAATAGCCAGAAGGTGTAATGGCAGAACAAAGAGAATATACGTAGGATACAGAAAACTGCAACAAGTATCACTTTCTGAATGCGCATTCGCAGATAACATAATGCTAGTGGCTAAGAATAAGCATGACCTGCAGGAGAACCTACAAGTATGGAACGAAGAACTGCTAAATTATGGGTTGAAATTAAATAAGACGAAAACAAAAGTGATGGTATTGGGGCAGGAAGAAGAAACAATAGATATTACAGTTGAGAACACCAAAATAGAACAAGTTAGTCATTTCAAATACCTGGGAGTGCTGATGGACCGAAAAGGCGATCAAGAACCGGAAATAAATGGAACTCAATAAAATTCTATTATGCAATGAACAACAACTTTATAGGAAAAAAGAAGTATAAAAAAACAAAGATGAATGTTTACAAAGCTATCTACCGACCAACAATTACCTATGGATGCGAAACATGGATATTGTCACAAACACAAAAAGACAAGATACAAGCCGCGGAAATGAAATATCTGAGAAGAGTTCGAGAGGTGACCAAAAGGGACCGACTAAGAAGCGTGAAAATTAGGGAAGACCTTGAAGTTGAACCCATCCTGGAATTTATTGAAACAAGACAACTGAGCTGGTGGGGGCACCTCGAGAGAATGAACAGCCAAAGACAAGTAAAAAATATGGGAAGCAAAAACAACGAGAAAGATGAAGCGGGGAAAACCTAAAGAGACCTGGAACAAGGTGATAAACAAGATATTGGAAAGAAGAGGACTTACATGGAACGAGGGAAGAATATTAGCGAGGAATAAGAAGGACTGGCATAAATTGATACACGGCTACAATTAGACTAGGAATTGCCCCTACGCCTCATTGGTAAAAGGGTTTTTGATTATATATATATATATATATATATATATATATATATATATACGAAAGGAGATAACCATCACGCTAACTGTTTCAATTCCAATCTGATTACAATCTGCTCACCGCGAAAATTTACCAAATCTCCGCCTTGATCCAACAACGTTAATGTAATATTATCGATGCGTTTGCTATTAACAGGTAGGTATATAATATGTTGCGGCACAATACTTATGGAATAACCCGGTTCTACTTACGGAGAAAACTCGTACAATGTATGTGATAAACGTATATCGTAGAAGGACGACGTTGTTATATTACACTCTATCCTTATTGAAATCACTTTTATAATCTTTACGGGTAAATCTGATGTGTGCTTTTGTTTAGGTATCAATATGCCATCACTGAAACCTAACATGCGACCTATAGAATCTTTCGGTTCGAAATTAATTTCAAATGCGCTCTTGATCTCGCATTTTAGAGTATTATTATTGGGTTTGAGCGATATCGAATCCTTAGGCAATACATTCTTCAAATACTCTTCTATATCGGTAATTTCATATGAATCTGTCGGAATTGTTATAACTTTATCTTTATCGTAGTAAAATTTATTTCCACCTTCGACTATATTGGGAATCGAATTGTAGCTGTGAAAGCCTATTAGACCCAATCCATATTGATGATGAGGATTTAATTCTATTGGTGGATAATAATCAGCGGAGCTCGTGCCTTTTAATATAAAAGTGTACGATATGACTGGGTAGACCAGTAAGTAGTCTATGTATTATAAGCTTTGTAAAAACTTTAAACAAAGATGACCGCAATTTACTGTGTTGAAATTTTGAAATCGGTCATGATTATATATTACCTTAGTTTGACGACCATTGCTATTAAAGTATTTCATCAACTCTAACGGCGGTTTCAAGTTACCGAACGAATCAAAATAGTACACTATAGAGCCCCTTTTCGCAAAACAGACCCAGTGTGTTGCTGGTCCTTTAGTGCTATCCAGATTAACGACTGCGCTTTCATTCTTATGAGGTTATTTCGGTAACGTATCCCTCATAAATACACCTCTGAAATGTTTAATAGATTTACCATGTTTCAAAATATTTAATTAAAGGTCTTTGCGGCAGTCGACTCATTAGTTTTTTGATGGAGTGCGTTTTATATATAGTCCTAATCCTTTTTTGTACGGTTGTTTTCATGTATAAACCCATACCCCTAATGCAATGGCTTCCATGGTTTTATTATGTCTTTTTACTTCTTGTAGTTGATTTTGTGCCGCTTTAGTTTTATTGACAGCTTGAGCTATTCCGCCTGCACCTCCTGCTAAGGCACCTAAAGCACTCAAACCGGCGAACAGAGGAATGAGGGGTAATATCCCACCCTCTTTAGGTATGGGAATTATTCTAGGTGTTCGAATACGTTTGCGCCCCCAGCTTCTTTAACAGCAATCTTAGCTGCGGTCAAAGTTAATTTTGCACGGTCCTTAATATCTCCCTTGAATTTCGTGAGGGCTTTTTACCTTTGCAAATATCGCTCTCCTAAACGGTTTATTTCCTCCTTTTCCTTTTCTTTTTAAACCCATACCTAATTTTTGTTTAGCCTTCATCGTGTTGGTGACCATCTGCGCGGAGGCCCTTTCACCTAAGCTGACGTCTCTTGCTTTAACACGTGACCAAGCTCGTTCTCCTAAGACTTTATGCGCCTTATGTCTATTCTTGGGGTCCTTGAACTGCGAGTATGCAATATCGTGTTCCCTACACGCCGAGTCTAACGGATTTATACCGACGTCGCCCCGTGCCAATCGTTTCTAAAGTTTCGTACCTGGTCCACAGAACTGATAACCGGGTATATGTAATTCAATAGGTAAATTATTGATGAGGGAATTAGTTACACCTCCACCCTCTCTAAAAGTTAACATTGATATGAAAAAGAAAACTATGTATGCGTGTATTAATTTATTTCTGCTTTAATCACCATGCGACTCGTGAAACAGAAGGACGTGTTAGAAATTATCAATTTGGACGATGAGAGAAATACAAAAGTTGCCGGTAGACACGGTAATCTACTTCCAAACTCCATACGTTGCATAATTTGCGGTCCTTCCAATTGTGGTAAAGCGAACGTTATGCTCTCACTCTTGTTTAATCCCTCTCACATGTACAAACATCAAAGTTCAGACCATATATACATAAAATTTGTATACGAAATTACAGCTCTTGCAAAGCCGTACTGACGAGCGGTATAACCGCGAAACGTACGTCTACGGATGGCAAGAGAAGATCAAAATTTTGTAATTTACTCTTGTTTAATGAAAATGGTGTAAGATTTGATAATATATATGTTTATTCAAAGTCTCTGTATCAACCTAAATATAGATTGCTGGCGAACATCTTACGGAACGTTAAAGATATAAAATATTTTCCTTACAAAGAAAACGATGAAATTATGGACCCGGCACATGCTAAGACCAACTCTATATTTATTTTTGACGATGTGGCTTGCGATAGACAAGATAAAATTAGAGAATACTTTTGCATGGGAAGGCATAAAGGCGTTGATAGCTTTTATCTATGTCAAACTTATACTCGTGTACCTAAACATCTAATCAGAGATAATGTAAATTTCCTAGCGTTATTTAAACAGGACGATACTAATTTGCGTCACATTTACGATGATCATGTGGGTACTGACATGACATTTGAACAATTTAAGATGATGTGCAGAGTGTTGGAAAGATAAATACGGTTTCTTGGTAATAAATAAGGATGACGATATACATAAAGGTCGATATAGAAAAGGTTTTGATTGCTTTATATATTTGTAATTTTGTTATAAGAAATAGTCAGTTCTACATTCGCACTCTTACAATCAGGTAGTAATAAAAATGGAAAACGGCTACACCTTTGAGGAAGCAGAGAGACATGTTTGTTGTTGTGAGTCGTGTAGTAGTAGATGTTGTGATATATCCCATGTTTGTGAATGTATATCTTCGATGTTGTTATGTTTTTACTGCGTTTAAAGGCGTGAATTAATCGCAACAAACATCATTCCTTCGACAACCTACCTATGAAACCATATCCTCTGTGAGGATGAGAGGGAAAAAAGAATGCCGCAAAGGGAAAAAGAGGAAACAAAGACGAATAAATTAAAATTGAACATTATTAACGCCACTAAAGCTATACGAAAGAAACACATGCAATTGACGTTGGGTCGGTCGGATCAAGATGATGTAATTCGAAGAATGTTCAAACCAATTACGGAACCTCTGACAGGTTTAACTACAACAATAAAGAGTGAAAGCAAATCAATTAAGGAACCGTTAGAGGGGCTCAACAGTAAAAAATTAAATTAAGTCGATCAAAGAACCACTGCCAGAATTTACCGAAACTGTAAAAAAGGACAAAAATATCTCATCCACGAGGTCGGAGGTTCCCAACATTATGCTGCCTGTTCAACAAGAAGACAGCGTTTTCATTAATGAACCAGAAGAAGAAGAGCCCTTAGAGTGGGACGGTCATGAATCACTGAATGAATTTCGTCATTATTATCAAACAATGTCGGAAGAGAGTCCGCAAATTTTCATCCTTTACCGAAACTATATATAAATGGTCTCTTCGTAGACACGTCTAACGAATTTGATACTACCTATGGAGTAACATATGAACCGGAAACGAATAAAATGAAATTATATATAAGTACACTGGAAATTGATGGTATCGATGTATTAATAGACGGCAAACGCTATAGTGGTACACCCGGTCTCTACGAATTAATATTTAAAACACATCCAGAAAAATACAATGGAGATGACTTCACAGTATTATGATATTTTACAACAGACGAATGTTCATCGTCGTGGCTTCGATGGGACCCGACAAATGAGAGGTAGCACGGCATACAAATGGCAAGAAATAATAAAACCGTTGCTGTCTAAAAAACGCACAGGGAAGTCATGGACTGGTGGTAGACACATTGGTACAAATCTCATTGCATGTGCCACCGACACCCTTTACAATTACGTTTACTGGAATGATATAAATGAGATAGTAGATCGACTTAAACTGTTAATCGTCTCACAGCAGGCCGGTCATACAAGTCACAATAACGAAATTGTTTCGATCATCGAAGAGCTTAAAGAGTCAGGTGTAATTGAATAAACATTTATCTAACTGCCCTCAGTATCACGATGAGTACAGATAAATTCGGTTGCTATCTTAGTAGTACTAGAATAACTGCTAAACGTTCGCAACCTGTCTTACCTTTAACAGCAGAAGGTGACATTGATGTAGGAAGTAAACGCATTCGTTATGTAGCGGACCCTATTCACGATCAGGATGGCACTAATAAAAAATATGTGATCACGTTAATAGAAAAGTTAAATACGGACATTAAAAACCAACAAACCAATAGTAATGGAAAAATAAACGAGGTTGTGGCAGCGTGCGATAACAAGTTTAATAAGCAGCAACGCGATTATAATAATAAAATTAATGCGATGAAAAAGATGTTCTAAATATAACAGATAAGTCAATTAATAGTTTAAATATTGATATAGATGATAAAATGGATTCTTGGGGAACGCATTTAAGGAAAATGGTTGATATAGCACATGATGATATAACCAATGGAGTAGTAAACGACCTCGCAAGAAGAATAGACAAAAAATATTGCTGATATTGATAAAAAGATAGTTGTCTTAACGCCACATATCTAAAATCGAATTTCGAGCGACGTTTGGAAGATGTTGAAAAGCAACTCAACGATGTTGTTTTAGAAACAATGTTCGACACGAAAACCGACGAATTGAGAGCGGAGTTGCATCGAGATATTAAGGATTTGAAAACGACTATCTTGGAAACATGTAATATTGTCGATGAATTTAATATCAAAATAAATAAACCCAAGACACAAGATACCGAGATAGCGACGAGTATTCAACTCCCAACAAAGACACAAGATACTGAGATACCGACGACTCCGAGTACTCAACCCTCAATAAACAAATCCGAGGCTCACAATACAAAGATACCGCCAAGTACAGTACTGCAGCCCCCATTCCTAAATCGTTGTCTCATCTTACTATTTTTCATAAACGAGTTTGGTTAAACAGGATATTGTTAATGAAATACATCGCCCGGTCCGAAGAAAATTCTCGAGAAGGCGCGTAATATTAAAAGGTATCGATGATTTATGGCAGTCCGATTTGGCCGAATTTGT
>CM076093.1:0-289705 GCA_038088585.1 Chrysina gloriosa | reverse complement strand
ACCGCCAAGTTGGTAATCCTAAAGTTACAAAATAACTAAAGCAGTGTAAGAGTCTCCCAAAAGAAGTAACCTGTAGAACCATGAGAATAGTGTGCAGTGCGAGTGAAACAATTTTGACATTTAAAATCGATACAAGTATGAAAAGTCGAAAGGCAAAAAATAACAATGGCAAGAAGTAAAATTCAATTGTCCAAAGTTAAAATTAAGAAAGTGAATTTGGAGCAAATAGCGACGGGATAAATTATATCCTAGGGACTGCATCCAAAACCAAATTCAAAATATGTAATTAAATTATTAACAAATATGAAAAATATGAAAGTATGTGTTGAGCGGTGCGACTCACATGGGATACTATATGTCCAATGTGGTATATAATATCCCATGTGGGTCGTGCAACAAATCTTGGCACTAGAGGCCAGTTTGTTAAAAGTGGCATCGCTCAACACAAAAGGGACTGTGAGCAAATAAATTACTCTAAAACAGCTCTCTGCGCCCACCATGAGGAAACAGGATACCGTTTTAATTTCGATAATATAAAAATACTGGACGTTGAGCACCATTACAGCAAGCATATGTTTTTAAAAATGTATCACATTAAAACTAACGACAATTGTTTGAATTTTAGAACTGACACTCAAAATTTGAGCGAAATCTACAGTTTCCCTTCTACAAATCAACAACACCCACTTGCGGTGGTTTGTTGTGTGGTGGTTCTTAGTCTTCGGGCTGTGGCTGGGATTCTGTCGATTGGCTTACTTGAACCTTAATTAGTAGTTGTCATTCACTTTTTTTTTTATATTTTTAAATTTGTTTTGGGGTCACTCCCTAGGATATGAATTTATCCCGGCACGCTTGACGCAGGTTTGGCTTTTCTCAATTCAAATTTTAATTTCATAATTTTTAGTAATTTAATTACGTATTTTGATTTTGGTTTTTGATACAGTCCCTAGGATATAATTTATCCCGTCGCTCTTTGCTCCAAATTTACTTTTTCAATTTTAACTTTTAAAATATATACCTTTGTCCTAGACACAAAAAAGCACTAAAGTGTACATTGCAATGCACACAATTCGGCAAACTCACGGTGCCGGATCTCATCCTACCGCAACCATCGGCCCCGTAGCAATAATGAGGGTGGTAAAACGTAGTTAGTAACTACCTTGTACCCTTAGACAAAAGAACTGTTAAAAAATTGTAGGTAGGGACCTCATGAATAAAATGCACCAACCGTGCCAACTTTCACCTTGCCGGAAACTGCCGGTACGGTGGGGCAAATCTTAAAATTGTTTGCTTCAACGATTTGGAGGAAGGCGGTATCGTACACGAATCAAATCCCCTGATTTATTTATCAGCTTTTATTTGTCCTTTTTGTAGGAATATAATTTGTGAAATATAATGGACCTCGCAGTGTTTACATTATTGCATTTTCTGATTGAGTACATTAATGAAGTGAATTCTTGTAATTTGTCAACTCTTTCATAGTGGTTCGTATGTGACAATTCACATAAAGATGCGAAAACCCTTTGGAATTATTCGTTTTTTCAGAACGTTGAACGGTCTGGTTTTCCCCTACGGAAAAAGCTACAGTGTAGTCACATCCGGTAAAGGCATGGAAACAGAGGAAAGCACTACACAATAACGGTCCCAATGTTTCGGCTAATGTTGTGCAATCTACGCAATCCTGGTCTGTTTTTTTTTTTCTACAGTTCCTGCTATCCATACTTTAAACTTCGGGGAATTTTTCATCATAATTCTACTGTTTGGGTCCGATTTTAATAAATAAAAACTCACCCTAGTGTCGGCTTCCTCATGAAAACATAAAAATTCTGTTTACTCGATTTTGATTACACAATTGCCCTGAACATGGTACGAAAAGCACTTTCTTCGTGTCAAAAAACCTTTTGTTTTCCAAAATCATTTGGTCTAGTCTGTTTCGGGCCAACGATTGTTACACCTCAATCTCGCATCGATCTTTTCGTGTCCACACTGAGAAAAATATTATTTTAGTTTAAAAGGAATTGCATTGATTTAACATTTTTTCAGTTTTGTATATGGCAACGAGAATTAGTTTCCAGTTAAAACTAAAAAAATTTGGATAATGTTATTTCTTTGAAAATCAATTACGTTTCAGTAAAAAATTAACAATGTTACTTTAGAACGATAATAGTTTAGAATGGAAACTCTTTGTATTTTTCTCAATCCACTTCAATTTTTACTGAACAGGTTTCTGGAATTATATGAAAATAAAATAATATTGAAAAAAACACTGGAATTAAAACAGGTGATTTCATACAAAGCAATGCCTGTTCGATAGATATGCAATGAATGGAAGTCGTGTACTTTCCCAGACAAATGGTGCTGTATTTTTTCTAAAATAGTATCATAATTCAAAATAAAGTATAAAATATTTGCTTGTATACATGTTCTTATTTAAAGCAAAGCCTAAATTATATTATTGTATTTGATTCACGTATATATTATTTTCACAGAAATCAAATCACCCAAGTGTAGGAGGGGCCGACGTTCTTAAATAAAACATCACTAAAACTTTATTATTTTTTATTTATTTTTTTTTATTTATTCCACGTCAACATAAAAATAATCATTATACATAATATACCATGACAACCAATAAAACACTAACGCCTGTAATAGCGAAGTCGTCGGTAGTAAAGTCAAATAATTACAGTTATTACAACTCGGCCGTCCTGACCATAAGTGACTGACCTCAATCAGTATGTCAAATATCTTACCACTGTAATACAATGTACACTACAATGGTTATACAAGCATCTGTACCTCATTCGAATACTAATACATAATACATAAGGTGAACATATATATACAAACAAGTTCATAAATTTGCAAAATACAAGACATGATATATATAGTGCAACATAATTCAACAAAACAAGTGTTGCTTTCAGTGAGAGCGAAGCATCAAAAATGCCTTCGAAAAGTTTTTGTGTTATTTGGAAACCTTCGATATATGCCACGACATACCTGTCATTAGGAAGCACTCTCTTAATCACATAGGGTCCTCTATATTTAGGCAATAATTTCTTGCTTATACCCGCGGTAACTTCTACGTTTGGAACTACAACATAATCACCCATGCTATACTGAACAGCCTCTTTGCGTTTCATATCATAACAACGTTTGTTGTACGCTTGAGTCTTTTCTATATTTAGACTAGCTTCCTCACGAATCTGTTCCAAATTATCGGTCGTTTGCTCATTCATACTGGTCAATATTTGTTTCAGATCGTCATTGATCTGACCGATTTGATGTATCCCGAATAATAATGTTGCAGGCGTATTTCCAGTAGAACGATTCAGTGTTGTTAATGGCAAATTCAACATCTGGTAAAAATTGATCCCACGTTTGGGGAGAATGAGATGCTTTGGCCAGAATCGGAATCACGCTGCGGTTAAAAATCTCCACCTGTTCATTAGCTCTGGGTACACCTGTGGCAGCCAACACGTGTAAAATTCCATTGTCCTGCATGAAAGTTGAAAAAGCATTAGATGTAAAAGCAGATCCACGATCTGAAATAATTCGTAGAGGTTTACTATAATTTGAGAAATAGCTTGTTAGGTGTTTAATTACTTCATTCGACTTCGACACGCAAATAGTTTAACAAATTTAGTAAATACGTCTACCACAACAAAAATATATTTATTATTGCTGGTTGACTTTCCTATTGGACCATAATCATCTAAATGTAAAGTATTGAACGGTAATTTGCCTTTAGATATATTATGTAAAAAGCCACCCTTTTTACAGGTGTCAGGGCTATAGACAATGCATTTCAAACAATTCGAAATGTAATTCTTAACTTTGTTCCGCATATCTGGGAACCAATAACTCCTGCGAATAGCTTCTAAACACTTCGCTACACCTATATGCCCTAATTCGCCATAACAGGTCCTAATAACATTATCTTGCATTGACTCTGGCACATAAAACAGTAAAGTATCATTGAGCTTTCTATAAACTACTCCATCCCGCAATTCCAATAATTTACTCTCTGATTTTTCCAAAGACTGTCTGATATCAGAAATCTCTTTATACTGGATTTGTTTTAATGCCAAATTAGTTTCGAACGGCATTTCATCAATTGCTAAAACATTATTAAAACATCGGCTTAAAGCATCAACATGCTGCATACGAGAACTTTCCCTATGTTCTACGTCATAGTCAAACTCCTGTAACATAAGTGACCATCTTAATATTTTGGGGTTTAAATCTTTCTTCTGTAGAGCTAAATTTAGGCTATTGCAATCTGTGATAATTTTAAAGTGTAACCCTTTCAAATAGACTCTAAACCTAGATAAACTATTTACAATGGCTAATAGTTCTAGTTCGAAGCTATGCAATTTCGACTGAGCATCTGTTGTTCGCTGACTGTAGTAAAATACGGAATGAAATCTATTATCACTCTGTTTTTGTAACAATATTCCTCCGAATTCCAAAGAACTCGCATCGCAATGTAATGGAGTCTCCGCAGTGGGTGAATATATTGCCAAAAGTGGCTTTGAAATTAAAGCTTCTTTAATTTTATTGAAACCTTCCCGTTGCCCTAAACCAAATGTAAATAGATCTTTCTTCAATAAATTATACAATGGTCGGGCTATTAATGAAAAATTGTTGACCCATTTCCTAAAATATGAGGCTAATCCAACAAAACTATGTACTTCTTTAACGTTACGAGGTTCAGGGAAATTTTGTATCGACTTTTTATATGGTCATCGCTAGGCCTAATATACGAGTCGCTAATATGGTATCCTAAATAAGTAATTTCTGTGTTTAAAAATCTACATTTGTCTAATCGTAGTTCTAATTTGTTTTCAACTAAGATATCCAATACTCGTTCTTAGATATCAAGATTTTCTTTTACCGTTTTTGTTGCAATCATAAGGTCATCAATATACAGTTGTCCCAGGATTGACGTTACAAGAGGTGTGATGGACTGAAAATTTTTAAATTTTATTTTAAGATTGTAGAATTAAGCCCTGCTTGGCGCGAATAGAATTTTAAGAATATTCTCAGTTTTTGAAAAACAAGTTGGCCTTGACGGTGAAGCGAAAACTATTTTCTTTTCAGGTAACCTACCCTTTTTGTTCATGATACGTCAAAATGTTACTAAAAAGTTGTTCAGAATGAAAAATTATGGCTCTATGCAAAATTTCAGAAATATTTACCTACTTTGACTAAACCGTCATTTTTTTAGATTGAACAAAATAAATTGCATGTAGTATTAACTCACAAATTAAATTTACAAAACGTAATAACATTGTTGTACATAATGTAATAATAAATTATTTATTCAATGAAACATTTTGTACCCACTTTTCTATGCGATGTCTGAAATCTCTGAAACTGTTACGAACTTCCTCGATGTGTATTTGCTGTACGCCGTTTCTTATCATTTCCTTTAGTACTTCTTTACTGTTGGGTATTGGTTGAGAATAAACCAGTTTGAGGCGACCCCATAAACAAAAATCTAATATTGTGAGGTCGGGCGACCGTGGAGGCCACGCAATCGGACCATTTCTAGCTATCCACTTTTCTCCAAACACCAAATTTATCGATTCAGCTACGCGTGTTGTCGAATGTGCAGGACATCCGTCTTGTTGGAAATATAGTACTTGTCTTTCTGTCAGCGGCAAGTCATGTAAGTACTCTTCCCTGAATCTTTCAAGTAGCTGTCCATAAACATTCTGATTTAACCGCCCCTCTATGAAAAAGGTCCAATAATGCCAAAACGGCACACCATACATTCACTTTTTGGTAATACTGTCGTCTACAATTGACCCGAAAGTTTGGATTTTGTGTAGCCTAATAGCCACAATTTTGAGAGGAAACAACGCCATTTGTAGTAAAATTTGCTTCGTCAGAAAAAACAATGTTTTTATAAAAATTTCGTTCTTCAATACATTTCTCCCCGATGGTAAGACAAAATAATAATCTTCGGCCTTCATCACCTTCTTCGATAGTGTGCACAAATTTTGGTTCGAATATCTTTACCTTGTTTGCCTTATAAATTCTTTGTAATTCCGATTTACTAACATTAAGATTACGTGAACATTGCTTCAATGATAGTCTAGGATGTTCTTCCACCGAATCAAGAGCAATAATAGTTACGGCATCGTTTTCATCATGTTTCTTCTTTTCTTTCTTTACGTTAAGAACGCTGCCAGTTGCAAGAAATTAATTAACTATTCGCATGGCAATCATACGTGTAAGGTTGGTATTGGGAAATCTATCGTTAAACTGCTGCACCACTTCTCTTAGTGCACTTTGTCCGAGCCCATAACACTGAACAACGTAAATTGGGGGATAAGGGATACTACAAATTATTGTAATCTGACAGCACTTAAGATTAGTGAACAATTTTGTTTTCATGACCTCCCATTGTTTTATTTCACGCGAATTCAGACATCCCAGACTTTAAAAAAACAATTTATTTTGTTCAATCTAAAAAATACGTAAATATTTCTGAAATTTTGCATAGAGCCATAATTCTTCATTCTGAACAACTTTTTAGTAACATTTTGACGTATCATAAACAAAAGGGTAGGTTACCTAAAAAGAAAATAGTTTTCGCTTCACCGTCAAGGCCAACTTGTTTTTCAAAAACTGAAAATATTCTTAAAATTCTATTCACGCCAAGCAGGGCTTAATTCTACAATCTTAAAATAAAAGTTTTCAGTCCATCACACTTCTTGTAACGTCAATCCTGGGACACACTGTATATACAAATCTTATTTGATTCTAAAAGTTCTTTGAACACTAAATTAACAAGACGCATAAATGTTGACGGACTATTCTTCAACCCAAAGGGCATTGTCACGAATTCATATTGACCCATTGGAGTAACAAATGAAGTGTACTTGACCGAATCTGGGTGAACGCTGACATGAAAGAAAGCACTCTTTAAATCTAAGATCGTGAAATATTTTTTGTCTCTCAATTGACTAATTTGATCTTCGATCAAGAGTAATGGAAAGTTGTCACGTAAAGTTATTTTATTTAATGCTTTAACGCAAAGCCGGTACTCCCTGTTTTTTTCGTACTAAAACTATGGGAGAACTGTACTCCGAATTACTTTTTCGGATAATATTATTTACCAATAGGTCGTCAATTATTTCACTTACAGCATTTTTTTCTGCAAAAGAAAGTTTGCGTGACTTAAAGTAAAATGGAGCGTGATTTTCCGTAGCTATTCTCATTTGAAACTTAGTTTTGGCTTCTGCCGGCCTACCGGCCGAGTATACAAAATGTTTGTTAAAAATATCTAATACTTTAATAGAATCCTTGTATTCAATCTCGGTATTAATGTTCAGCTCAACTTCATCTTTTCCGACATAATTCATATTCATAAGGTTCCCCGCAATTGACGAACTTGCCTGCTCACTAACTGCTACTGGCAGGTTTATAATCATTTTTCCATCCATAAAGTGCACATTAAGTGTGCTCCTACATAAAAATCTCTGCCCAACAGACAGATATGTGGTATGGCAGAATCCGGTACTACATAAAATGTTAAATTGAACGACTCATTACATACGTTTACAATGAAATGAATAACACCTGATACTTCTAATTTGGACTTGTTAATTCCTTCGAATGACATTTCAGGCCAACTGTGACATAAATTAATGTTACTTACAACACTACTACGTATCAAAGATACTGGACTGCCAGTATCCAGAACACAATTTAACGATAGCGTATGTAAGTCTTTACATAAAAGAATTTCCATCGTATACGCCTCAAAGGATACTGCATCAATTAGAAGAGTAGGATTGATAGTATTACCTCCCTTTTGTGGACAATTCCTTTGAAGGTGGTCTCTGGAACCACATTGATAACAGGATCCTGGAACCCTCGGTGGCATCGGACAGTTTCTCGCAATGTGCCCTGGCTTTGCGCAGTTATAGCAGTTACCTTCAGCTCCTATCGGCCTGGTGTCGGTTCTCTCGTGCTTTACCTCAGGCTGCATTTTGCTGCCAATGGAGGTCGGATTTGGGTACTTGCCTATTGGACCCTCGGTTCTTCTTCTTGTCTGCTCTCTATTTCTACCTTCCTCTCTCTCACATCTTGCTTTATGGACCCTTTCGTATGACGATACATCCTTATATAACTCATCTTCATCTCTGTGATTTCTGGACATGAGTACATTACTCAGCTCCAGAGACTATAACCCGATCGCCACTTGTTCCTTAGTTTCTTCAAACGATAATTTCAGAACTTTGCAAAGCCTCACATTATCGTAAAAGTAGGTACTCACATTTTCACGATGCTTTTGAAGCCTGTTTTACATCTCCTTCCAACACTCTGTGATACTTTTCGTGTCGCAGAAAGTTTACATATATGCACTCCTAAATTCGCTCCAGTTGGTAATTTGTAGACATCTACCTTCGAACCAGTATTTAGCCGCTCCTTCTAGATTCATCTTCGCTGTTTGTAGAAGAGAAGCATCAGGCCATGAATGCAGCCTAGCTGTACCCTCCACTTGTGCTAACCACGATTCCGCTTCCGCTGGGCCTTTTTCTCCGGTGAACGTAGTAATACTTTTTGATAGGTCGGGCATCACGTTGTAATTACTGCTATGTTGGTTGCTTTGTTCTTGTAGCATCTTCAACACACAGGCATTTTGCTCCAACATCTTAATCGTTGCCGACATATCATTTGTACTTGCATTTCTCACATGACTAGCAATTCCTTCATCATTCAGACTGACGTTTTGAATACATTCTCCGGTCCAACGAATTTCGTTTTGAAGCTTGTCGAAACTGGCTTCAGTAAGGTTTCGCGTCATTCTCGAATTCCGATCCTAGATGCCACTTCTGAAGTTGTAGGAGGGGCCGACGTTCTTAAATAAAACCACTCACTAAAACTTCTACGTCTTTATTCCACGTCAACATAAAAATAATCATTATACATAATATACCATGACAACCAATAAAACACTAACGCCTGTAATAGCGAAGTCAAATGATTACAGTTACTACACAAGAAATAAACACTTTTCTGACAATCTAGAAAACTATTTTCAAATAAAAGAAATGTATTCTGCTGTAAAAATTACGTTTTCGTTCAACATGAAAAAGCTCAAAACTCAAGACGTTTTACCACAATGCAATCATTTTTTTCACTGCAGTCTTTTATTGTTGGGCAAAAGTATCTATCAAAACTGACGTGGATTTCTTTCGCGCTAGTTTTGCATATTTTTATCAAAAATAATTGTGCAACTTTTTCGAAAGTTTCGATTTCTTAAAAAAGAAAAATAATTCAGCCGCGTACAGAAGCGCAGTGATAAGAAAAATACGCCCCGTTTTACCACCCTCATTATTGCCACGGTGCCGATGGTTGCGGCAGGATGAGACCCGGCACCATGAGTTTTCGTAATTGTGTGGATTGCTCTCTAGTGCTTTTTTGTGTCTAGGACAAAAAGGTATATATTTTAAAAAATTTGTCTGATTATAAATTAATGTAAATGCTTTCGGCAGGATTTCCGGTGGCATCGTTGTCATTTTAGGATCATGTTTTCATGACGAATCGATTAGAAAACATTAGAATCGTCTAGCGATTCAAGGTAGAAAAATCGACCGGGCTCTTGGACTATTATTGCCATTGTTATTTTTTGCCTTTCGACTTTTCATACTTGTATCGATTTTAAATGTCAAAATTGTTTCACTCGCACTGCACACTATTCTACATTGCTCTAGTTACTTTAGGATTACTAATTTCGCGGTTCTTTTTTAATTTCCTGCTCTAACCTTATAAAGCACATGTTCCTCGGCGTCCACATGGTCAACATGTCAAAACTCCGGTAAAACGTAGAAGTTAACTTAGTGCTTCCCGAGTAGTATGTGTAATGAACAATTTTTCATTCAATTATATTTAATTAGATGTACTTAAAGTTTAAAAAAATCTAAATTTTAACTTATTTCAATCCTTCAAATATATTACGATATAATGTGATCTTGACATCATTCTGTTCAATTGCTGACAAGCTGTTTTCTCAGCTCTCACGCAAGCCATTTTCTGTGATTAGTGCTGTTGTGGCTGATGATTTTTATTGTCTTTAGGGAAAACTCTCCGATGAAGAATTAAAATAATTCGAAAACTTAGGGTTACCGAAAGAAAGTCGTTTATTTCAACTCTTCCTTGGCTGCAATCTGCTAAAATATGTATGTATGCATTAAAATTTATAAAATAAATAACTTAAACAACATACAATTAAAAACTACTGTATTTTTATGTACAGTATAGTATTTAGTATATATAATACTACATTATTCATATCATTTGTGTTCTTAAAAAACTGTGTAATAGAAGTTTGAGTAGCAGCTCTTTTCTTTTCATCAAGTATTACTTTATAGCACGTAAAGGTATCATGTACAGTCGTTGAAACTTCAGAAAATCTGTTTTCGTTTGAGTCTTGTGTTTGGAAACACGTGAGCGCTTTTTCTATTAAACTGAAACCTTCTGTCAGTTGTTTGACAATAAATGTCTTAGGATCCTCTTCTTCAGTTCCATTATCAATCGGTTCTTATTTTTGGTGTGTGCGAGCAACTCTTTCTGTTTCTACTTACAAATTCAACTGGCTACTTAGATCTAAAATGTTGATGACCTTCTACATAATTATTATCGCCGCTTTCATTTGTAAAATAGAATGGACAGTTTCTTCCATACACCTTTCATGTTTGAAGTGTTAAATTCAGACCACGCACAACCTATATTTTTACAGCTTCATAAATATTATATTTATTCCAAAATTCTTTTAGTGTTGTGCAGTTAATAGCTTACTTAAATGTACGATGCAAATAATGTTTTTAGAGAAGCGCAGCCTTGATCCATGGGCTGCAACAAGCACGTTTTATTAGGCGGAAAGTAAATAACTTTGATGTTCGGGTGCAAATCATTTAAGTGTTGTGGGTAACCTGTAACATTATCAGGCAAAAGTAATATCTTAAAAGGAATGTTGATCTTGCAATATTTTTTCAACTCAGGTATAAAATTTTTGAGAAACCATTCTTCAAAAACCGCCGAAGTAATTAAAGTCGTAAGGAAATCAAACAGTAATGTTTGATTGTTTTCTCTTCTTTCCTCCGCACTTCACAGTTTCGCTAAAATAGGTAAAACACAAAAAATAACAAACCAAACAACCAAAAGTTAAGAAATACTATGTACTGTGTTTTTAACGTAAAACTTCAAAAATAAACTTGACTGTACATAAAAAAGAACAAATGCACAATAACAGTAAACACATGACGCTTCACACGATTAACACACGACTACAGTCGTAGATAACCTAACTACTAACTGGAACATCTTTGGCGTAACACTGATTCACAATCTTTATCTGTCGATAGGAGGCATATCTGTGTTATGGTCCGTTTTGAAAAACCCGTCGGTGTCCTTACTGTCACAGCGCGAACTAAGTCGTCGGTTCCTGGATGTAACGCAGTGATTCTGGCCATTTTCCAATTGCACGGGGGTTGATAATCGTTCTTCAAGGTGACTAAGTTTCCTTCCCTTACTAGATTTGGTTGTTTAAACCTCCATTTGTTGCGTTGTTGTAATGTATTTAAATAGTCATTGCACCAACGTCTCCAGAATTGTTGTTTGTATTTTTGTAGAAGTTGATATCTTGTCAGTCTATTAACGGAGATTTCATCAACATTGTCTTGCAATAATGAATTTAACGGTCTTCCAATGAGGAAATGTCCAGACGTGAGCGGCTGTAGATCGTTGGGATCAATGGATAGAGGTAATAAGGGTCGGGAGTTTAATATTGATTCAATTTGGGTGATTAGAGTGCAAAATTCTTCGAATGTCAAGTGTGTTGATTTCAATAATTTTTTTAAATAATATTTTGTGCTTTTAACAGCCGCTGTAAAGATGCCTCCAAAATGAGGTGATCGGAGAGGTATGTATCTCCATTGTATCTTGTTATGGTACATGTAAGTTTTAATGTTTGTCTTTGTTGATATTTTAGACAGCTCATTATCCGCACCAACAAACGTTTTGGCATTATCTGACATAATAAATTTACATAGACCTCTTCGGGCAATGAATCTCTTTAATGCGTTCAAAAAGGCTACGGAAGTTAAGTCACTTACATGTTCCAAGTGAATGGCCTTTGTAGAAAGATATACGAAAACACAAATGAATGCTTTGACAACTACTCCATTTCTCAATTTACCATCTTTCATGTCAAAAGCTCCTGTATAATTTAAACCAACTTGTGAAAAGACGTGATTTGGTGATACTCTAACACTAGATAGCTGACCCATCTGTTGCAATAAAGTATTAGGGTTCGCTTTGAAACAGGTGATGCACTTACGTAATACACTGCGAACTACTTGCCTACCGTTAAGCGGCCAATAATTTTGTCTTACAATGTGAAGGCAAGGTAATCGGATTTTTGTTATTTTTGATATTTATGGTACGTGTAGTTTGGACCTTAAATAAGAATATTTTGGAGTAGTTAGACGCAACGTTCATAAATTACCGAGATAATCGATGTTGAAGTTTTACCCACCAGTTAAATCAACTAGATATAATACGGTTCCCAATTGGACTCGTGGCCTAGTCCATAGTCGATAGCGTTTTGGTGCGATATTCATTCGCAGTTGCAATCGAACGGCCGCAGCGGGTGGTCGTACCTGAAATAGGCTCCGCAGGTATATGGCTGTATGAAAGCATACTTCCTTTGTTCAATAAGCGACCACGTGGTCACTAGAAACTTCGCATTCTAGTGAATTATTCCAAATTTATTTCATATTTCCGGACGAATAAACAAGTTAACGACGTGCGCGCATTGCACGATCGCGAAAATCAATAAATTTTTCTTCTCATTGTGAAAATTTGCTTGGTTACGTGCGAACTAGGGCGAAATTCTACAATCCTGTAACGGCGCGAACGCATTACGATCTCATTAGTGCTGGCAAAGGCAATTTCAAAACAATTAGTGCGGGTTCGGCTCGATCATCGTACCGGCGGTGAAAGTGGTTAACGATCTGCGAGTCGCTTATCGCGTCTGGGGTACTGTGAAACGTACGTACGTTACCGTAATTAAGAAAATAGTGGAACAAATTTTAACCGAAGTGGGACCGCGGAACCCGTGTGCGCGAGTGTTGCGTCCAACGGTCCATTACGCGTAAAGCGGTGAACATTAAAGAAAGAACCCATCCGCATGAAAAGCTCCAAAAATGCTGCCGGGGGCAAAAAAGCTGGAAGGCGAACATCTCAAAAACGACGACACGCTAAGCGCCGTCATCAATTACGCGTGCAAAATCAACAAAACGTTGCGTCACTCCGATATCACAGGCAAGTATCTCAGCGAAACATCCGACGAGGAAACTTCGCAACAAAATGAAGAAGAAACCTCCATTATGGAAGACACCACGCCATCGACCAGCACATGGTCGGCACAACCTACCAAAATGGCGGCACATCCGGCGGCGGCCATGACTGTTCCGGCAGTGACTGCTCCGATCACCATGCACCAACTGTGACTGCTCCGCTGAGTGAGCTTAGATCACACTTCACAGTTGCGACACCCAACAGCTTCGGCGTCCTCGAAAACGAGGTTATGGACGCCGCAACCACCTCAGACGCGCCGCGTATAAACGCGAATACACGCAAAACCACGCCGCGAACAAGAGACCGTAATACGGCTACCGGAAACAGCAGAGATGGCAGCCAAAATGGCGGTAAACGGCCGCGACCCCTCCTCCCATCCACTTCAGGGCGAGAATAGGCGCGCAGTACGCCAACTTCAGAAGGCTCACAGACGAAATAAGCCGAGATTACCACGTGCCGTTTATCGGCGACAGCACCACACTCCATTTCCACAAAATGGAGGCCTATGTGAACTTCATGGAGAGATACAAGGGCGAATTACCCATTCATTACACACCGCGTGATGAAAAAACGCACGCGTTTCTGTCAAGAGACTCGACGACCACGCCACCGCGGAGGAGGTGGTGGACAACCTGAGATCGCTCGATTTCCAAATCCTATCGGCAAGTAAACTTAAAAACACGAAATATCCCACATTCATGATTATAGCTAGCAACCAACATCCTCAGGACGAGGGCGTACTACGAGCTCCACTACAATAAAACGCTTATCATACAATGTAAAAGTGCCAATCCTGGGGCCACGCAACGGCTAACTGCTATTATGGCATCAACCGTTGGGTTAAATGCGCCGGCTCGTACGAATGTACGAAGCCGCGGGACATCGCTGCTAAATGCTGCAACTGCGGCGACGATCACCCTGTCAGCAGCACTGAATGCCCAATATACAAGAAGCATCTTCAGCAACGGAATGAGTAGAAGGAAAGGAACGCCCCCTCCAAAAAAAAAAAAGAACAAATACGCCCGCGCACCGCCACCCGACTCGAACGCCTGGCAAGAACGCCGAAACAAGAGAGCCGTGGGCGCCGCTCGAGTGACACGCGACTTCGACCGTGATACCAGGCGACCGCGCTCTCCGCCGCGCAGCGCGACGCGTCGCCTTCCGCGAGCAGCTCATAATCCCCACCGAGAGATGACACCCCAAACGATGACATGTTTTACTTACGAGATATCCAAACGACATTCAACGAGATCAACAAAATCGTCAACTTGAGGAAATTGTCTACAGAAATTAAGAAACTATACGCGCAATTACGTAACGTTTCCACCCCCATCGAGTACGCCAGAGCGATCGCCGAATTTAACGCTAGCGATGTCTATTAAAATACTCAAATGGAACTGCAATACGCTGAACACGAAAGTCGGCGAATTTATCGACTACGTCAAAAGCCACGAAATAGACATCGCTTTGCTCTCGGAAACGAGGCTCAGTGCGACGGACAAGCTAAAAATCCATGTCTACTACGTGGAGCGCCGAGATGAAAACAACAGACACGGCGGTGTCGCGATCGTCGTCCGCCATGACGTACCGTACAGGAAAATTCAGCTACGTCATCCAGCGATCCAAGGCATAGAAGCAGTCGCCATCCGCGTCGCGAACGGAACGGCGATAATAGCCTCATACAACAGCCCCAGACAACGGATAACCAACGAACAACTCGACGAACTCCTTCGAGTGGAACGCAAGGTTATTATCGCCGGCGACTTCAACGCGTGACATAACATGTGGGGATGTCACATTAATAACAGGAACGAGCTGACCCTGTACAGGTACGTCATGAGTAACGGAGTCATTCTTAACTACTCCGACGAGCCGACCCACTACCGGAACAACGCTACGACGCCCACCACCATCGGTCTAGTCCTAGCAGAAAACGTCGGAAATCTCGGCGACATAGAACTCGGACAGCTTCCGTCGGATCACGTCCCATTGATGTACCATCTCGGCGCCGAAAACAACAGGAGGAACCTGAAGAGGACGGTCTACGACCACGCGCGTGCGGACTGGGCCCTTTTTCGCGCCCTTCTAAATCGCGACACGACCATCGTCCACGACATCCCCACCATCGTCGACCTGGAGGATTGGATCGACGCGATCACCACCACCATCAACCGCGCCGCTCGGAGCGCGATACCGACGAAGAAGATAGATCCCCTCCGTTACAGCGAGCTGCCGCCCGAAATCCTGGACATCATCAGGGAAAGGAACTGCGCTCGCAGGGCCTTTCAGTCTCGTCTCACCTCCGACATCAGACGTCGCATTCGAAACCATCGCAACGATGTCTACGCTCGACGCCTAAGGACAATCAACGTGCAGGACGGATCCTTCTGGAGGCTCACCAGTACGCTTCGGAGGCCCTTCGTGGCCATTCCCACCCTGGAGGAAGCAGGAAATCACGCTACCATGTCGGTATTATATAATATCTATATTAGCGATACGCCTAAATTCGCCAACAACCACATCGCGCTGTACGCCGATGATACTGCTTTCTATTATCATTCTTTCTCCCCTATTACTGCCATCAAGAAACTCCAGAATCAAATCCCTCAGCTAGAAAAATACATCCTCAAATGGAAACTCACCCCCAATCCCTCCAAATCCATAGTATCCATCTTCACCAAAAACGCTCCCCCACCCTCACCAACCCTATCAAATATCTCGGCGTACAGCTTGATAAAGATTTATACATCAGACACCACATAGACGGTAACATACGGAAGACGCAGCTATTAAAAAAATTTTCTCCGCCCTTATTAACCCAAACACCAGTCGCGAAAACAGACTGCTGCTTTTTAAAACTATACTGCGCCCTATTCTGACGTACGGGGCGCCTGCCTTCGGATACGCGTCGAAAATTAATATCCTTCGGTTGCAGACGATGCAAAATAAATGCCTACGCTTTGTCCTCAAAGGGAACACCACACCCCCACCAGGATCCTGCACGACGAGGCGGGAATGGAGAGGATGGCTGACTTCCTCCGGAAGACAGCTTCCAAATTCTACGACGGCATCGTCAATCACCAGAATTCGAAGATCCGCGACATCACCAGGACAACAGGGCCGAGCGGCAAACACAGGCTGCCGTACCAGCACCTACCTCTGTATCACGTAAATTGCTAACCCAAAGTATCAAGTCAATTTAAAATTAAAAATCAATTATAAATAAATTAAATTCTTCTTTCTTTCTTAATCTTTTACCCTTTCTACCTTTCGGTGTAGGGGTTCGGAACCACCGAGCCGTATATGTACACGCATATACCGTACCGCTCCTGGCCCACCCAGTGGCATTTCCTTCATTTTCGCAGCTTATTAGAGGTCCAGATCCCTTTTTAGGATTTTAAACTGCAACGCTCTGCCGCTACCGGGTCTCGAACGCCGGCCCTTCGCACTGTGAAGCGCGAGTTTTACCACTCAGCCACTGAGGGGTCCTTGGTTTCTCAGAGAATGAATGAAGATCTGGCATAAATTAAATTCATTGATCTCAAATCGCGCAACCCATAGTTCAAAGATATCATTCACGTAACTTTTTCGGATTCGTCTCATATCGCTTCTGTAATATCTAGCAACATGTATGTGTACACAATTTACCTCCACCGAAAAAAAATCCTAGCAACGTCCCCCTCCTGAAATTAATATAAAAAAAAACGACGCCCTGTGTAATTTATTTCACCCCGTTAGCTACGATTGCCAAGCATTCAATTATAACGAACGCTTCGGCGCGCTTTTATCATCGGCCTATGACCGTGGTCAGCATGTGGTCAATACCATGAATGCGAGCGCGTCAACGCATTTACACAATAACGCCGGCCTCGCTGAGCGAAACGGTCGCAATAATAAAAGGCAAAAATAGACTCACTCTCATTTTCCGTCACTACCCAACGGCGTAGAGAGGAACAATGCAACTACTTCCCCGCATTACCCCCTCTAATGTGCTAACGCATTAACACGATAACGCCGGACTCACCGGGTGTAAAGATAAGCAACGCAGGTACGTACAAATACCTTATCTCGCAAACAGACCCATTAACACCACGTGGCAAACGACCGCAACATTCCAAACTAAAAAATAAAAATTCACTCTCCCTCTCCTTCACCACTCAGTGGAGTACAGAAAAACCACCAATAAACCAAGGAGGCCTCCCTATACATAATCTCCCCCTCCCTTACCTCCTATAGTTTGAAACCACACGTTTTTTCACGCGCATACGCGAGAGATTTTTATATACACTTTTCCTCAAAAAACGCAAAAGAAAATACCCCCACCGCAAATGGTAAAGCCCCAAAGGGGCATGTGTCGCCTGCACATAGTGTAGCTTTAAGGCACATGCACCCAACCCCCAACTTACCACAGGTTTACTCTACAAAAATAAAATTGTAAATGTCTTAGTTTGTAACTTAGATATAGGAACTTTTTACTATTACCACTTGTACAATACACTGACATGTATTCCATGTATCACAATAATAAAATCTGTTGAATTTGGTGCCATATTCACGAGATCGCTGGTTCGAGTCACGTCACGGGACACTTTTTTCTTCCATTCAAGACGCACCATGTTTTTTCATTCTTCTTCTCATATCAAAAATTATGAACAAACGAAATATATGAACTATATACAGGAACATTTTTCAAGTACTTCATTAAAATGCACAATCGGTTGATAAACAATATTCATTTTGAATTAACAATAAGGTGGATTTAACTGGTGGGTAAAACTTTAACATCGATTATCTCGGTAATTTATGAACGTTGCGTCGAACTACTCCAAGATATTCTTATTTAAGGTCCAAACTACATGTACCATAAATATCAAAAATAACAAAAATCCGATTACCTTACTTTCTCTTTGTTAGACAAGACAAAACCAACTGCGGATTTGCATGTAAGTTTCTGTGATGTTCATACTTAACTAATAATTTCGTGAATTCATGTTTTGAGGGTAAAACGATTTGATGAATTCGAGAGTAAGATAACTGCGTTTTTGCAAACGACCGCCTACTCGTATAATTCCTTGTTCATCCATAAATGGATTTAGTGTGCTTAATTTACGTTCGCGGTAAATTGGTTTAGATTTAGATAAAACCTTAACTTCATTAGGAAAACATTCATGCTGAACTAACCTAACAAGTGTGTGTGTAGCAGTGTTAGATTCTGCTATTGTTAAGTCCCCTGATAATTTATTAAATATGTTTTTGCAGTTATGTGAGAATCTAAGTAAATATGAAGTTACACGAATTAGTTTTGTGAAGCTTGAAAATTGCTAAATAAATTTAAAGCAACGTTGATCGCTACCATGGACATAATCTTGTCTGGTTTTAATTCAGAGATTTCACCCAAAACAACGACCTTGTTATTTAAATATTGATACTGTGGTTGTAACAAAAACTCAGGTCCTTGTCACCACAACTGTGAACAACTTAATTCTTCTAGTGAAACACCACGAGAAATCAAGTCTGCAGGGTTGTTAGATGACTCAATATGTTTCCAATCACCTTTTGTTAAGCATTGAATTTGTGATACACTGTTTGCCACAAATGTTTTTAATTTTGCGATATCTGTTTGAATCCAAGTCAAAACGATGGTGGAATCGGACCAGTAAGTAATGCTGTTTATATTTGTATCAAGAGCCTTTTCCGTTTGATTCAATAATTTACATAACAATACCGCACTGCAAAATTCTAATCTGGGGATTGTTATAGGCGAAACACGTGATTTGACACGAATTAGTCGAATTTTGATTTCTTCTAAATAGTTTCGAGATTTTGCATAAACACAAGCTCCGTACGCTGCCATTGATGCGTCACAGAATCCATGAATTTCCATGATTTCACTATTTGTTACTATAATTTGTCTAGGAATTCTTATATAAGATAATAATGGTAATCCTATTATATATTGCACCAATTTGTGTTGCAAATCAGACGATACTTCCTCATCCCATTCTGAGTTCAAATTCCAAAACTGGTGCAATATTATCTTCGCTGTTATTATAGCTGGTCCTATCAAACCTGGCGGACCAAATAACTTAGCTATTGTAGATAATACCTGACGTTTAGTTATTCCGTTGAAATCGTGATTTAATTGAACTGTGTAGAAATATGCATCATCTTTTGGATCCCAAGTTATACCCAATGCATTTCTCTGTTTGGTGTCTGTTATTACAAAATGGTCTACGTCTGAGGTTTGCGCTAAATTTTCTAATACTTCCGAGGAATTCGATATCCACTAGCGTAGTTCGAAACAGTTGAAAAACATATGATCCAACCGTTTGGAACACGACTTCGGAAATATAACACAATATTTCCCAACAGCAACTTAATAGTTGAATTTAGCACAATTTCAGTCAATTGTGATGAAACAGTCGCAGAATAACGTCGAAATTCGAAGACTCTTCTGTAGGTTATTTTTTTTTTTTTTTTGTCTCGTGTTATTGACACTTTGCGAACACTCTTTCCGTGTATTCGGGCCACGAGTTGAGCGCCAGTTTAACCGCTTTAGTTTAAAGTAGTTTATTTTAGATTAAAATAGCAACAATATAGATATAATAAAGAAAAATAACAACGCGTTCCTTTTCCCGTATATCACTACACTAGACTGTGTAGTCCCTCTCGGCGGTTCTCGGCGCTGTCGTGGGTGGCGGTTGATTCGAATTTCTGTTACACAGTCCCTACAAAAAGCGCAATTACTGCCCTGTGTTGCTATGTGTGATAATGATTTATTTTGAGAGTATGTTTTGTGAACGCCAAATTGATTATTCGCTTGATTTTTACATATGTTATGTGACTTGATATTCATAGATTCCAATATTTGGCACCTATTTTTGAAAAACTCAGTGAATTGCTCGATTGTTGGATCATCTATTGTTCTAGAATGGGCTTCCCATTCCTTCTTAGTGATGTAATCAAGTTTATTAATTAAAGCAATGAATTCCAGTACTCGACAGGTTGTCCGATGTTTTTCAAGGCACGAAAATGTTTTAAAAAGTTATTAAGAAAGTTTCTGAGATCCTGATACGATTTTTTGGAAGCAATAGGCAAGTCAAAAATTTGCCTGATGTGATTTTGTATAATAATTTTTGTATTTTGATATCTATCACGCAGTAACTGCCATGCTATTATGTAGTTTACATCACATATTTCTATAGATTCAATTACCTTTGCTGCATCATCCCTTAATGCTGATGATTAATAATGAAATTTTTGTGTGTTGTTCAAGGCATTGCTATTGTGAATAAGAGAATTGAAAATATCATAAAAATGAGTAAAGTCATTGTAATTACCTGTGAATGTTGGTATGTTCATTTGGGGTAGATTTACTTGACCTTGAGTGCTATTGTTTGTTTTTGTATTGTATTCTGTTATTCTGTATGTCTGATATTTTTTGGTATTAGGAAGGTTTTTGCTTGTGTTATTATTTCGTAAAATTTGTTCTCAAACGTTTCTGTCGTCTAATTGCATTTCTCCTTCATCAATCATTTCAATAGCTGTTTGTATTTCGTCAAATTAATT
This sequence comes from Chrysina gloriosa, assembly GCA_038088585.1. NCBI lineage: Eukaryota > Metazoa > Arthropoda > Insecta > Coleoptera > Scarabaeidae > Chrysina > Chrysina gloriosa. Next base: position 268,753 of record CM076093.1, on the reverse strand, counting down.
GAAAATTATTTTTATTTGTTCAATTCTTGTGTCTAATTCTCCTAGGTTTGTTTGATCTGTGCCTAAATTATTAACGAATGTTGTGAAATTCGTTAATTGGCGTTTTAGTGTACCGCGTTGCTTCGTCAAATTTTTTATATCGACCATTTTGTTTGATGCGTGATGTAGAATGAATGAATCCAGTTTTGTAATTGTAGTGTGAAAGACACAAATTGAATCTATGATTTTCAGGTGTTATGCTTTGTTTGGGTAGTCTATTTGGAAGGATAGAGCCTACCTAGTAGTAGTACTGTTTGCGTTTTCTTCCTGCTGGAACGTGGAATGTGGTGGAATGTGGTGGAATGTGGTGGAATGCGATGTTTATGGCGTGTTCCTCCTTGTTGGAATGTGGAAGGTGATGTTTATGGTGTCTTTCTCCTTGCTGGAATGTGGAATGCGATGTTTACAGTGTTCTGCTCCTTGTTGTGGGCTAGTTCTTGTATTCGATCGAAACTGACCAATGGTTCGTGGTTGTGGTTTAAATAAGTGGACTGTATACTTTTTTGATTTTCTATATTTTGTGTATTGTGTATTTGTACTACGGCGTCCGTGATCAGTCACTGACGCGTCTGCTGCGACTGCGCAACTGTTCGTTTTTATTGTATCTCTTTCATTCCAAACATGTCAAAAATAAAGGCGGGCAATTTGAAGATACAAATAGTATGCAAAACTTATAATAATCATCAGTACTTCAAAAGCTCAAATTGATATTTGTTTTCACACCTGACACCATGTTTTGACCCTACCTACTATTATTGAAACAACATCTTGCATATATAACTAATATTAAGTTTATTTTGGATTTTTGATATATCAACTTGTACAACCGTACATTTCTCGACCTTCGGTATTAATACTGACGCTACTAACCTAGTCAAATATCCCTAAACTTAAAACTAAGTTACTACAACTATAAATAACGATTTGTATATATATATAACAACTATGTTGTAATTGTCTTTTCTTTGTTTAAGACTGTAGGCTACAGTAGAAGACACATCAAATAACGTTTTCTTGTTTGAGCTGCTTGATTGTTTGGTAAAAGCAGTTAACTTTAATATATAAGTTGTTAGCTATAAGAAGTATTGTTGCAAGTATTCAAGCTGCACAACTGGTACTACAGCAACGTGTCCAAAGGCTTTGTTAATAAACATTTCTTCAGCTTACCCGCAGATCCATACTACCATGACCTGTGCCTAAATTATTTTATTATTATTTGCAACGTAGACTCTTCTTGAAATACAAAATTCTGGTATGTTTGTGAGGATCAATTGTAGATTCAAATTTTGTAAATGAAGGAAAAGACCGATTCAAAGTTGGGGCAGTTCCATTTGTTAAACCATCTGATGTGGATGATACTGCCCTATTGGAAGATCTTCCATTTCTAGATGAGAATACTAACGTAAGTAGAGATGATGCTCTGTTTACTTTACCAGAAGAAGGAGAACATGCTATAACTCATCAACATCCACAACTATGTGTGGGTGCTTGGAACAAAGTGTCTCCTCATATTTACAAAATAATGAGGTAAGAAGCAATGTTGGTAACGATTTTCAAGACCATAATTGCACACAGCACAATTGCGGTATCTTATTATTATAAAAGTGTGTCCCTTTTCCACTCTATAAATTTTGCAGGGACAGGCGCAAATAAAAAGCTATATCTCATAGACATTCTTTCAAGATGAAGAGGTTGAAGAATGAATAATTTTATTTTGTTTATTTATCTATTTATTCTTGTTTTTTTGTTATGTTTTTATTGATGGTGCAATATGTATTTATTTCATTTATTATTTTTTGCAGAATATTTATTTATTTTCTATGTTTAATTTGTTTTAAATTTTTATGGTTGTTTTGTAAAATGTATTTATTTATTTAACAATAAAAACGTTTATTTTCTTCTAAAAATGTGTTATCACTGTGTTATCCAGCCAACAAGTTTCGTTAATTTGACTCTATCAAACATGTAAATGCATTGCGTTTACATGTTTGGTAGGATCAAACTGATTTTGATTTTAAAATAAAGGATAAATATAGAATGAGAAAATATATAATTTCAAAATTTAGCGCCATATAATTTTAAAATTTCGCGCCTTGACGTTTATTTTCGCACTCCTCTTCCAGGGAGCGCTGTGATTTTCGTTGCCAAGGTCTAACATGGGGGTTCATTCTTATTTTTCATATTCTCATTGTTAGTGTCGAGTGTTCGGTGTACTAAGTGGTATTATGGTATGATATAAACAAGAATTTAAGATTCCATGTTTCCAGTTATTTCTCTTTTATAATATATGTAGTGTTTAAATTTTGTAATTTCAACTTGGTCAATGAAATGATCTTTGTACAACGTATAGAGGTATTGGTTACAATTTTATAATTTGTGAAAAACGATGGAAACAATTTTGGAGCAACAACGACGTTACCACGAGGAACGTGAACGTCTTGTAGATGCTATGGTTAAAGAGATGTTGCATAAGAAAACAAGCGTATGTATATTTCATATCTTTTCTTATATGTATTTATTCATATTTTTAGTACAGAGAATTAATTAATTCAGACCATCGTCTAAAATATTTACTTGACAAATATTTAACTAGTACAGAACGTTTAGTAGAATTATATGAGGATAAAGATGGACAAAGAAAAGCAGAGGTAGCGTCACTAACAGGGCCAAATGAATTTCAAGAATTTTATAGTCGGTTAAAGCAAATCAAGGATTTTTATCGGAAGCATCCTAATGAGGTACAGTACAAGTTACCTAAGCTTTAAAAGAATAATTTATTTAGAAATAAATGTAGTTTGTCTGTTAAAGCGTATACATTAAGGTGGGGGTATAATACTACAGACTTGTTGCTTTAGTGACTACTTTTGCACCTTTGTAAATTTTTGAGCATTTATTTTGTACATTCAGAAATTACATTTTTCTAAACATAGGTTACCTCACAGATTATCTACAGATATCCGAGTCACAGAATAGATAGAAGCAACAAGGCGTGTCGGAAGCTTTGATGTTCATGTGGTTGATTTAAATGTCCTTGAAATAGCTCAGAAGTTAGCTAACCCCCTTTTTGAAAATACGGAAGGCGCACATGTGTTTGTATCAATTGAAAAATATTAGAGTCTTGGATATGTTAGAAGAATAGTGTTTGCTAAAAAGTTAAATCAGTGATACACAACAATAACCGTATATTTTAATTTTAATGTGCACACACCATCCCAGAATAATAACATTAATGAAGCTAGCCAAATATAACACTTTCGTCGTATTTAAAACATGTTCCTGGCCATGCCCATACAAAATTGACCACAAGATTTTCTAACTTTGTCGCTTCTGTTTGTTCTGTGCCCGAGTCAATGCTAAAAAGTTATCCGATAAGATAGATAGATGTATATCTATTTCACACAGCAAGATTTGAGGGTGACAAAGGAGGCGTTAGATATCAATTAGCCGCGAAATTTACAATTATTGGCGGGAATTTTAAATTAATATTAAATGTGATTATTCTTTGTTCGAAGGTAAGACTCACTAACAATAAGTTACATATTAATCCAAAATAAATTATTAACATGTAAATACTTGCTAGCATGTATTTCACAAGTATTTACTTTTAAGTTATTTTGAATTCAAATGTAACTTAGTGAGTCTTACCTTCAAACCGATGATGTATGTCGGTATAATAGGTACAAGATGAAAACAATAATTTGAAAAGAACATGTATATTATAAAGGAAAAGAAAAATTAATTACAGTTGAATTTTACATTAAGTAATGAATGAATATTAAAACACATATCTAACAAGTAGAAGAATCAAATAATTAAATGCTGAAACCAATATAAAAGAAGAAGAATGGTAATTACAGTAGCGTATTACGTTAAAAAAATGAGTGAATATTCATTAAATCAAAGATATAATAAGAAATAATGAATAATAAAAAAGATCGAAACAATACAATAAAAATATAAACAATACAAATGACTTAAACGAAAGAAATTGAATCCAGGACTAGGTCGAGAGAAAAATGAAAATATTACAATATGAAGTAAACATTTTACTGATGTACTATTTTCAATTTTCTTTTCTTGCTATGAAAATTTGTCTGGTCATGTTGATAATGGTTGAATCTGGTACAGTACCAAGGAATACCGATGCGACAGATTCCCATAACAATACCATCTCTAACAAAATTAAGGTGTGTTGAACAAATAATCTAAGAAAAATCGATTTTCTCTCTGATAAAAAATACAGCTCTCTTCTGAATGTTTGCTAATTGCAAATTCTGCAATTCCTGTTCTAATAAAGTAATTCCATTACCAACAGACAACTAACTTCTCCGAAGGATATGTTACTTTATTCTGATGCTCAGAAAACTCTCTGAAAGAAAGAAATTGATTGTACAATAGTGAACAATCAGAAGTGAAAGCACTTAAACATGTATCACAATTAATATCAGCGAGAATCCGTTTGGCAATAAAACCGCTAACATAAGCCACTGATAAAATTATATTGCCAGAAAAAACAGCTGCATTTCCTCGACAATATGATAACTTATGTAATTGTCGCATGTATTGTGGGTTTCATTGTCATTTACCAGATTACTTCTTTCAGTCACTTGTTGAAAAAGTTTGCAAATTACTTAAAAGGACTTAATTTAAGATCGAAAGATTATTGGGCATTGCAGCCATGGATGAGATAGAAAATAAAAGACTCTTTCGGTAACTTTAAGCTTTTGAATTCTCTCTGATGAAGAATTAAATCAATTCGAAAGCTTAGAGTTACCAAAAGAATGTTTTTTTTTTTTTGATATATCATCCTTGGCTGCAATCCCCAATAATCTTTATATCTTAAATTAAGTCCTAACGTGACTTGACTGACGTAACGTGAAAATGGTTTCTTACAATCTTGGATTTATGAGACCATTAATGACTTGAATCTTTAAAGAAGTAACAAACTCTGGGACTGTTGGGTTACCAATTCAGCCACAATCGAAAGATTTGCACCAAATAAATTATCAGGTGAATCGTAGTTAAAAGTTGGAGGTCGAATACTAGTCATTCAGCGACTCTACATGTTTTGCCATATTAAAGTAACAGCTTTAGTGGAGTGCATCCAGCAAATTTGTGATGATAATTCACATAATTCCAAATCTCGACCTTGGAAATGGTCGTATTCCAAAAATACGCATGTTTGTAACTTTGGGTGATGCACTAGCAGAGTGGCTTTCCCTCTGGTGGTACTCGGGCATTTCCGTTAGAGCTGGTCGATATCAGGAATGAAAGCAGCAGCCTCCAGTGCTTGTTGTGATAACAGTCCTGAAAATTGAAAATTTAAAGAATTATAGATAGAAGTATTATTCGCAGGTAGTAATCCTGACAATTTTATTGATCGAAGTGTAAAAAATAGGAGTATAGGAGGAAATATATGTACCACTGAAAGTACTGCTAATAATAAGTGAATGCTTACCTCTCTGGATCCAAAATCTTCCTTTCTTCTTGAACAGGTTTAGGTACTGCAGTACAATAGAATTAAAGGAATCAAAATAGTCCATGCGCGATCTTAAATTCTGCGTCATTTTGGATTCCAAAATGCAATGCACCACACCATATTTTTGCCCTAAATACATATTTCATTACTATTACGTATCGTACAACTCCTAAATTGGCAATTAAATGGGTGAGTGGAAAACAGTATAAGACCAAGAAAATAATTTTTAGATAGTTCGCTGGTTCAATTATAATCATCAATAATTATATTTGTTTTCATTAACTATATATTCTATTCTATTGCTGTTTTGTCTACTTTACAATCTAGAATTTTGATGTTCTATAAATTTTATGAAAGATACATAATTTTAGAACTACTTCTTTCATTTATGGTTATGTATACAAACTAATACGTACCTCTCAAAATTCCTCGGAAAGCAGCATATATTTGGAACCTCCATACATCTCTACCAGCACAAAACACATTTGCTCCTCATTTCGACGATGAGAAACGGTATAAGACGGTGAAAATGGTGGAAAATAGCTAATAAAAATATCAAGAACAACGTAAACCGACACGGATTCATCGCCCACGTATTAATAGCAATAAGTACGTTTGTCTACGATTGTGGTCGATTTTTAACGAATCCCGGCAAATTATCGCACCACCTGCCAAACCTTGGATTTATACTGACAAAGAAGAAGCATATGATCTTTTTAAATAGATAAACAAACATAACTATAGCGGATAACTTTTTGTAGTTACTTGGAGGTTACCTCATGATACAAATACATTAGGTATGCTCATGCGCATCTAGCGATGAGGAGCTTTGGGAAATTCTAATATAGTTATAGCAGTCAATACAGTAGCGAAATAGGCAACCAACAACGCAACGTCCAGAACTAAAGGCAAGTGCTGACGCACATTGGTAAATGTTTGTTGTTTCTTTTTGTTATTATTATTAATTATTGACATGGGTTTGGTAAAGCTTCGTATAACCACAAGAAATTTAAAGGACTTTCAAAAGTGTAAGTTGTTACGGCAACAAAAAATCGGACAATTAAGATAATGTAGTTTTCTTATGTATGGGTGGATGTAAGGAATGGTTACACACAGTTGAACTGTATAACCACAGGCTAGACAGAAGTGATAAGGCGTGTCGACAGCTTTAAGGCTGGAGTTTACCTAAAATAAATTTCTAATTTTTGTATATTAAGTTGCCTACTAACAAAATGTGACATTACGCTCATTTACAATAACGCTACAGTGGTGTGAGAAAATGAGACGTTCTTGGTAGAAAAGGATAAACATAGTGGACTATCCGTGTTTGACTCATTCCAAAATATGCAAGGTAATCTTAGCTGGCGTGATAATCTGAAATAACGCCGGATCAGGTAACATTATATTGAAAGGGAATACAAGGCAAATAGAAATATTAACTATTTACAAGATATAAAAAAAAGGCCATTTCTACCTACTGTAGACATAAGATATAAGTATAAGTATAAGTAAATACTATGAAATATATAATATGAAATATCGACAACTGGATGTGAAGGATAAAATAATGTTTTTATTTCAGTTATGAATTGCTGTTGCACTAAATTCATAATCCTTTTTTCAATAAAGATCTTTGCATGTGTCTCAAAATAACTTCCGCTCTGAAGGATTTCTCTGAAAATATGACGATTTCAAAAATAACTGTAGGCAGAAAATATCATTTTGCGTTACAACAAATTTAGTCAAATTTCTATAATTATTAATATCTAATAACGAATAATTATGTCGGTCTGTAATAGTCTCTTTAATTCCTTTAATTGGAGAAAGTACCAAATTATCTACGTCAATTAAACCTGTTATATCATTAGCAATGTGACTTTTGGAATGGGGAAAGTCTCCAATATCTCATTTTCAAAGTCCAAGGTCAAAAATCGGTATTTCATCATTGTCATTATTGGTGCAGTTAGCATTTATACTTGGTGGCACAATCTTGCTGAATAAAAAAATAATTTCAAGTGGTCTTGCGAACACATATATTAAAAAATACCTGGATTTTCGACCCGCGTTAAAAATTCAAGTGCCAAATTTTTAACTGTATAGATTCATCAAGAAATCTATAAATGTTTTTCTATTATGTTGCAAAATACTGTTTTGATATATGGCTACCTAATAATTTATATTGTTCAAATATAATGGATGTTTGTACCGTTTCTTATAGGAAGATTTCCCTATTAAACAATAAGTGTTGTTCAAAAAACCAACGCGTGGTTTGACAGACTCATAAGAGCCAGCGAGCAAGAGAAAGGTACAAACCCCCTCTGTGTATATTGTAGTATGGTAATACTCCATTAGTAAAATTACCAATAAAAAGAAGTAAATTTTATAGAAAGCATTCTTTAAGAAATAGAAAAGCGTTGTAAACATACCACACACATACACTTGAAACATTAAAAATCTAGAACTCCAAATTGCTATAACGACGTGCCGAAAAAATGAAGTTTGTTGATTGAAAACGACGGAATGGGATGGTCGACGAAAAAAGTTATATAAAATACCAGGGTTGAAAAGAAGCAGACCACATCAAAAAAGAAGTTGTTGTTTACAAACGACGAACAGACCAAAGAAAAAGAAGTACAATAAAAGGAAAAGACCAAAGAAAAGAAGTGAAGAAAGAATTCAAGAGGGAGGGAGAAGTTAAGGATTAGAAAACAAATTACACTTATACACACTAGGTAATATATTTTGATTGTATTGTTCATTATTTTGTTAATATAATACTAAAATTTTGTAAATATTATTTGTAATAATTTTTGCTTTCTATAAAATTTTAACTAAAATTCATACTACAATATACCTACACTCTTCCAATAGAAGGGCACGGTTTTCGTTGATAAGCGAATTATCGTGCGCCTTCCACTATCTTCTCTAATTCAATGGTTATGCTGAATTACTCGTGCCCTGGCCTAATATATTTTCAACACGGTCTGTTTTGATTAAAAAAATCTCGTTTTGCACTCAATGAATACATCACGTCTTTCGTATTGGACAAACAGCCGGCAAGTTATGGAAATTTTTCCTTTTCAAGATGCATTTAGTATAGTACTACAGCAAGTAAAAAAGGAATTTTGTTCTATTAAATTATTAATAAAGCTTGATCGCCAGCAACATACAGATTAACACCTATGAATTTCTTCGAAAGTTATGAACCTATAGATAAAATCGTTAATCCATATTTTAAAGCAATATGTACGTAATTGATAAATATTTTTTGGAAATTGTAAATATTATTGGAAAAAATAGTTCTATCTAACATTCCTTGAGAAATTGAAAAGTGAAAATCCAGAAGGAATACAAAAATTAACTGTAAGCCAAAGAGACAACACTTTATGGAAAACGATGAGGATCAAACTATTACCTGCATCCAATTTTGGTAAAGTTGCAAAACTAAGAAAAACCAGTTCGACAGCTAACACAGTAAATGCTCTACTTTATGAAGCCTTTTTTGGATCTGCGGCAACTCAGTACGGCATACAAAATGAAAGCAGAGCATTAATTAATTAATTTGAAAAAATTTCTGGCTTAGAAATAAGAAGCTGTGGTCTTTTCATAGACTAGAAATATCCGTTTTTAGCTGCATCTGCTGATGGCTTAGTAGGTGACGACGGCATTATTGAAATAAAAAGCCCTTATAATTCAACGATGTTAACACCGAAAGAAGCAACAGAAAATAAACTTATAAAATATTTGATTATTGATAACAGCGGTGGCCTGCTATTAAAAAATAATCACAGCTACATGCACCAAGTACAAGGTCAATTGAACATAACCAATGAAAATAAATGTTACTTTGTTGTATGGACGCCAAAAGGATTGTTTTATCAAATTATATACAAAGATGAGATTGGGAGAAGCAACTTCCCAAACTTATCACTTTTTATAACAGGGCACTCTTGCGGGAATTAATCGATCCCCGTAAAATTAGAGGCTAGGAATTACGTAATATCTATATTTAAAAATTCTATATTTTACCAATAGTCAACAGGTATATTTGTGTTAGTATATTGTGTTTACTCTGTGGGATAAGAGTGCGATAAGCAGACCGTCCATAAAGCTTTCACCGCAGGAGGTGCTGTAAATCTGTAAACACTTTAATCAGAACAAAATAAGTTGAAAGGAGCTATACTTCTTTTAATTTTGCATGTGTTCCATTCATAGTTTATCTGCACTGGGTTACCTCTGTATCTATTGTACTATTTGTTTATTATTTATTACCTGCTCATTATTATACTCTCTATTCATTATAGACATCTAAGAATATGCCAAAAAAATCATCTGGCGATAGATTTGTGAAATCTAAAATAACTCCCATTTATTATCTATTATTGTAATTGCTAATTCAGGCGGGATATTTGTAAATAAAGAAACTACATCTACACTAAATTTGGTACATACATAAATAAAAATCTACTAATTCCCAAGAATTTTGTATACTATAAATTGATTTATTCATGATATTACTAAGTATATATGCCAAAAACTTTTCCATAAATAGTTCCAATAATAAATTCACATTTGGTTATTTCTGTTGAATTCCGTCCACAACGTTTCCCGTAATGAAATTATTATCTCTTGTTTAGGAATATGACGCACAAGGAATCTTGCATTTATTTTTCTACCGGTAGTGAGCTATTTGTGTTGCTTACATGCTATTTTACAGTTTTGAAAAATGCGGATTATTGTAATAATTTTGTTATATTATTTCGGAGTTCATAGACAATTTGGAAAAATTTTACAAGTGGCATATGAAAGAGAGTGGTCACATCAAGCTACCAACGTAGAGATATTTTCGATATGTATATTTCTGTTAATCTTATTTGAAAAGTTTGATGATCGACTTGTACGTTTTTAATTGCCCAAACGTTATTAAAAAAATAATAAAAAAGCCGCTGTCTCAGTAGACAGATAAAACATAGATGATTCGAAAAAAATTCGTCCACTCTTTCAACTTTGAAATTGACTCCCAAAAGAGTATCGAAATGTGCATAAAACTGAGTATATTTTGAGGTGTAAATGCCAGAGTTAATGTTCATGTGATCGATTTGAATGTCGTCGAAATAGCTCAGAATTTAGCTAACGCCATTTTGAAAATACGAAAAGTGCACATTTGTTCGTATTAATTGAAAAATATTAGAGTTTTGGATATGTTAAAAGAATAGTATATTGTAGTATATCAAAATTCACAATTAATGGTGGGGTTATGGTTTTCAATTGTCATTCGGTTTATTTTGGGGTTCTATTTATACCTTTTCGACACCACGCCTACCACCATTTGAGCATTTTATTACGCTACGGGTGTTAGCTTCTTATTTTAACTCCAACCAGAGACGTTTAATGGGAGAAGCAAATGTAACTAGAAATAAAATTAATAATTATTATTATAAAAGCGTGTATTAATGGATAGGAAAGCATTGTAAACATTGAGACACATAAATACAACACTTTTATATTACAAAAATTCATAAACAATTACTGGAACTTACTAAGGATACATCGACATTCAAAACAGGTTTCTATAACAGCGATATGCCTGGATGAACTGGAGTCGGATAGAGTTGAAGATTTTGTTGAAGTTGAAGCAGTGTGATCCTGGTTTCCAAAAATATATAAAGTTTGTTTGGTGAACGACAAAGATTTATTAAAGATTAAAATCAAAATCAGTTTGATCCCACCAAATATGTAAACGCAATGCATTTACATGTTTGATAGAGTCAAATTAACGAAACTTATTGGCTGGATAACACAGTGATAACACATTTTTAGAAGAAAAACGTTTTTATTGTTAAATAAATAGATACATTTTACAAAACAACCATAAAAATTTAAAACAAATTAAACATAGAAAAATAAATATTCCGCAAAAAATAATGAATGAAATAAATACATATTGCACCATCAATAAAAACATAACAAAAACAAGAATAAATAGATATATAAACAAAATAAAATTATTTTTCTTCAACCACTTCATTTTGCAAGAGTGTCTATCAGATATAGCTTTTTGTTTGCGCCTGTCCCTGCAAAATTTATAGAGTGGAAAAGGGACACACTTTTATAATAATAAGTTATAATAAAATAAATTATCGCAGTTGTGCTGTGTGCAATTGTGTGTCTTGAAAATCGTTACCAAAATTGCTTATTACCTTATTATTTTGTAAATATGAGGAGACACTTTATTCTAATCACCCACACGTAGTTGTGGATGTTGACGGGTTATAGGATGTTCTCCTTCTTCTGGTAAAGTAAACAGAGCATCATCTCTACTTACATTACTATTCTCATCTAGAAATGAAAGATCTTCCAATAGAACAATATCATCCACATCAGATGGTTTAACAAATGGAACTGCCGCAACTTTAAATCGGTCTTTCCTTTCATTTACAAAATTTGGATCTACAATTGATCCTCACAAACATACCAGAATTTTGTATTTCAAGAAGAGTCGACGTTGCAAATAATTCGCCACAGATCACGGTATTATGGATCTGCGGGGAAGCTGAAGAGATGCTTATTAACAAAGCCTTTTAACACTTTGCTGTAGTACCAGTTGTGCAACCTGAATACTTGCAATAATACTTCTTACAGCTAACAACTTCTATATTAAAGTTAACTACTTTTGCCAAACAATCAAGCAGCGCAAGCAAGAAAACGTTATCTGACGTGTCTTCTGCAGCCTACAGCCTTAAAAAAAAGAAAGACAGAAATTCTACAACATGCATTTTTACCCCACTTTTTATTTGTGCATGCAAACACATGGTCACAGTAAAAAGTGGGGTAAAAATGCATGTTGTAGAATTTTTAATGATAGACATTTGTCACTTCGGTTCATGCGGTTGTTGAGGATGCCTGCCTCGAGCTAGCGAAACACGTGTCACCCATTTTATTATAAAAAATTGTGTGGTGAGGAGCTTACCGATGTGATATTTTTGTCGCTCGTTTTTCTTCTTTAAAAGCCGTACTTACTAAATTATTTACATTCTATGGAACCCAATTCCTCGATCACACTCTGACCAACAACAGAACAAGGTTTTTAGATTCCTTTACTGCGGCCCGCCGGAGTGGGCTACATACTACTTTTGTAGCCAGTTTCATAGCCCTGTATAACACTGTCGTTATATTTAAAACATGGTTTCCGGCCATGATGTAAGAAGAACAGGTATGCACTTGCGAGTTTTGGTTTGTGAACGCGTTGGAATGTTTTTAAAAAGAAAATCTAAGAAGTTTTGGTTATTTATTAACAGACGTACATGTGGAACGTACTTAAGTCTAATTACAAAAAGCATTGTTCTAACTCTAACTAACGTATTAATGTGTCAAAACTGCAAGCGAAGCGTTAATAAGTTTGTCTTGTCTACTTCTATGATTCTTCTGTTTCCAGGAATGTAACTCCTCCCTACTTAGAGTGAAAATCCACGATGCTCCGGGAGATTTTCAGCGGGTTGTTGAACTCCATAAATCTTCTTATATTTTGCGATACATAATTTATATAGGATCGAAACTATCGTTAAAATTAGTAGAATATATAACATTATTGTCCAGAAGCTTATTTCAAAGTTTACAGGTTCTACATCATTTATGTTTTCTACAATTATCTTTTGCATCTCTAAGGTATTTCTTAGTTTATGCATTTCATCCAGATTTACATTTTCTATTTTAAGAGGTTCAATATTTTCTGATACATTGTTTAACCGAATATTTTTAAAATACAATTTTGGTATTAACATATTTTGTATAGTACTTTTATGTTTCCTAAAGTTCTTTATTTGTACATTATTGATCTGAAGAATACAGTTATCGTAAATTTCTATTAAGAAAGTACCTTTAATTGGTATTTCATTAATTTCTTTTCCACAGGTTTGTTTGACATTAGTTTGATTTTGCGTTATCAAAATCCATTGGTTCCTTTCTAGTTTTTGAATTTTCATGTCTTCTATTATAACAGGAACCTTGTTACCCATTGATAAGTTTTCAAAATATTTTAACATTTATATTTCGCATGGAATTGATAAAATTTGTTACCGTATTTCTTATTCCTATCCAATAATAATTTTTCTTTAATTGTTCTAGTGTCTCGTTAATCCCTCTGTGGTTCGTTTAACTACGGTGATGAGTTTTAATTAATAAAATTTGTGTTTCCTTGTCAATTACGGTGTTTACTAATTTTAAACATCTTATTAGTTTTGGGCCATTTTCAGAAAAATGTTCCAAATATACTTTATTGAAATTTTTGTATAACTCGTCTGTGTAAAAGTATACACAGTATAATTTATTTGTAGTTGTCTAACTTCGTTTCCGGGTTGGAAGCGCGTCTGGTATGGGGTGTGTGCCGAAGTTTCGTCCACTATTGCAAGGGACATCTTCAGGGCTGCTTGCCGATGTTAATCGTATTGCTGTCACTTGAGGACTGACCCGGACTCTGAGTGGCGCGACTTATATAGGGAGGAGGGGTGGGGGTCGTACCGCTGTTAGAAGCGTGCGTGGAAGCAGAAGTTTGTGGCACAACGTGAGTGGGAGGGGTTCAATTTTACCGTGGAGAAGAGAATGCCAAGATGAATGTAGCAAATAACCCCCATCTCTGTTTAGATTAGGTGGATGTTTGTAAATTTCGATAGATTCACGGAATTTTCTAGGGAAAAATGAGATTTACGTGACAGAAGTTTGGTGTCATTGAACCGGGTTTGATGACCGGAATTATGTTTGTGTTCTGCCAATGCCGAACCAGCTATACTTAGCAGCCTAGTGCACCGCTCATGTTCTGACACACGCACGCTAACTGGCCGCTTTGATTCGCCGATATAGACACTGCCGCACGAACACGGGATGCGGTATACCCCTTGGGTTTGCAACGGAGATAATTTGTCTTTGACGGAGGGCAAGACATATGAGATTCTCGTGTGAGGTCTGAACACGGTTTTGATTTTGTTCCTATGGAGAACTTTGCCTATGCGATCTATGATACCTTGAATGTAGGGTAGGAATGCGGTGCTGATGGTAGGATCGGATACTGCTCGTGGTTTGGGGTTGCGATGCCTGAATATGGTGCGATGTATATCACGACCTTTGTAATCGTTTCGAATAAGGGTGTTACGTATATGTTTGAGTTCTTTGGGAAGAGTTTTGGGTTCTGAAATTAAGAAGGCACGGTTGACAAGAGTATTGATGACGGCTTGTTTGTGTGCGGGATGATGATGGGAGTGAGCATTTATATATCGGTCCGTATGAGTCGGTTTTCTGTAAACTGTGTGACCCAGTTTACCATCGAGATTGCGGGTGACTAAAACATCTAAGAAGGGGAGACGGTCATTAGATTCCACCTCCATGGTAAAACGTATGTCGCTGTGTTGGGTATTTAGGAAAGTTAGGAATTCGTTTAACCTTCCTATACTCACGTCAAAATGAAAGACGTATACTATACTATATAAATCGGTCTCACAGACCGTATGCGTGAGTATAGGAAGGTTAAAAGTTCCCGTCCGTGTGGCCATATAACGAAGGTGTCGTCAACGTATCTGAACCAACACTTGGGTTGTAGATGAAAAGAACCCAGTGCCTGTTGCTCGAAGGCTTCCATGAAGATGTTAGCGACAACCGGGGATAGGTAATAATTGAATATTCATGAACTTTAAGGTGTCTTTTTAACCCTAGATTCATAAACATACTTGGGACATACGTTGTTCATAAACATTCGCCTCTCAGATGTACATTATTATATTGATGATTTTTGAGTTTTTAGATTATAAGGTGCAATAAGACATATTAAATCTTGAAAATTGTTTATTTATTATTAATTAAATGAAATAAAAATGAGTAAAACAGTTATTCTGAGCAATGGACACATAATAATCCTCGGTGATCCATACACATAAATCTTTTACACTGTCTACAACAGAATCTTCTATTCTACGTTTTTTATAATTGCAGAAACCACAATTTTTTTCTGAGATCCACTGTGTTGTGCTTCATCAGCGGACGAAGTTTCACCAAGTACTTCTGCAATTTTCCTCTTTAGGCATCGCGTCAAAGTTGGCATTTCATAACGCTGGCGTAACCAAGCATCAGCCAGTTTATTCGATACCTCTTTTGCGTATGATCGTCGGGACAAGGCTTTCTTGTTGTTGTTGTTTATTGTATTATGCACATATATAACATATGAATTAATTATATCCATATTCAGCATGCCAAAAAAGTAACAAAGTCGCCATCTTTGCGTTTTCCTACTGCATGTCATACTTGCACACATTTGGTCAAATGTATCTACAGCACCTTTAGTTGAATTATAAAATTCAATTATGTTAGGCGTTCCAGAAGAAGCGATCGTAGCTTGGCCATGAGTGGTAGAAAGTAAAATGACATTTTTATTGTTTTTAGGCTTGTAGGATATCAATGTGCATTGTCTGTCAGCAAAATATGGAGGAACCTATTGGTCTTTTTTAATCTCGAGCAACTGTGCCGGTATCTCGCTTTTATTTTTTCTAAGTGTTCCCACAACAGTCAATTTGTAAGGCTCTTTCAATAAGTCATGGGCTAATGGAACAGACGTGAACCAGTTGTCCATCGTTACGTTTCGGTTGCTGCCCCATAGCGGTTCAGTCAATGTTTTGACATTGTATGTACCCATCTTATATGATAGAGATCTACCACTAATAGGTCAATAAAACAAGGCTGGTTTGAACGATAGTTATATTTTCAGAACGTTTACAAACGTTTTCGGAACACCTTCGTCAGTGAAAATATAACTAGATAAATATATAAACAAACTTTTGTTTTTATTTGGGACTATCAACAAAATAACTAGTGACTAGGATTTCTTGAGATAGAGGATGTGTAACCAACTTTTATATATACATATATAAATTATAAAAACTAAATTAATGTGTAAACATACATGCAAATTAAGTAAAACCTTATATCAAAAAATCTTTGTCGAAACCTTAACAATTCTGTTCAAGGACTAGGGAAAACCAAATTCAAAACCTAGCCAAAGGTTTCCTTCTTAATTTGCATGTATGTTTACACATTAATTTAGTTTTTATAATTTATATATGTATATATAAAAGTTGGTTACACATCCTCTATATCAAGAAATCCTAGTCACTAGTTATTTTGTTGATAGTCCCAAATAAAAAACAAAAGTTTGTTTATATATTTATCTAGTTATATTTTCACTGACGAAGGTGTTCCGAAAACGTTTGTAAACGTTCTGAAAATATAACTATCGTTCAAACCAGCCTTGTTTTATTGACCTATTAGTGGTAGATCTCTATCATATAAGATAAGTATAAAAGGTCACGAAATATATATACATATATATATACATTAATTGTATGTACCGAGGGATTCGCCGTTGGTGTTAATTTTTCCTACATATGGCATAGCATTTATCATATAATTTGTTCTCGAATCGCATAACATTAAAACTTTCAATCCGTATTTTGTTGGTTTCGAAGGAATGCACATCCAAAATGGGCAGCGGCCTCTGAAACCAATCAGTTGCTCGTCTATGGTGGTGGCATAGGTACCGCATTTGTAAATGCCTTGACACTTTTGAATAAATGATTCCCCTAATTCTCTGATAGGTACAAACTTATCCTGTGATCTACGTTGGTCTCTTGTGGATTTATCATCGAAACGAAGGCAATTCAGTAGAAAGTCGAATCTTTCTCGCGATATTACCGATACATACCGAGTCCCACTAGAAGTTGCATCAAATAGTTCCAAAGTTGTTAGATGATTGTCCTTCTTCATATCTGATAACAACAGTAATCCTAATAAAGAACGTATCTCTTCTTCACATGTACGTGAAATTGTAGTGGTATTGGAACTTTTTAATGATATTTCTTCGTTCGTATGGGTCACGATTTTACAGTGTCGTTAGTAATGAAACGAGAGAAACAATCAATGGGTTCTGCAACATCCTGTGCGATACCCGTTGGTCCTTGAAAGGTGTGCACTATGTTTCTCGCCTGTGTCCGGGTACTTCTAGACTCAGCCGATGTAGAAGACCACTTGTGACCATTTTTACCTCTCAAATTGTGGATAGATGGAAAAATAATACGAGATTGTACAAATTGAGCAGCGCTCTCTGATGTCTCTTCAGTCTCAGAATCAGAAGTCAAAGTAACATTACTGGGATGTAAACTTACTGGTCTTATCGGTTGCTCATCATCACAGCTATTATTGACATCAGAATCAGTCGGGCACTCCGCATCCACCTCAAGGTGATCCTCAATATCACTGAGATCGTGCCTATTTTGTGTACCGTCTTCATCATCCGATGAATCATTATTCAATAGCGCTACTATTTGCTGGTCGGTCAGTGACGTCGTGCCCATCCTAAAAATACAAAATAATAACAATTTGTGGATAATTATGATACACAAAATAGGGTACCTACTACTCATATAATAAACGAATAATAATAATTCATATTTACCTTGAATAACACTTAACTTCTGGAATAAATCACGATTTCAAATAATCACACGCGTTCTACAATTGCAACACTATCCATAAACATTCGTCTGTCAGACGACCTAATCGCTGTAACTCCTTTTACATATGCACACCCTCGCATGCGACCAGGCTAATACTAACTAATAAACGATCTAAGAAGGTACTTAGGAGTTGAACTTTCTATCTCTTTCACTCTAAAAGTTGCAAGCGTTTACATGTTTTGCGCGGTCTACGAGACGAATGTTTATGAATCTAGGGTTAATTTGGTTAATTCTTCACTTTCATATATTATCGGAATTTTGACTCGCGGTGTTATTAGTAATTTTGACTTTACGTTTACTGAAGCTTTTAATTGTTTTAATAAATCTACTCCTATTAATCCGTCATATTTTTCACTAAATTTAAAAATATAAAATGTATGAATCTCATTTACGTTAAACATATTAAAAACGGAGATAATCATTACTTCGTCGTGATATGTGATACTATGAGCTGTTTCAATGTTAAAATCTTCTTTAAAAATATAATTGTAATAAAATTGGTAAGCTAGTTCAGGATTTGTTAAACTTCTAGTACTACCTGTATCTATTAAGAAATTTGCGTCTAATTCGGGTATATAAACGAATGGTAAATTTGCTCGGACTAAATTTAATGTTCCTAGGTCTGGTTCTTTAACCCTTAATTAGGCGCATGGGGTCACGAGAATTTAAAATCGAAAAGGAATGTGTTAGGGCGTTTGAAATGCGATCGCCTCTTATTTTTTTATGCTTGAAACGAAAGCTATGTTGTTGTTTTTTTTTATTAGATAATTGAAAATAAAGCACTCTAATAAATGTTATTAAATATACTTTGTTTTACTTATTTCTAACTCTATATTTGCAATAAGTTCGTTGGGGTCACTTGAGACCCCATGCGATTAATTGTGACTTTCTTGATGCGCCTAATTAAGGGTTAAAGATGAAGTCTGGTGAAAATTTACATTTTCATCTTCGTTGTCGATAAAATTTTCTGGTTCTATATAATTTCATTTTTCATCAAAATTTTCATTGCCGGAGTTCTCATTAACTTCGTAATGATTTAAGTGATTTTTGTTTCTATTTAGGGATTTAATTGTGGAAGCATCTATTGGTCCTGGTTTGTTTTCATAATTCGGTTGGGGGAATCTGTGAATTATTTGACTTTGTCTCTGTTGCGAAAAAGGGGTTCGGAAATTGAAATTAGTTTGTTGCGGGTAGTGTTGTTTGGGTGCAAAATTGGGTTTGGGTTGAAAATCTGGTCTTGGCGGTAGATTAAATTGTTGTCCAAATTCTGAATTAAATTGGGGAGTTAGTTGTGGTTTATATTGTGGGGTAAATTGGGGAGTAAATTGTGGTTTGTATTGCGGAGTAAACTGGGAAGTAAATTGTGGTTTATATTGTGGCGTAAATTGGGGGGTAAGTTGTGGTTTATAATTGGCAGGTGTGACTCTTTCTTGGTGTTTAAAGTGATTTTGTGTATTCAATGTTGTCGATTGGTTTTGTACGTATTGAACATTTTCTTCTTCGATTACAAGTGACATTGCTTTTTCCAACGAATCGGGGTTTCTTAGTCTAACATTGTTTTGTAATTGACCCGACAATCCTTTTATAAAAGTTTTTAACGAAAGGTCTTCATAATTTTGTAATTTAATGTTTTTCGTTAATTGGGATATTTTCTAAATTTAGCTTTGAAATTATCAAGCTTCTGGCGTCTTGCAATCTCAGTCCAAAGTTGTATGGCGTTTCGCCTCTGTGTGGTCGTAAAGCTAACAGGTCTTGTAATAGGCAATCTATATTTCTCTAGTCGCCAAAACAAAGATTTAAAGCAGTTTTAATTTCGTTCCAAGCTCTTAATTCAATTCTGGATCCTATTAATGCGCTACCAGTCAATTTGCAAATGATCGCTCTAATTATAATATTTTTAATTTGTGGTAAATTTAACGGTTCGTATGTTTGTATTAAATTTTCACAGTGATCTACGAAAATACCTAGTGTGTGGGGGTTTCCGTCATAGTTAGGAATAATATCTATCTGTAATTTCAATAATTGATAATTCACGGGATTTGCGTTTTGGTTCTGCATTTCGGTATTTATTATTATTATTATATTTATTAAGAGTAGTTTCGAATAATTGTGTTAAATCCTCAATGGACATATGATATTTCGATTGTTAAAAATAAGACTTATTACTGTTAATGCACTATAATTAGTTCCCCCTCTTGAAAGCACCGGCTTTCAACAATGGCCCAAGCGCAAAACACTGACACAATTCTTCATTTGTCTTCAAGCGGTAGCAAACATAGCTTGCTGAAGTCTCGTTTAATGATGTTACCTTGCCAATTCACACTCGCTACTCGCGCAATGTTGTCCTTGCCTGGGTGTAGCTGAACTATACGCCCCAATTTCCATGACATCGGCGGTAGGTTGTCTTCTTTTATCAGCACTAGAGCCCCCACCTTAAGGACTGATGGGTCCTGCCACAGCCATTTGTTCCGCTGCTGCAGAGAGTGAATGTATTCCATGTAAAATCGCTGCGTTATTTGCTGTATTCGTTGGTAATGGTTGAACCGATTGTAGGCTACATGTCGAACATCTTCTTCTGGGATGTTGTTAAGTGGTGCACCAATAAGGAAACAAAGGACAAAGGACTTAAAGGTGTTGAATTTAGAATAGCTTCAATTCGTGTTAGGATAGTGTAGAGGGCTTCGTAGGTCAAGTGAGCATTTCCGATTACTCGCGTCAAATGAAATTTTGCAGACTTAATGGCTGCTTCCCAGAGATCCCCAAAATGTGGCGCTCGTGGCGGTATAAATTGCCAATCAATTCTGTTCTGTGTAATGAAAGTTTGTATTGCAGTATCTTTGCTATTTGTTCTTAACCTTTGATAAACGTCACTTAAAATGTGATTTGCCCCTCTGAAATTTGAACCATTATCTGAACATATACGTGAAGGTACACCCCTTCGCGCTGCGAAACGTTTTAATGGGTTCAAGAATGATTCGGAGGTCATGTCCCCTACCAGCTCTATGTGTACAGCCTTTGTAAGAGTGCAAATAAATAAGCAAATGTAAGCCTTTATTAATCGTTTACTACGAAGACCACCTTCCTTTATTAGAAGTGGCCCAGTGAAGTCTACACCAGTGGTATGAAACGAACGCGGAATATCGTCAATTCGAAAAGCTGGAAGATCCCCCATTAGTGGGGTGGTAGTCTTAGGACTTGCTCTAAAGCATAGAACACATTGCCTAATGTGTTTAATTCGATTTTTGACATGGAGTGGCCAATATTTAGCTCTAATCGATGCTAAGGCGCCTTGAGCTCCACTGTGAAAGTTGCGAATATGTTCATGTACTATCACCAAGTCAACAAAATGATGTCGACCCGGTAATACGATAGGAAATTTCTGATTATATTTTAAGTTTGAATTACGCAGTCGGCCTCCTACTCGCAAAATTCTATTTTCATCGAGAAAGGGATTGAGGCATAATAATTTACTTGACCTTGATATTGGTCTACTTTGCTCTAATTCAGCAATTCCTTTCGCAAAATGTTGCGCTTGAATTAGTTTAATTAATGCATTTTCCGCTCTAATAATTTCTTTAGTGATCAAATTACCAACTATTCTTTGTTCCTTTGGCCGTTTGCAATTGAAATAAAATCGTAAGCAAAATGCTACAGAATTTAATAACCGTGTCAACGACGAAAATTTCGTAAACACATCAAAACAATTTGTACTGACAAAGTTTGTATTGGCGGATTTTGCTTACCTCCGGCATATCCAGAGGATCTGTGGGTACAACTACTGGATCAGGTCAGCACTCCCTGCTATGAGCTAACCAACCCGGTCCAGATCACCATAACGAGTTATTCTTCAATCGAGTAGCGCAACAACCACGCGAAATTAAATCTGCAGGATTGTCAGCTGATATCACATGACCCCAATTCGCTGCTGGATTTGTGCTTTGAATTTCTACTACCCGATGAGCAACAAAGGCGATGGATCTTGAGCGAGCCAGGCTAGTACTATTTTTGAATCCGTCCAATAAAATATGTTATTATTGCGCATAAAAGTCGAATATGATTCGAACCGCGGATATCTAACAATGTGACATAAATACATGCCCCATAAGCGACCTGCGAAGCATCAGAAAATCCATGCAATTGTATTTCAGTGCATTCAAGAAACATAACATGTCTAGGTATAGTTAAATCATTAATTAAATGTAAAGCGTTGAAAAATTGCATGAATTGGATATGCATCTTTTGCGGGATACTCTCATCCCAAGAAATTTGTAATTGCCAAAGTCCTTGCAACAACATTTTCGCCTTAATAACTATTGGACCCAATAATCCTAACGGATCAAAGTTCTGAGCGATTAGCGATAAGATAGTACGTTTCGTCAGTTTTTTGTTGTTTAAGGTAATATCGACGGAATATTGAAATACATCAAGATTAGGATTCCACAGTATACCCAATGCTTTAACTGTGCCGTCCTCGGATATGCAAAAATTCTGAATTTTAGCTGCCTCAGAGGGATTTAAACCATTAATATCATTCGACATCCATTGGATTAGGATGAAACCTGCTGATTCTAAGATTTCACTAACTTGGTTCTTTAATTGCTTAACGTTATTTAAGTTATCACCTCCGGAAATGAGGTCGTCCATATAGAAATCTGAACTTATAACGTCACTTGCGATTGGATATTGTTCTCTATTTTGTATTGCCAATTGATGTTAGCATCTTACCGCTAAAAATGAGGCAGGTGCTGTACCGTAAGGTACAGCACCTGCACCACGGTATTGAGTACGTAATGTTTTAATGGCAGATCGGGGTGTTCACGCCAAACAATTCTTTGTAAATTCCTCTGCGATGGTGAAATGTTCACCTGACGATACATTTTCGTTATATCGGCCTTTATAACGTAATTGTTTCGTGAAACGTAATAAAACTGAAAAGAGGTCTTCTTGAATCACCGGCCCTACATGAGAGACGTCATTCAAGGATAAATTTGTTGAGCTCTTACAAGATGCATCAAAGACAACTCGTAGTTTTGTAGTTGCACTGGATTGTTTAAAAACACCATGATGAGGTAAATAATATGTAGCCTCTTTTGTTTCAATCTGTGATTCATCCAATAGAGACATATGACTCAGTTCCTCATATTCTCGCATAAATTTAGTATAAGGTTCTAGTAGATTTATGTTTTTACGTAGTTTATATTCTAAATTGATAAATCTTTTTGTGGCAGTTTCTAAAGTGCTACCTAGGTCAATCGAATTGGGCTTAAGAGGTAGTGCTACGACAAATCTATCTGTTTCATCGCGATAATGTGTTCGCTTAAAGTGTTCTTCGCAATGATGAACACTTTTGGTTTTAAGGGGAGTAGATGTCACCTCCTCGATTAACCAAAATTTTTCTATTTGTGACCGAAGCTTATCATTTGCGCTGTGAGCGATGTTATTTGAAAAAGACATGTTTGTTTATTTTCAGTTCTGAGTTGCAAAGGACCTGAAATAATCCAACCGAGTTTCGATCTCTGCAACAGCGGTTGATTCGTTCCTAATTTTATTTGACCTATAGACAAGAGTTCAAAAAGATTGATGCAAGACGTCCACATCTTGAGATTGACTGAAATTTGGGTCAGCCAATTCTATATTTTGTGGAATGTCTAAGTGTACTGCCGAGAATGAATTGAGAGGAATGTGACCAGTAATTGTGTTCAAAATCAAAAATGTTAATTATCTTGAAAATCCGTTGTATTTAGATTTAATTTTGGATTTTACACTATGGCAAACTTGTAATGATTTCTGGCTTATACCTACTATTGGCAAATTGATCTTATTGCGATCCTTATTAAGCTTATTCGCTAATTTAGTACTAATGAAATTACTTTGCGAACCCGAATCCAACAGATTGATTTGATTGATTGTTTTTGTCGTAAATATATATTAATGCTGTGGATAACAACACTATACTCTCTGTATATTGGCTGCAATGCGTATTAATACTTAAACCTTGTGCTTGGTCTTCATTGAATTCAGTTAACACTTAACTTGACTGAATTGTGTTGGTACTTTGAGCGGACGTTTTCACTGTCCCTGTATTCTTTTCAACGTGCAAGAATGTATTGTGAGGTTTATTACAAATTCTACACCGAGATTCCGAGCAGCTGTGATCACTACCATTCGCTCGTAGACAATTGGTACACAAATTCAATTTTTTAATTTCTGATAATCTATCAGATGCAGAAAGTTTTAGAAACCTTTTACAATAATATATTACATAACTTTCTTTGCAAAAGCGACATACAGGCCCTTGTAACGATGTACTTGCTGTGGAAACATTATTAAACGATTTTTTATAGGATTGTAATTGCTTATGAGCATTGTTGCTCGGGCTATGATTATTCGAAATGTCTTGATTTAAATACACTGATTCTAGCATAACATACCTAGTGTTTAAGAATTCAGAGAAATCTTGAATGCTGGGTAGTAAACCGGGCTTTATGGAAGATTCCCACTGACGCTTGCTAAATGGATCTACAACATTGTTACACAATAAATATATTAATATAGAGTTCCAATATTCAATCTTTTCTCCCAAATTTTTTAAGGCTCTTATTTCACTTTGGAAGCCATCCGATAATTTGCGTAAACTAACCGCATTCTCTTTACCGATTACCGGGAAATCAAACAGTGCTTTTAAATGATTGTTGATAATGACACGCCTATTTTCATAACGCTTACGAATTAATTCTAAAGCATCATTGTAATTCGCGTCAGTAATCTCTAATGATTCTATTACCTTAACCGCTTCTCCTTCAAGACATGATTTCAAAAACTAAATTTTTCAAATTTGGATAATGAGGTGTTGTTATCGATGATGGCGGTAAAGGCAGTGTGAAAATACATATATTTCTGATATCCACCTTTAAATTTAGGTAGATTTATACCGGGTAAATTCAATTTTTGTATACGCTTTGGATCGACCCGCAATCGGCATTCATAGTGCTGGCAGGATTGACATTTGACGCTACAATCGTGTTTTTATATTTATCAATTAAATCTTGAAAATGACTAATCAATGAAAAATATGTATCTTCGAATACGCATCTTGGATCTTCCTCCACATCTTCTGTATCATCCAATAGTTCAATTTGTGTTTGACATTTGTCGAATAAATCTAATACCGGTTCAATGGTTGATACCCTCTTTTCTAATTCTGATACCCCGTTTAATATATTGAATTTGTCTAAAAATGTATTGAATCTTGTGAGTTTACTTTTTAATTTGACCTCTTTCTAATTTAAGTAATTTGAGTGAATGTATGTATGCAATATTGAATAGACTGGAATATTAATCAGAAATCTACACCAAATTGTAACGTAACGGACTTGTTCACATAAACCTTACTGAAAGGAGATGGTATATGAATTGAAAAGGATGAACTCACCGGAAGTTTTTTACGTCTAACCTCTGAAACCACGTTTCTCGATTTGGCGGGAACAAAACTTGGATTTCTTATATTCTGGTTGTTTCTTCGGCCGGAATTTGTCTCCAATGTCGGACTTAGATCCCTTGAGTCTTAGGTACTCCAATTTTCACGATATAATCAATCAATCGATAGGTAGCTAGTTCAAACTGTGGTTCGAAGGACCAATGGTCAATCAATCCATTCATTAATTACTCGATTCAGTCATGTACTGCCTTTTTTCATCAAACTTTCCCCCTCGTTCCTTTTGTCTGATCTGCGCATGTCTACATTTGAGAAACTAATTAAAGTGCATTAACAATTACAATAAAGTATAAAATTCGACTTACACTACTAAAATTGCTCGTTTGATTTGTGTTCTTTCGTTCGTTTTTCTTGTTCCTTTTCTTAACCTAGGGCTGGATTTCGGCGCTTTGTCCTCTTCCAGTTCTCGGAATCCTGGCGATTTTTGCCCGGTTCCAAGTTGTTAGATTCTGCGATGTGAGTCCTCTTCTAACTATTTCTTAAATCTTGATTCACACTCCGTTCACCAAATTCGAGCTGTCGCGAACTAAGCATTGAAACACACGATTTTCTATATTTGTTAGAAAAACGTTCGCGTTATCCCATCCTTGCCGCCAGTTTTGTTTGTGAACGCGTTGGAATGTTTTTAAAAGAAAATTTAAGAAGTTTTGGATATTTATTAACAGACGTACATGTGCAACGTACTTAAGTCTAATTACAAAAGCATTATTCAATGTTAATTTAATGTTTTAAATATATTCTTCAATAAAATAATGTTTTGACAATAGGAATATGTATATAAAAAATATATCTATAAATCTGTTAAATTGTCATTTCGTCCATTATTTTTATTTATAGATCCTAGTGTTTTTGAAAGTTGTTTCCTTATGCAACAACATAAGATGTTGCCGCTCTACAAAATGTCCACGATAATACTTTCTTTTTCCAAATTTGGACTCGTCAATCTCCACGATTTTACCTGGCCCCCTAACTTCTCTTTATGTAGTACATACGCATCTAAAACAACCTCGCGGCAAAAAGACGCCCAATCTACCGCGGTATTGCTTGCGATACGTAGTTCATCGCAAATGAAAGTTAGGAGGCTGTTGGCAACCCAAAGATGGATGAATCCTAAAATTTGGAAAATAGAAAGTTTTGAAAAAAATCTCTACCCTAAATTCAGACCCCCCTCCCTCTCCCCCGCGCCGCTCCCTTTTTCCCCACATAATACTCACCGATTCCTTTCCGCCCTTAATTTCAGTGGGGATCCACAATGAGGGCACATGTAGCTACCCTCGTTGGGGATTAATGCCCACTGCATTAGTTGGCGACCCATTTCAATTTTATCAGAATTACATAATTTGTATAAATCAATTAAATTGATTTGAGCCATTGTAAACGCAATGACAATGACTGCACTTTTATTTAAGTTGCTACTGGTTGCTACCATTCGTCGATATCTACGATTTTACTTGAACTTC
Organism: Chrysina gloriosa; assembly: GCA_038088585.1. Taxonomy (NCBI): domain Eukaryota; kingdom Metazoa; phylum Arthropoda; class Insecta; order Coleoptera; family Scarabaeidae; genus Chrysina; species Chrysina gloriosa. Next base: position 241,729 of record CM076093.1, on the reverse strand, counting down.
CTAATTTTTCTTAATGTATGATATACGTATCCAAAACAACCTCCCGAAAAAGACAAATATGAACAGAAAAAATCATAATAATACGCAAGTTCGTGCATCAATCAATTTTTCCGTATATGCCAATTTAAGCAACGTTTAACTTGGATAATAGACCACTTCGAAGAAGAATAAGAAGAATTATATAAATATACATCTATTTAAGTTGGTACTGGTTGCTACCAGTCAAATGTCATTTAGAACGTCATACATTTAAACATCTCAGAAAAAGTGAAAATGTTGGTAAATTACCAACCAACACAAATATGTATATTCCATAAAATGCGTACCAGCGTAGTCGATATGTACACGGTGTCATGGCCATGCCCCACCTTAGCCTTTCTAAAATTCTTATGCCCCCTATGTAACTTACATAACTTTTAATATTAAAAATTTAATTGTTCACTTAAGAATCTTAAATGATAGGTTTTAGGAAAAAATGACTAGGAAATTGTTAACGAAACACAGTAAGTAAATTTTCAAAATATATAATGAACAACTGAAATTCAAATTCCAAATAATTTTAATAAAGATTTTTCTATATTAATTTATTATTTTAATTTAGTGAGATCCTTGCGCTTGATGCTTGCTGCACAGAGATTTTATATTAGGTTCCAATTTGGTTAGCTTCAGTATCAAGTCTCCACGTTGTTATATCCAGCCGATTTCTTTTTTTACCAGTAAATCATTTACAGCACTAAATCCACATTCAGCTAAATATAAAGATGGAAACGGTAGCAATAGTTTTCTTGCACATTTGGTTGAATTTGGGTATTTGATTTCTGTTTCCTCACAAAGCCATGCCATCGCTCCTTTTATATTAAATAAAGTTTTCACTGACTCATCATTTTGCAATTCTGCGAGTTCTTCTTGATACTGCATATTTGATATATCAGACAAATCCACTAACATTGACTGCATCATCCATGTTGAAAAATCAATTTGTTTGAAATCAGAAAATCTTTCTTTTAAATCAGCCGATAGAATATTCAGATAATTGACAATAACAAGTAAAACGGTATCAGTTACTACATTTTTGGAGCCAATGAAACTGTTCAAAGTTTTTGTTGTTTATATGCTTCTGACATAACTCAATGTGGGTAATGAAACCAAATATCTTCTCTTTTGCATCGACAAGAGTTTTATTTGTTCGTTGAAGTTGCTTATTTAATATATTTAGTTTTTCAAAGATATCGGCTAAATAACTCACAAATGCTTTAGCATCGATTGTTAACAGATACTTCATTTCAGGTTTGTCGCTTAAAGAGTACCAAACAGCTCCATAAACCTTTTCAAGCAGTTCCCTTTAGATACCCATCTTACTTCAGTATGAAGTAGAAGTCTCACATGGTCTTCATTTTGTTCTTCACAAAATAGCTTGAAGAGACGGTCACATTTGGTATTAGCTTTAATAGCATTAACACACTTTATTACTGAATGTAGTACTTCATTTAGAACAGGCGAGATGTTTTTAGCTACCAAGTTTTTCCTATGAATAACACAATGCACAAAAATCATTTCTGGATTCGCATCTTTCATCAATTTTAAGCATCCATTTTTCTTGCCAATCATATTAGGAGCACCATCTGCAGCACAAGATGTTATATTTTTCATTGGTATATCATTGACATCTAAGTAGTTTTTTAGCTTATTATATATATATCTTTGGAGGTAGTGGTGCTTTCTAATCTTTTACAGAACAACATTTCTTCAGCAATATGCCCTTTATCAATATATCTTACGTAAGTTATCAATACTGCCTCACTGTCTCTCAAAGTTGATTCATAGATTTGCACTGAGAAATTTCCTGTTTTCAGCTTTTCAACAAGTTGTTTTTCAATATCTTTACTCATTTCGTCTATTCTTCTGGTAACAGTATTGTTACTGAGTGGCATAGCTTTTCTATTTTTTCAAGAACCGTTTTAAGAACTGCTGATATTGACGGTTTTATTAAATTCTCTCCTATAGTATGATTTTTTCCAGTTTTAGCGATGAATAAAGAAATTTGATAACTAGCCTCAAGAACACGATTATTAGTTGAAGTATGAGCAGTAAATGTTGTTCTCTTTTTCAAAATTTTTCTTTAAAGTTTTAAAGTAATTCAAATCGTAATTAATATGAGCACTATGTTTCGCCTTCATATGCGCGCCAAGACGACCTCGTTTCATTGATTCGTTGGTCAAGCATTGCTGGCATAAAAGACAAAAAGGAATCCGCTCATCGTGGACAGCGGATATGAACCCAAATTTTAAATATTCCTCCGAATATTGACGAGTTTTTTTCTTACTGTCACCACTCATTTTACTATGGGCTATAAGAAATAAATATAAGATCAATTAAAAACTAAAATTAAAGTGTGTTAAGATTAATTTAATGTGACAGAGTAAACGTATACTAAAAAATCAATATTTATTTAAATGTATATAACACATTTACTACACTGCCACCGCAAAATAATATATTTTTTCCATTTGACAAAATTTTCTGGAAAATTATGCTTCTAAAATTAAAATAAATAAAAATAAAATCAAATACTTACCAATTATATCTATACAATGTGTATATTTATTAAATCAACGAGCTTTTACAACAGTTTTAACGGACACTTATTTCAAATTAACACCAACTGAATACTGTGAAACACTACAGAAGTTGCGATGGGCCATTCGGGTGCGAACAACTGCGTTGTTTAGCGAGATTTTAAAACGTCCGGAGTTCCCCGCGGAGCCTGCGTCTGCCGCAGGGAAGTTTACTTGACAACGGCAAACACCGGGTTGATATTTTGGTCTCGTCAAGCGAAATTATACCTAATAATTATTTACTGTAATTATTTAAGAATTTGCTTTTTGTTAAATTTGGCACCGAAATCTAGCATTCCATTTAAATGGGCCGGAGCGGAAGGGTTAAACTCCTGTCGAGTCCATTTTCGAATTGCCTCCCCTTAACAGTCAAATTGCCCCCTGTGGGACGTGGGCCCCACGTTGGAAAACACTGTTCTAGAGCATCGTATACATTCCTGACTCACTTTCTCAATATCTTTGTCGATTCCGGGCCACCAAACATAACTCCGGGCCATTTTCACCACTCCCGTATGTGTACTATGTAATTGTGCTAAAATAGCGTTGCGTAAACTTTTTAAAATAGCTGCTCTAATCCCCTTCATCAAACATCCGTCTTGCATAGAAAAATCGAGTCGATCATCACCCGGACGGCAATCCAGATCCACTTTCTACTGCCATATAAATTTCCCGCAGTGTTGAATTTTTAACCATCTCTCTCTTAATATCGCGTCTAGTTACGGGTAAGTTTTCGATCTCACTAATTTGGAATAACTATGCTGTCACGATTATTTGGTGTTACAGGTAGGGGTATGCGTGATAAATAATCTGCATTTGCGTGTAACTGCGTTTTCCTATGCTTGATATCGTAATTGAATCCAGACATATAATTAGCGTAATGTACTAATCTTACCGCCGATGTAGGTGGTAAATCCTTATGGGGATGAAAAATTCTCATCAATGGTTGATTGTCTGTAATTTAAGGTAAATTTCCGTCCATAACAATACGGAAAGAATTTCTTCAAGGCCCATAAAATTGCTGTAGCTTCTCTATAATGTGTGAGATAACTGCTCCTACTCCTGTAGGTGATGCGTCATTTGCCAAGGTTAGGGGCAGTTTGTCGTCGAACGGTATAACTACCTCTGCACTTTCGGATTTTAGGTTCTTGAATGATTTTTCGCATTTTTTGTAGTAGTAGAGAGTAGTTTTTGTAACAACCTCAAAAGTGGATGTACTTACGTCGACAAGTTGGGTATACATCGTTGATAGTAATGTACTAATCCAAGAGATGGTCTCAATTGTGAAACATCGTGAGGTGTTCCACTTTCTATGGCCTTTATCTTGTCCGGTAGTGTATGTAATCCTTTTCCGTCAATTTTGTGTCCTAGGTATATAATACTTTTCTTGAAAAATTGACATTGCTTCCTGTTGGGGTGTAAATCATTTTTTCGCAATTGTTCGAGTACTTCCTGCAGTCTTGTAAATAATGCTTCAGGCGTTTTCCCCTGTACTGCTATATCATCTAAGAAACAAACAACGCCTTCAAGATCCCGTAATATTTGGTCCATGGGTCGTTGTCTGGCACTTGATGCTGTTTTCACTCCAAACATGAGTCGCTTTACTTTGAAAACTCCCTTATGTATTGATATCGCTTGCATCTTGGCACTTGGATCGTCAATTTTCATGTTTAAGTAGGCATTTCGTATATCTAAGTTGCAAAAATATCTTCCACCACTCTCGTCAATTCTTGGTATTGGATAGCAATCATCTTCAATAACCTTATTTACAGTAGTATTGTATGCTGCACATAAGCGAATTGTACCATCCTTTTTCATTATGGGTACCACTGGTGTTCCCCATGACGAATATGCTGCTTGTTCTAGAATACCTGTTCTCACAAGGGGAGGACGCGACGGTGGGGTCACGGATTTCGACGCCCATCTGGGATAAGAAAGTACTTCATAATAGTTAGCTACAGACCTTCATACATATTGCCAATACTCAACCGTTTTTGAAAAAACCGGTTGGAATAACAAGACGCATTTGATATACCTGGACCGCTGCACCTGTTTTCAAGAGTGCAACGTGGCTCCATCGATTCAGCACTAGCCAAGTAATTCTATGGTTTGGATTCCATTCCCAAACAGAATTTTTTCAATTCCTTTTTTTTTTGGGCTACATATCTACGCATGTTTATTTTTCGACAACGTTGTTAATTCTTCCGATAACACATCCTTATATTCCTGTAATAAATTTCCTAATTTTGCATCGTGATTGTAGGACGAAGCTTCTACTTGATGCATCTCTTGCCAGTCGATTTTGATTAAATCCAGCCAATCTCTTCCAAAATCGCATCAACATTTCCGTTTATGACAAATAGTTGCCGTTTACAGATTGTCCCTTGTAATTTATTGGAACTGTCGCTGTACCTACTGGATGTATAATCTCACCAGTGTATGTTTTCAATTTTACTGATGTTTGTTCCAGTTGTATTTTCGGGCATATTTTTTAAATTGACAAAGACATCGTACAAACTGCCGCGCCCGCATCTAATTCCATTCTGCAATTTGAATGAATAACCCTTAATGATAAAATGATTTTATCTGTATTTAGGGAATTTATACTCGCCATATTCAATTTATTTATCGAAAATAATTCGTTTTCATCAGAATTTGAATGTGCTTTGATTTGTTTTTAAGCGCGTTCGTTATTGTCTCCCTTTAAACATACGGTCTGTATGTGTCCCTTTTATTACATTTTCTGCACGTCAAATTCTTAGCGTAACAATCGTTTGCCTTATGATTCGTTTTTCCGCATCGGCAACATTTTCCCCACATTTTTATTTTCTGTACGTATTTGATCTCCTTTTTTGTGACTATGACTATTAGATTTAACTTCCTTAAAATTATCACGTAAGGCAGGCATGGGCAACCTTTTTTGTAGAAGTTTTATGCTGTGAGTAATCTTGAAAAATATACATTTTTGTAGTATCCTTATGATTCATTATGAATTAAGTTTAGACGGGCCGTGCTAATATGCAACGAAAGAATTCAGTAGCGGGCCGGACAAACCTTACTCGAGGGCCGCATGTCGCCCGCGGGGCGGAGGTTGCCCATTAAGGCATTGACCGCGAAACTACTAACTTGCATTTGACTTGATTCCTTTTTGATATTTCGACCAATCGAGCAATGTGAGCTATTTCCTCAAAACTCACTGCAGCTTTCTGTTGTAATAAACGTTCTCGAATATCGTTATCCCTAATTCCGCGAATAAACTGTACCCGTAAATGTGTATCAAATGTGGCTACTTGACAATTCGTACATTTAAAATCGCAATTGATGGTCATCTTTTTAATTCTGCTGCATAGCCTTGTATGGCTTCTTCGTGTTGTACACGCATATTAAATTTATGTTGCTCAGCGATTACACTCGTTCGCTGTGATAAATAGTCTTTTAAATATTTCACTAATTGTTTGTAAGTTTTAGTACTAGGTAAATCAGGTGCTGTAAGTTTGGTTAGAGTTTGATATACTTTCGGACTTAGGTATCGGATAAGAATTTGTACACAAAGTTTGTGCTTTTCTGCGGTCGAACCATCCACTCCTCGTAATTTCAAATGATTATCAAGCTTTTGTAAATATGTATTAAAACTTTCATTAGTTTCATCGTAAGATTGTAAATGATCTTTCCCAATGTACATTGTCTCCTTTTGCCGTATAATTTTCGCCTACGTGACCTGTATAGCGTTCAACGCATCCGCAATTTTATTTAATACTTCATTTAATTGCACCATTTTAACAAATAAAAGGGAAGAAAATGAATTTTCTGGACAAGGAGACACCTAGAGGGCTATCAAGGCTAAAGGTTAGGAGGCCCGTAATCGAAAGGTTACAATATCTTGGAGTGGCAAGTGTACAGCGCTAGCAATCTAATTAATGCTATGTAATATACTGTCACTAACCTAAAAACGTGTCTTCCTTCTAATGCTTTCTTTTATTTTTCTCTCCCCATACACCGTCTCGTTGCCAGTTTTATGTATGGGTGGATGCACAGATTACCTAGAGATTGCCGACTCAATGCTAAAAAGTTAGCCAATGAGATATATAGATGTATATCTATTTCACACAGCAAGATTTGAGGGTGTCAAAGAGAGCACTAGATATCAACTATCTGCGAAATTGAAAATTATTGGTGGGAATTTTCAATTAATATTAAATGTACTTATGGTCGGTTTGAAGGTAAGACTCACTAAGTTACATTTTAATCCAAAATAACTTATGAACACGTAAATACTTGATAGCATGTATTTACGTGTTAATACTGTTATGGCATGTGTTGGAAAGATGCAAAAATGTAGTGGACTGGTAACTGAAAGTTCCACGAGTTCTTTAAAACAATTGCTTGCTTGCAAAGGGACCAGAACTTGCCCTTAATTTAAATAAGCGCTGCACTAATTAAACAACTTTATTTGTATACAACACTATAAATCCTAAATTAAAAACAACTTCAAATGGTATCTACAGGTTAGACAATTGCGATTTTGAACTATACTATTACGCGCCCGGCAATTGAGGGTAAAGTCTAATGTTCGCGATTCATCTTCCACTGTTGAACTCTCCTTAATTTTTGATTCTGAAGTATTATATATTTTTGTAATCAACAAAAAAGGGGGTACGGACATTACAACTTTCGGCACGTTGATTGGCTAGGCCATGAGCCTCTAAACGGGGAGGCTTCTATTGGCAAATCACCGTGAATCAGATAATTAGTAAACTAAAAGGTAATAAAACTATTAAGGTTGCCGTGACGTAGCATGCCCCTTGGGTCTTAATGTTACCGATAACATGAAATGCAATACAATGCAGGCGATTACTCATAGTTATAAAATTAAGCCTATAGTTCTAGATACAAAATTGAGGATCCTTTCCTGTGGCTACAATTGCCATTCTATAGAATAAAGTGTTATTGTGGTGTTTCGAACATCAATTGCATTTCTTAGGTCGGTCGCATACTTATACGACATTTATTTCCGACATGTCGAAGACACGTCGCTTCATTTACAACACAGCGATCCTTATGACGATTCGTACACCAAGTAGACACGCCGCAGACAGGATAGAACTTGTCTCCTACAAATATTATACGACACTCTTGTTCCTATTTCAAGCGGCATTTGTTTTTAACCGCTGCAAGTGAAAGCATTCCCGATGGAAGATAATTCAACATTTAATATAAAATTTGTACAAATAGTAGAAAAATACCATGTTTTATACGACCATACTATGGAAGGTTATTCGAATAGACAGGTACAGGAAAAAACATGGAACGAGGTAGGAAAAGAAATAAATGAAACAGGTAAGTTTTTTAATAATAGATAGTTATAAACAAATTTATTAATTTATTTGTTATATATGTATATCAAAAATATTTTTCCATCCTAATCTATTACCTATATATTAAACACAATATTTGGACTGCCAAGGCAATGCCGCATAGGGCTGATTTACATACGAACATAATTTATCTTGTAATACCATCGCCTCGTCTGTGCTTCGCTGACTTTGTGGGTGAAAATTTTGTAATATTTGTTGTGTTCTATTATTATTATTATTATTATTATTATTATTATTATTCTGTAATAATAACCCGTCCGCCTGAAAAGTTGGTTCTGACATTCTTCCATCCATTTTTCTTATAAAATTGTGTAATACACAAATTGCCTTCACAATTTTATCGACTTTATTGGGTGAGCATAGAATAGGTCTTTCCAGTATTTTAAATTTAGACACCATTATACCAAATGCACATTCTACACTTCGACGAGCTCTTGACAATCTATAGTTAAAGATTCTTTTCGGATTGGTTAAGTTCCTTGACGGATAGGGCTTCAATAAATTTTTAGAAAGAGCGAAGGCAGCATCTCCGACAAAATAGTAGGGGAAGGTCGTTTCATGTGGTTCTTTGGGCAAAGGATGCGGTGGTGGAATATTGAGTCTGCCTGCTTTGAAGTTTCGTCCAATACTTGAATTTCTGAACACTGCCCCATCACCGTTTCTACCGTAGTCGCCAACATCAATTGCAATAAAATTGCTATCTGCATCTGCTATAGCCAATAATTGCAATGAAAAATAACTTTTATAATTATAAAAGGCAGATGCAGTTTTTGCTGGGCAATTGGTTCTAATATGTTTACCGTCAATGCTACCAATGCAATTAGGCAAATTCCAAAGTTCCTCAAAGCGTTGAGCTTTTTCAATCCATTGCAATTCATTTGGAACAGGCATATATTCTACTTGTAAACCCGACCAAATGCTTTCGCAAACTTCTTCAACTATTTGTCCAATTGTAGAGTCTCCTCTCATAAATTGAAAAGATAACTGCTTGAAACTTATTCCGGTTGCCAAGTATCTAAAACAACATTTCATTTTCAGGGGTTGCATGTAAGGAGAAATGGAAAAATCCAAGGTCTGGTTATACACGGTATTTGAGGCAAAAAACCGTCAAGTGGATCATCAGCACAAGCAAAGAAAAATATTATTTAGCTGACTATTTGGCTTTCCTCACACTGTTCACTAAATCCAGACAACAAAAGGGTAGTATTCCATCTCCCAAGAACATAAATGAAGAAACATCGAATTCGATTCACAAAGCTACTGAAACAGAACCCCCGAATCTGAAATACAGGACGCAAATTTTGAAAATGAGCATGTAGTTGAGGAATCCGCCACAAATGAATCTTTATTAGTCCCCGAAGGTTCACTAACCCGCAATAAAATTTCTAATAAAAAGCGCAAAGAAGTGGATATGTTGGAAAAGTGTGCCATTGATTATTTTACTTCTAAAAACCGAAGTCAACCGGAAATAACAGAGCATGCTGACTTGTTATTTCTAAGAAGTCTTCTGCCTGATTTGCGTCAAATGACAAACGCCCAAAAACATCAGTTTAAATGGAAAGTTATGCAAACTATTGGTGAAATACTTTACACAGCACCACCAAATAATAGTCTTCGCCCTCCTTCAGTTTTCTCAAACACTACTCAAGTAGAATCTATGCACTCAAGCCAAATAAGCACACCTATACTATCTCCAAGTACTACTATTAACGATTACGAGTTTTTACAAACTTTATAATACATATATAATAAAACATAAAAGATAAAACTTGATTAAGTTACCTCAATGTAATAATTAACTTTTCCTTTGGTGTTATAGCTTCCCGAAATTTGGTATCCGATTTCTTGATAGAAGGTCCAACCCTGTTCAAAAGTATTGCAAATGTCTCTACAGACATTCTATAAAATGATTGAAATTTTACTGGGTCTTCAATCATTTCTTCACTGGTACAACGATTACGAGTTTTTACAAACTTTATAATACATATCATATAATAAAACATAAAACATAAAACTTGATTAAGTTACCTCAATGTAATAATTAACTTTTCCTTTGGTGTTATAGCTTCCCGAAATTTGGTATCCAATTTCTTGATAGAAGGTCCAACCCTGTTCAAAAGTATTGCAAATGTCTCTACAGACATTCTATAAAATGATTGAAATTTTACTGGATCTTCAATCATTTCTTCACTGGTACAACTTTTAAATATACTTCGATGAATATTAGCTGTACTATATGGATGAACCCAATATTTTCGAGTATTTTTCTGCTTTTTCCTTCTCAATATTATTAGTGACAATACTGCTGCATCTTCATCCGACGACATGATGTATACTGATGTGCGAGGTATAAGTTTTTGTTCCCTACATTTGAATGAAGCGACGTGTCTTCGACATGTCGGAAACAAATGTCGTATGTAAAGTATGCGACCGGCCTTACATTTTAAATATTTTATACAACTCGTAGCCAGAAAAGGATTATAAACTGTGCAGGTGGGATGAATGACTAAGACCACCCTGACAGTCACTGTACCTGCGATAAGATTGAATCGTGATCAGAAGACGCGGGTTGTATTATTGTAATTTCTTATTTACAAAAACCTTATGCTAAAATTACTTCTATAGAAAAGAAATCTTTAGCCAAACTAACAATATGATTATAAATTTTACAGTCTCTAGGAAAGCCGCACTGACGTTCTAAACTACATTAAACTAAACCTTGGACGAACCGCGTATCATTGACGTCACTGTAGAAATACTTTATTTTGGATTAAAATGTAACTTAGTGAGTTGTACCTTCAAACCGACGATATATGTATGTAGGTATAATAGGTACAAAATGAAAACAAAAATTTGAAAAGAAATTGTATATTATGAAGAAAACGAAAAATTAATTACAGTTGAATTTGACACTAAATAATGAGTGAATATTAAAAGAAATATCTAATAAGTAGAGGAATCAAATAATTAAACGCTAAAAACAATACAAAAGGAAAGAAAATATAATTAGAGTAGGGTTTTACGTTAAAAAAATAAGTGAATATTAATTAAATCAAAGATAACATATAATAAGTACACGAATGAAATAATTGAACGCCCAAAACAATATAGCTTTCTTCCGAATATTTGCTACTTGAAAATTTTGTAATTTATGTCCTGACAACATATTTCCATGACCAACAGATATGTTAATTTATTCGGCCGCTCAGAGATTTTTCTGAAAGAAAGAAATTGATTGCGTTATAGTGAACAATCAGAAGTTAAAGCACATAAACATGTATCACAATTACTATTAGCGAGAATCCGTTTGTCAATAAAACCGCTAGTGTAAGCCACTGAGAAAATGTATGTAAAATGTTCATGTATTTCCTCTGCAATATGATAACTTATGTCATTATCGCATGTATTATGGGTTTCATCGTCATCTACCAGATTACTTCTCCCAGTTACCTCAATCTCGTTGAGAAAAATTTGTCAATTACTTGAAAGACTCTCATCATCTTGCTCACAATTGGTTTCTGCAACCTTAGATTTGTGAGACTATTAATGACTTGAGTCTTTAAAGAAGTAATAAACTGTGGAATTGTTGGGTTATCAATGCAGGCACAACCGAGACGGTTTGCACCAAATAAATTTTCAGATGTATCCTGGTTAAAAGTTGGAGGTCGGATACTAGTACCGGTCTGCCTTGTGCTGCAGATATAATTCCATATCCATATTTTGGAAATGGCTGTGTTCCAAAAGTCCCTATGTTTGTAAATTCAAGTGACGCAGGAGCAGACTGGCTTCCGGTCTGGTGGTACTCGGGCACTTCCATTAAAGCTCGTCGATATCGCGGATAAAAGCAGCAGACCCTAGTGCGTTGTGGTACAAGTTCTAGTCCAGGAATTTTAGCACCAAAAACGGGTTCGCTCCGCAAAACATCTCATCGTTTCCGAGATAGTTGCAAAAAGGCGTTTTTCAAGATGGAGGCTAACGCTAGCGGTTTCGGACGACACAAACTTGGTTTTATACTTAGGGGACACTCTATGACATAATCCAATCGAAAAATCAATTATCAGGGTTTTTTTCTGAAAATTGAGAATTTTAAAAATTATAGATAGTATTATTCATAGGTCTTTAATTAATAATTAATTAAATAATATAGGTAATTAATTCTATTGCATTCAACAAGTTCATTGATCGAAGTATACAAAATGTGGGTATGGGAGAAAATATATGTCCCATGAAAGTACTGTTAATAATAAGAAGTGGAAGTTTACCTCTCTGGATCCAAAATTTCCTTTCTTCTTGAACTGATTTAGGTACTGTAGTACGATAGAGCTTCTTGCTCGAATCATATATGGAGGAATCAAAATAGTTGATGCATGATCTTAAATTCCGCGTCATTTTGGATTCCAAAATAGAGCCATATTTTTCCCCTAAAAACATATTTTATTATTATTTCGTATAACTCCTAAATTGACAATTAAATGGGTGAGTGGAAAAATAGTTTAACACCAAAAAATAATTTTGAGATAGTTTACTGATTCAATTTTGGGGTCGGATAGCATAAGGCGATATGCGCGTGACCCCTTGCTGCCTAGTAGGAAAAGGAGGGGATGCCAGGCGAGAACTCGCCGGCTCAACGCAATATTTTTAATTCATCGCTAAATTTTAAAATTGCGATATCTCAGTAAATAATGATCCGACTGAGATGATTTTTGGCGGAAATTACTCGTAAATCTTCAGCGCTTCTAACGATATAAACAAATTGGTTAATTCTTTTCGATTTTTATACATAGAATATCCACGAAGTTTACATAACTGCAAACTGAAAAACAATGGTGTAAATACTGTAATTAACAAAAATTATTCCTCGAACTCATGCCTCGTACTCCATAAACAATATTGCGAAAGCTCATATCGACGGAAGAACATTTGCAGCAACACCGAGAGTAAATGAACGAACTCTCAGCCGACTTCTCAATGCCATTACGGCATTATGTTCGTTGAATTTGAAACACATACATACTTATACTGACTGATGCTTCCAAATTTTGCGTATTTCGTGCTGCATAATAACGTTATGCAAATCTTGTTCCGTGTGTGAAGATTGTACTCCACCCCAAAAGCGAATAATACAATCACACAAGTAAAACATTTTTCTGCGAACAACGTATGATATTTTCTGTTGGAAAACAATAATTTCGTAGAGTTCCTAAAAATTGTTCATTACCTTATTTTTTGCTTTCTTAGCAACGTTACATTTCCACATACTTTCGTCTCTTGTTCGCTTACGCCCTATTTGTTTATTATTCGGAGGAGCCATTATTGGTACAAAATGTACAAATTATTTGGAACATAAGAGGATACGTCCCTTCTCGACTGTTGTCAACCGAAAATGCGGAGAAATGTATTTCATTTTTTGGAAAAAGCTGATCTTGCGAAGTCGCCGAAAACCATCAAAATATACAATAAGAAGCGCGTTCTTTGATGAGCCGCGCGTTAGTTCGTGAAAAAGATGCACAGTGTTTATAAAAACGAACGAAGGGCGGTCAGTAGAAAACAATGAGTGAGTCTTCTGGCAATATGATTGAACAATGTAAGTATGTATGTGTTTCAAATTCAACGAACATAATGCCGTAATGGTGTTGAGAAGTCGGCTGAGAGTTCGTTCATTTACTCTCGGTGTTGCTGCAAATGTTCTTCCGTCGATATGAGCTTTCGCAATATTGTTTATGGAGTACGAGGCAATTACTGAATTTCCCAAACCACGCCTCACCAAGGAGCTAACAAGGGAACACAGGGAAGTGTCCCTCACCGATGTAAATGAAACTTAGTGGGTTTGTAGACTGATGCAGTGTAAGGACAATAGTAACTTTCATAGATGCTAAATCGCCCGCTTTCGGGGCCCTAGACCCAACGTTACCTTTCGCTATTTGCTCTAATATCTACAAAACTATAAGACAAGTATATAACTGCTTTATGAGTACTAAAGGATAGCGGCAGTAGTTTGCCTATCACAGTTCTTGTTTTCCAGAAACAACCCCCACCCCCTTATTTTTTTTTAATTTGAAAAATTTTATTTGCTGGAAAAATACACAAAGTTATGCAGAATTCACCAATATATATTAAACATGCTATAAAATAACTCAATTTAAAAAAACAATAACATACGAATTGACTAGGTATACCTACGTATGTACCATCACGGACCTTAGTTATGTCCGGTCTTTTGAGGTACAGCCTGTGCTCATGTTATTGTATTGGTTTTAGCGTCAAGCAAATTTCGCACATACATCCGGCCTTGTATGTGCGAAATTTGCTTGTTTGAACATTAGCAACGTTGATTCCCATGAATTCAAGAAACACTTGTCGACAGCCAAATTGCGAAACGTACTCGTCATCAATAAACTGAAAGCTGCAATTATTAACTTGCCTAGTTAGATAGATACTTACTTACGATTTGTTCACATCAATAACAATAAGTAATATTATTTACATATACACCTACGTACAGCACTCGCAATATAAGTTGACGAAGGGTGGGAGTGAGTTCGCGCAGATAGAGGAGGGATAGATTGCCTATCATTCGTCCTGCAACGTAATGGTAATTCCTATGCACTATCTGAATCAGACAGGTGGGAGGTACGTGTCCTAAATACGTTTACGGCGCATCCCCACCGCTCGCCAACTTATATTGCGAGAGCTGTACATATGTACGTACGCAGGTACACCTACTCAATTCATATGTTATTGTTTTTTTAAATTGAGTTATATTGTAGCATGTTTAATATACATGGGTGAATTCTGCATACTTTGTATTTTTCCAGCAAATAAAAATTTTAAAATTTAAAAGATACGGGGATGGGGGTTGTTTCTGGAAAACAAGAACTATGATAGGCAAACTATTGTTGCTATCCTTTAGTACTCATAAAGCAGTTATATATTTGTCTTAACTCTTTTTGATATGTCTTATAGTTTTGGAGATATTAAAGCAAAATTTTGACAGGCAATAAAAGGAGGGCGTTTCCCGACTCGCTGGACTTCGGAAGCTGACGAAGTGTTTTATGTATGCAAGCAAAAATTGACAAACGCCACCTTGCGAGCACACCCGCGGGATCAGGCAGCCCTTCAAAAACAGAAACCCGAAAAATGTTCACCTCAACAATTTCGATATTTGGATTTGAATGCAGATTGCATATCGCGGATTGAAGCCATCAAAGCAACGACCATCAATTACGATGAGAAGATATATCAGTCGTCTCATCCCGGAATAAAGACGTCGGTCAAAATGATGACGCAAAGTTATGTTTGGCGTTCCATCAAGTCCGATTGCAGAAAATGGGCCCGCAACTGTGTGGAGTGTCAGCGTGCAAAAATTTCCAGACATGTTTCGGCACCGTTACAGCGATTCCAGGAACCAACACAACGATTCGAGCATATCCATTTGGATATTATTGTTATGCCTTATACCGAGGGCTACAGCTACTGTTTAACGTGCGTTGCTAGGTACACCCGTTGGCCGGAGGCCATCCCATTGACTAATCAGGAAGCATCTACTGTCGCTCGTGCCTTTCACGAGCATTGAGTGTCAAGATTCGGCTCCCCACTCAGCGTTACCACTGATCAAGGAAGAGAATTTGAGTCGAGCCTATTCAAACATTTTAATCATTTGATCGGTTCTACTCATTTGTATACCACAGCATATCATCCAATGGCTATAGTGGAGCGAATGCACCGACAGCTGAAAGCGGCCATCAAGTGTCAACACAACAGCCAATGGACCGAAGTAATGCCAACTGTTCTGTTGGGACTGAAAGCTGCATAGCGTAAGGATCTACAAACCACCTCAGCAGAGCTTGTCTACGCTGAACCGTTTCGCCTACCAGGTGAATATCTCGAACGACCAGTAGGGACAGAAGATCTCACCGATGTTTCAAATTTTGTAAGTCTGCGTCAAGACTTAAGGAGACGCAACCCGTTAGAGGAAACAGGCACGGCGAGAGAAAGTGCTTTGATTTCCAGGATCTCCAGACCACAAAGCAAATTTTTTCTGAGACACGAACAGAACCTCTCCAGATGTCTTATGACGAACCATATCCAGTTGTCAAAAGAAACGCACAACTACTATCAACAAACCAATGGTCTCGAACGCACACCCGAGAGAGGTTTTAAGCTGGTATTCCGTAACCGGACATTTTTTATTCTTTTAATATGCATTTTAGTACCCTTACAGTTTGTACCCTCACTTTTGTTTTGTTTGAGTTCATTTTCATTCTTCGCTTGTTTAGTTCTTCTGTCCAGATTGTTAAATGTCTCTGTAGTTCTTTTTCTTGATGCGCAAATATAACCAAGGGAATTTCTACCTCCTATTTTCACGATGCCCCTAAATAATAGTTTGCTTATACCAAGCACTGAGCATTTTCCTGCGGCCCGAATAAATTTTGGAAACGGCCAGATATTGCGGCCCGCGAGCGTGTTAAAAACCGTATTTGAAAACGCGCGCGCTGCAACAATGCGCGCGCAGGCGCACGCGTATTACGAGGCGCCTTACGTACGTACTCGCTTGTTGCATAAAGTTCTATCGCGCGAAAACACAGTTGACACTATCTGAACATTCTAGAAAAGAACTGTCGAGAAATCACATTTCCGTATATAGGCCAAGACCGCTCGGTTGAATTCAGTCAGTTACTATAGAATTGCGAGTCAGTTGCGTACTTTGTTACAACACGTAACAGTACTTATTGTTATAAATAATAAAAATTTCAACATGTCTCTTTCAAAACCAAGTGGAAATAAGAGGAAACTCGTAGATGAACATTGTTACTTGTGGGAATTAGAGTTTTTTTGGTGTGAAGTAAAATTATTTTCTTGATTTATAACAGTACAGTCGGTGTCCCAAAATTGTATAACATAAAACGTCACTATGATTGTCATAAAAATAACAATCATTTTGACCAGTATACAGGCATGATTAGAAACGAAAAGTAAAATGAGTTAAAATCACGATTAAAAGATCAACAGCTTATGTTTACACGTCCAAAGCAAGAGAATGAATCTGCTGTTCAAGCGAGTTGCGCACTGTGCACCTATGCGTGTCCCATAATACTGTCGCAAAAAGAGTTACTGAGTTGGCTGCCAATATAAGTGATCAGATAAAAACAAAATCAGACTCTGCATTTTTTGTTGTCTGTGACGAAAATACAGATGTGTGTGGGCTGGCGCAACTCGCTGTTTTTGTTCGTGCTGTTGATAGAGATATCAACGTTTATAAACAATTACTGGAATTAGTACCATTGCAGGATACAACAACTGGAGGATATCTTCAATGCTGTTTAACGGACTTCTGCAAAAGTACAATTTAGATCATGACGCTGAAGCTAGCAGAACATTCGCGGCAGTACATTCAGGTAAGGCGCGTTGATCAACCTCATTACTATCTTCGTAATATAATGCCGCAAAACCAGAAATTTAAGAACTAAATATACATGCAGCGATCAGTAACAAGTAATAAGAAGTAATAAAGTGTAAAATTGCACAATCACTTGCACAACTAACAAATCCTTCAATATAAACAAATAAATAAGTAAATCGTTCCATACAGCACAGAACACGAGGTAAATGTCTAAAACTCTTTAGTTATCTTCTTTAATGATTCTCACATGTAGCTACCAAGTTTCGTAGTGAAACGCGTCATAATTGCTAAATTAAAAATATTTAAATAAATAGTCAGTCATCTTATAGGTTAATGTGGTACACAAGACAGAGAACAGAAGCAAAATAAATAAAATTTAGTGCACACACTCCTTAAAGATCATCTAATACAACTAAAAAGAATTCGAAGATTTTATACTTTATTACTTCTTATTACATGTTACTGCATCGCTGCATGTATATTTAGTTCTTAAATTTCTTGTTTTACGATATTATATTACGAAACTAGTAATGAGGTTGATCGACACTCCTTTCCCGAATGTGTTGCCGCGAATGTTCTGCTAGCTTCAGTGTCATATTTAGATTTGTAAAAACGGTGTTCCGTTGTAGCAGACGGAGCTCCTGTTGGTACATTCGAATTTTATAAGTACTTACCTGTTCAATACCAAGAAATAAGAAAATCTGCCTGTAAAATCCTGTCAATGTTTGGAAGTAGCTATAAGTGCGAACGATTATTTTCTTTGATGAAAGGAGACTAATCTCCGGCAAGATCGTGATTGACGGACGCACACTTAGACGCAGTTTTAAAAGTTATTTCTGCCGATAAATTCATGCGACAAATAGACAACTTAAAGATAAAAGATGCCAAATATCTGGTAAAAGAAGTTAATGTTTTTTTTTGTAATGTCCTTTTTATTGAAAATTTAATAATCATATATTTTTGTTTTTTGTTTTTTTCTCTTTAAGACGGAAACAGTTCGTCGACGTGAGAGTTATAGCAATAAGAATCCGTCAAAAATTAAGAACTGTTGCTGTCAGTGACTGTGCCTTTCAAAGCCGTCATCAATGAAATCAACAGAAATAAGAATCTTTATTTAGGGAAATTATATATTTAGTTTGACATAACATGAGAACAACAATTACATAGTTAGCAGAGAGGGACAATGTTTCTCAGCGACACCTGCGAAGTTAAGCCTCAACTAAAATAAAAAGGGCGGGCTTTTTAATATTGGTAATGGGTAAATTTTAGTTTAATTTAATTTAAATAACATGAATTTCATATTATATTATAATATTTATTCAATCATGTGAAAAATACATGTACACAATTATTTACCTTGAATATATATTTCTTTACAAATGTTATAAAAGTCATGGTAGCATTCTATAGAACATTCGCCACTTATTTGTTAATTTTTGGTTTTTTATTAAGGATCTTTTTAAGCTATTTATTTGTGCATACATTTTCTTCTTCCTGGGACTTAACTGGGATGCTCGTGTGCAACGTACTGCACTTAAAATTCCTCCTGAAAAACAAGGAGGCAAATATAATTCCACAGCTATTTAAAATATTAATATCAATAGAAATTCGTTTCTGGTGGTAAAAATCCGACACATGCTGTATTAATTTACTTAATTTATTAAGTTTTTTGTGGCCTTCACTTGACTGTGATGCTGAAAGATAAATAATAAACGTCATATTACAAACGTGTATTTTGATATTAGCAATTATTATTTTAATTATATTAACATAGATGGTAATTGAACATAAGTATTCTTACAATACAATACATGTGAGATGGTTTCATTTAAGCTATTCCCGATAAGGTTTTGAAGTTTCTTAAATTGTAGGAATAGCTCATAAAAAGGTGAACATTGAAAAAGCCCTGAATAAAAATGGTACTGTATAACAAAAAGTTCTTGATAGATACAGTATCCACTTATGTATTGGGAAATTACCATCCAGCTATATGCACATACACAATAACTTACTAGATTGAATTGGTTCTAAAGGATGGGGAATCGTCATGTACCTTCTTGTTTATCCTCTGTTAAAAAAGTCCATCATAAACAGAATAATATATGAATTTATATATTTACGTATTTAATAGGTATCCATATGTTCATGATGCAGTGTACTCTGTTTAATAGTTTCCTCCATGTCTCGGTTTCTTGAAGTCATAAATTTGATCGGTCTAATAAAAATGACACATTAGATAAAGCAATCAAGTAAAATTTCACTTATGCTTACTAAAATTTTCAGGTACTAATACTGATGGCACAGCTGTTTTAAATAACTGTTTATTTATCGAATAATCCTTAACATCAAAATGATTATGGCAGACTTCATATGTTTTGTACACTGTCATTGGAGGTAAAGTAAATAGCTTTTCATTTTTAACTGTGTTAAGCCACTTATTTTATCTCTCCAAATTCTTTTCTGGATGAGGAAAATAGTGCTTCTTTGAATATTGATCTCTACATCCTGGCATTGCACACTTCTTCATTGCTGTAGCTAAATGTAAATTAGAGGTAATACATAAACTGGTAACTTTCATCTTGTTTTTCACTAGTTATTTCTCTCTCACACACACATATACTCATCGCAGGAGCAACTATGAAATGCGCCATATTTGCGTATCCCTCCATCAGATGGTGCCCTTATTATTGCGATTCGAATTTACTTCAAATTCAACTTCAACTTATTTACCATCGGTTTCGAAATGAAATACTTTTTCTTTAGACATTGTCTATTCAATTATAGAATTTTATCTTTTATTCAAATAAGCATCAAATGCGTAAAGAGCTTTGCTCTTGCCGAGTCTCTAACGACACCTCTCCTTTTTTTTTTTCTAATCACACACCAAAATATTTATTCGATTGGCACATTCTCTGAACTTTCCGTTACAATTCACTGATTGTATAGATATTTTAACAACATTGTCGAAGAATTAACATCGGTCAATATGTAGCACAAGAAAAACAAAAATTGAAAAAAACTTCTGTGCGGGAATCGAACCCAAACCATACGATTACTTGGCTAAAGCTCCTTCGATCGAGCCACGCTCCACTCTTGAGAACAAACGCCACGGTCCAGGTATATCAATTAAGACTCTTTATTCAAACCGGTTTTTTTCAAAAACGGTTGAGTATTGGCACCATGTTTGAAGGTCTGTAGTTAATTACTATGAAGTACTTTCTTATCCCAGAAGACCGTCCAAATCCGTGACCCCAACGTCGCGCCCTCCCCTTGTAAAACTTAACGGTAAAACAACTAAAAATATGCGATATAACCAACTAATTTAGTACTTAAACGAATTTAAAATAGAAACTTAATCGGAAACAAACATATAAAATGGGCATAAAATAACCATTCTGTAAACAATCCCGATGCATCACTCTGGCATCAGTTTTGATCATGCGCATAAAATACTGTTCATCCTACATTTACTAGCATTTAGTTAGACGATGTTTTTAACCGAGTAATACAAAGTTAAGCCTCACAACAACTTGGTTCCCGACTAGTGCATTTAACATTTCCCCCATGATATCTATCGCGTCTCCTTGTCAAAGATTCAAAATCTCGCTGTAGGGTATAGATTCGGTAAAGATCGGCAACGTTCCCGGTAACGAAACTACGACTTTACTTTCTAGGTCATACATATGTACATATATTATAGTGTACGTAGGAGTAGAAAGCAGATAAATTTTGCAAAATTTTATTTAAAACATGTATTCACGTAGTTTAGTTTTTGTTTCTTTGTTCACGTTAATGTTATGAATTGAACTTCATTTAGTTTATTAAGAATATTCTGAGGACTGTTCTGCGACTGCAGAAAATACATTAACGGCTTCAATATATCTAATTGCATCTGATGTAGTTGGAAGGGGTATTACTTCATCGCTTTCTATTTCCTCGTTTTCCTCATCTTCTGCCTCACTACCAACATTTTTGTTACCTACACAAGCAATGATAGCATCATAACTTAAATATTCCAACTTCACAAGATTGTCATCAACGTCATTCGTTGAAGTCATTTGGCTAATGGTAGATCATCATCTGAATCAAATTCATCTTCTGTCATGATAAATACACCGTGACGAAGACAATTAACGATTGTTTGTTTTGTTACCATTTGGCATGCTGTATGAACTAAGTTTAAAGCGTCTAAGATTAATACTAAATGTTTCGTTGACAGTATCAATAGAATGTACCATCTTTGTCTGGGGAAGTCGTCGGTAGTTGCTTTTCAAACTACGTATAACATCCTGATCCATGGGCTGCAATTTCCAACTTGTTTTGGATGACATAAAAACTAATTTAATGTAGTCTAAATTTTTAATATAAGGGTGCGCTAGGCAATTATCAATTAGTAATATTTTTCTTTTCCTGCGATGCAATTCGTCATTCCATTCTCGTAATTCGTTGGTAAAAATCTCGGAAGTTATCCAAACTCTGCTATTGGATTTATAATTTACAGGTAGTTGTTTAACATTTTTAACACCTTGGGTGTTTAATCTTTCCTATTATCAACAATTTTCTCTTCTCTGTTCCCAGTCAATTTTCCGCTACTAACACCGCAATTCTTTCTTTAGACATCACACAATCGTAATGACCTATCAGGTGTAAGGTTATAAAATAAGCCTGTTTCGTCCGCATTAAATATCTCTTCATCTTTATAGTTTTCTTTCATAAGCGGCCAACTGTTTTGCAGCCAATCGTGTACAATATTGATATTAACTGCGGCTGCTTTGCTGACAACTTTTCCGCTGGTAATGTTATGTCGTCTTTTCCATCCAGATTCTACTAAATGTACATACATTCACCGGTCGTTAACAATTTATTGCCGAAATCGTTAGCTTTTATTTGCAACATAGCTTCGCTAATAGTTACACTATTACATAATTCTCTGTTGGATAAACCATTTTAATAAACTTTGGTCAACTTCTGAGTGGGTAGGTTTTTTAACTTTTTAATGCTTGAATGTAAATGATCAAAGTTTTCCAAAATTTCTTCTTTTTTCTTCGAAATTGTAGTAATCGTTGATTTACTAAGTTTCATATCACGAAATATGTGAATTTGTTTTACACCTCTTTGCAAACGTTATATAATCATGTATTTATTTTTTAAAGTAAGTGATGTTCGATTTTTAGCCAAACCAGTGTTAACGTTACGCATTTTTATAATCCACAACGCAAGTAAACGTGTGGCACAGTTAGAGGCTCGATGTTTACTGTCGATTGCTATTTGTTTATTTGGGGAAGTCAGTTTTATTTTCGGGAAGTCCCTCATTTTACCGTTTTAAGTGTTCGTTATAACAGTAAAATTTTGAATTAATAATAGAAATCGCGGTTGGGTTTATCCCAAAGATCGTTTTAAGCGGATATATTATATTAGGTAAAAATTAACACTACTTTTATGGAATTTTGGTCTGTACCTTGCAAATGGTTCGTTATAACTGTGAGTTCGTTTTAACCAGGCTCGTTAAAGTGAACATTACTGTATGTCATTACACTGCATTTAAGTGCTGCTAAAAAATGCAAGTAAGTACATTACTTAACGAAGAATGATCCATAAGAAGACTAGGTAATAGATTTGTAGTGTCCAAAGCCACTATTCACAAAATTAAAATGAAATAGCTACATAAAAATTGACATAAACATGACAAATGATTGGTTTATACTGCTAAAAGATATACTCATAGTAGCCTATAAGACTTGTCCGAATTTTTATTGCCGCAATAGTACATATACAGTAATACAGAATTAGGATGCCACGTTGTCTTGGAAACGCTTATGCAACATTTCTTAAGCCGCCCATCGCCATAATTCTATATTACTGTAGTTTACATTAAAATATACGCTAGCGAATTATAATAATGCCGAATATTTTGATAAGAGGGATAGCATTAAAAGTTTTTAATCCTGCTCTGGTTACAGTAGGATATTGTTGGTCAGACTTGCTTTGCCGTGTGCTTTTCTTTTCGTTTTTCGTAGCATATTTTCGCATCTTTGGATTTTAAAATTATTGTCCTTTTAAGGTGGATATTTTCTTTTGTTTTCTTATGGTAACAATCATTCAATAAATTGTTCACTTTTATTTACTTACCACGCCTACCACTAAAGAAGAAAAAAACATTAAATGGTATTATCTCAAGGAGGTACACAAAGAATCATGGGCGTTTTGTATTTTCATTTCCTGATCGTTCAGTTTCTTGTCATCAGACGATATTAAATGTTCTACATCGCTTACAAAAGGCGGGCTGTATTAATCAATGTTCACAATGCTACGAAAGTAATCAGCAACATCCCGTTTCTAAGGTAAGGATGGAGATGAAAGTCAGGGTTCTTTTGTAGGAACAAATAAGTCGCCAAATTTCGGTACCTTCTGAATATTCTAAAAATGGCAGTCAAGGACGTATTAAAAAGAAATAAGTATGAGCGTTATAAGGTCCAAAAGAAAAAAAAATCCCGAATGAACATTTTAAACGTCTTAATTTTGCGAAGTTATGGGAAGAAAATGTGATCTGAAGATAATTTTATTCAAAATATTTTATGTACGGGCGAATCAACATTTTTCTCCGTAAACACCATCTGTCGTACGTTATTGCTCCCAAAAATATAAATATTTGAGTATTGATGTCGCAACCCAATATCCTCAGAAACTAAATGTCTGTCCAGGAATTCTAGGGGATTATGTCATAAGGCCATCTTCCTTAGACAGAACTTTAATATTTAGAACTGCTCCAAAACGATATTAGTCGTGCAGTACGCAACGTTGTTGCATATTTTAACGACGTTTAGTTTCAGCAAGACGACTGTCCTGGTGTCAGTTGTTCGCGAATTCATTTCTTTGTAGTTTGTAGTCTAGTGATTTCTTTGGGTATACTCAAAGAAAACTATCTATGTACAATCGGAAAATAAAGTAATGTATCCCCCTATCGCTCACTGATTATCAATATTACCTTCCAGGCGTCAGATAGCGAGCGTCGGATGTTTTCGGTGTCGTATACATATCTACGGAGTGAGGGGAGTTCTTCTCCAGTTATTGAGGTGGTATCTTCAAAATAGACCTCAGCTGGTGGAATGGAATGGTTAGAAATCAAGTACTAAATCTATCAAAGTGGGAGTACCACAGGGGTCAACATTGGGTCCTCTCCTATTTATAATCTAAAGATCTCAGGAAGATGGCAGAAAATGCGCAAACTGCGTTGATGGAGGCTGGGGAATATAGACAGCAATTTTAGGTGCGCTTCCCATGTGTCAAACTTATTGACCAAGTTAAGGTCGGCGCTGTACGTCATCAGAAGGGTTAGACAGCTATCTACGTACGAAACGACTCTAACCGCATACTACGTTCACTTCGTGTCCAGAGCCTCATACGGAATCCTGGTGGGGGATGTATGACGAGGCACACCGTGTATTTTTAAGCAGAAAAAGCGAGTTGCAGAAATTTGTTCTACGAATGCAAAATACTTACGCTGCCATCCATATATATCTATGCTTGCCTGCAGTACATTTATGATAACATCAACTCCAAACTATCCAACTGTCAGACGCACCGAAGAAATGACCTAGTCCTTCCTAAAACAAGAGTTAATACAACAACTAAAACCAAAAAAATAGTTTCAGGTTGAGATTAAAAATATATTTATTAAGCTTGTTTTTTACACAGTTGACGAATATCTGGAGACTGATATTAGATAACACGGGTATATGTACAGACGGCCAAAAAATTAATGCTCCTCTTGTTGAGCACAGATTATCAATATTACCTTCCGCCAGTCAGAGAGCCAGCTTCGGACGTTTTTGGTGTCGTAGGTAGAAGATTTTCACAAACAATACACATATCTATCCGAGATTTTATGGTTTATACCGCTTCAAATGCTTATTTATTTATTTATTTGTCATAAAGTTTCATAGGAAACAAGGACATTGTCAGATACATAACACATAAAATATATATATCTATCTATATATAAAAAAAGGAGGCGATTTTGGGCTTACGTATGTCGCCGCATCACGCTCAAACGCGTCGACCGATTTAAACCAAACTTATACACAAGGTAGCTATTGGGATCTATATGGTTTATGTTAAGTTTGGTTGAAATCAGAAATCACATGTGTGCGATAAATAAATTTCAAGATACCATAAATAGCCGCCACGTTATTAGATGATGGTCGCACAGTTCACTCTGCACTGAAGTTACCCCTCAATATGAATGTCAATGAAAATCCCACGTGTAACATTTCCAAAAATTCTGAAATGGGAAAAGTTTTGCAACAATGCCAATTAATTGTCTGGGATGAGTGCACAATGGCACATAAGAAATCAGTAGAAACATTGGAGAGGATTGTGCAAGATTTACGCAATAGTCAAGCAATATTTTGTGGCGCTTTGATATTATTGGCTGGTGATTTCCGCCAAACATTGCCTGTGATTCTTCGTTCTTCACCAGCAGATGAAATTAAGGCATGTTTAAAATCAACCCGTTTGTGGAGACACGTACAAACACTCACTTTGACTACAAATGTGCGAGTTCAAATACAAAATGATCCATCGGCAGATGCATTTTCTACGCAACTACTGGCGATAAGAAATGGACAAATTGCTATTGATCGTGCTACTGGCTTAATCACTTTAACTTTTGCAATTTCGCACCAACAAAACAAGAATTGGTCTCAAGTATTTTTCCAAACATTACGCAAAATTATACATTGGTAAGCTGAAAGAGCGATACTGGCTGCGAAAAATAAGGACGTTGGTGCATTGAATGCAGATATTTTAGCCCATGTTCCTGGCGAGGTTGTAACATATCAGTCAGTTGACACGGTTACAAATCAAGATGTTACTGTTAATTTTCCCACAGAATTTTTGAATTCATTGGATTTACCAGGTTTTCCATCTCATCGTTTACAATTAAAAGTTGGTGCTCCCATTATTATGCTCCGAAATTTAAATCAACCTCGGTTGTGTAATGGGACCACATTAGCAGTCAAAAGGGTTATGCATAATCTCATTGTAGCAACCATTTTAAAAGGGAAGATTTATTCATTCCGCGTATTCCAATGATTCCACAAGATCTACCATTTGATTTCAGAAGACTCCAATTTCCGATACGTCTTGCGTTTGCTATGACAATAAATAAAGCGCTCCGCTAGTACATATATAAACATACAAACAAAAGGATACACTAAAGCTACACACAATATATCAATGTAATGGAGAGATGAGATCAGTACCCACTACCGCCTATCAGCGTACTCCCGAAACGAATAGAAGATCGAGAAAGACCCAAGAAATTTATGAAGTGCTTGACCAAGCTTTTTCCACTTTCAATCTTTTTCTAACTCATCAGAGAGGACGTTATAAGCTAAAATCGATCTATAAAACGCGCCTCCCTCATACCTGACGAGATTGTGGTGCGGCATAGATAGATTACTAGAATATCTCACAGTCATACTTTTAGAAATGTCGATATTTCTACAAAATAAATGCTGATTTTCTTTATAAAATAGTATTAACTTATATATATACAGACACGGCAAAGGTAGAATGCTAAGGTTTCGAAACTTTGTTTTGTCAGTTAGCGGGATAGATCGTGCATTCATTTTAATATATAAGGACTGCTGTTGCAACTTTGGGCTGAATAGAACTAACTTTTTCTTATCCACATTTAACTTTAGACGATTTATATTACACCATTAATTCATCTTGTCAACAATCGCATTTCCCGTTGCCGATCCCTCTGCAAAAAAAAAATTGGCCTGTAATACAAAGGTCGTGTCATCTGCATTCTGGTACAACCCACGAACACCCATAAAGTAATTCAGGTCATTTACATAAATAATGAAAATAAGCGGACCCAAGATCGAGCCTTGGGGTATGCCTCGCCTAATTTCAGATGCCGAGGAGTATACATATGATTTGACATTGTCTCTCAATGCAGGCACACATACACATTGAGTCCTGTTTCTCAAATATGACTTAATTAAATCTAAAGCGATACCACGGACACCATACTCATACAGCTTAGTGTACAATATTAGATGATTATTATTATTATTATTATTATTATTATTATTGTTATTATTAATAGTGTCGAAAGCTCGACTGAGGTCAAAGTATATACTAGCGACAATCCTCCTGCTGTCCAATGCCTGTAAAATATTTTCCAAGCAATCAACGATAGCTTTTTCAAATGACATACCAGGCGATTACGATTCCCAGTTACATATTTAAATTTTCTGGTAGAAAGGATAACGTTATATTTTCGTTAAGTCCGTGCTGTATCGTAATTAATATCTGATGCGAAATAATTATTCCTAGATGCGGTGTATTTAGTAATTGTAGGATGCATATGTATATATTATTGATTAAAATATTAGAGGTACATGGAAATAGTGATGGGTCGTTATTGAACTATCTATTATTTTAGAACCGTTCTCGATCCAGAACGGTTGCAATTAAATATTTCTCCATGATGATTATTTTGCCTGGAAAACTTCCGGATGAATGAATTGTGATTACTTGATGATTGTTCCTATTTTCTAACTATAAAGCTGTTGTTCGATGGATCAGCTACGGATTGTAGCAAACGGATGTGTCCACAATGACAACGGACTTAAATGTTTTTCTTATATTTATTTTACACCATGTTGTAAACTAGCGTTGAATCGTGAGAAAATAAAACTGTATAGGAACTTCTAACGAAAAACTTAATGTACATCATCAATACACAATCATATAACTCGGGGAATCACCAAGATGTTAGAACTAGTGATGGGAAAGTATAACGTCGGAGAAAAACAAACTATATATCAAATCAAGCAAAGGCGATGTACGCATGACATATTTTATTGATTTTATGATGCATTATCAAATTGAACTGTCCAGTACAAAACAACGATGACCTGTTACATATATTGGAACCGTTATTTCAAAATAACGAAACTGTTCTCTTAAAAGAACGGATTTTCCCATCACTACATGGAAACATTGCGCTAATGTGAACACAAAATTCGTAGTATAGGATTATACGGAACGCTCGATAACGTAAAACCGTTGTAAGTTCGATAACTCGATAATAATATACATAATATTCTTTTATTGTCATTGACCTTACATTAGGTATAGACAGACATTGTCAAATGATAACGTAAATAGATCTACGAAGCGCTGTTTTTTTTTTTGTACGAGCGGAGCGTCTTTGTCTATGTACAAAGATCGGGAAAAAGTCTTTGTACGAGACATTTTTAGTTTGTACAACATAATAATGGTAACTGAACTACCAAAAAGAAAATCGTTGTACAATGTACAAAGACGCTAAAAAGTCTTTGTCTCGTACAAAAAAAAAAACAGTGCTACGAAGGTGACGAATCAACGAAGATCGCATTTAATCGGGACGGACCGAGTGTGTATATTACGTCCTCGCAATTTCCGATTGCGTACAAGGGCTTAGTAAGTTCCCTATGAAAAGCCCAGTTTAATCAATCCCAGAGTTACCCAATTATGTAGGGAATTCCCCGATTTATGTAGCATATATCCATATTTGAACTTAATTGTGTACATTCCCGGCATAACTGATTGCTATAGCAAACACAGATGCTTAGTTGCGTATACATGCACATGTAGTTTTGATTTTACAAAAGTAGTCTTAATTACAACTTTGTTGGCTGAGGCTTTAATACACGATTATAAAATGCTAATTTGATTTATTCTTATCCTTAGTGTTTACAAAAGGTTGTTCCAATATTTTTTGTATTTTTATGTTGACGTACTAAAGGTTTATTTTAATAATTTGCTTGTTAATAGTCACCTTCGCTAATGTAAATATTTCGATAATGTGAAATACCCTTGGTCTGAATTAGTTCACGTTATCGAGCGTTTGCTGTATTTGCATCTGGTTGAAAGTATTCCCAAAGATTTTATAGAAATGAGAATGGATTATTTATAACAGAACAAAATAATATATAGCGGACTTGGTATTGGAAATGGGATTAATTCGGTTAAAATTCGTTTTTGGGAGAATCACTTGCGGCCTCTGCGAATGGATGTCTGATGCCGGTCCTGGGGAAAGTATAACAGGACGGCTAACGGGAGAAAGGTACAGAGATATTTTGGAAGAAGTATTTCTGCCTTCCGTCCGTATAATCTTCCCAGAAGGACCTATCCATCTACTGCAAGACAATTCCCCAATCTACATCTCTAGAATAGTAAGGAATTGGTTCGACTCGAAGTTATACTAATTCCTTGGCCAAGTAGGTCGCCGGGATCGAACCTAAAAGAAAATTTATGGGCGATGATGATGAATAACTTTTCGGACATCCGTAACGTCCGTGCACTGAGGAATTTGGAGCAAAATGTTTTTAATGTATGGGAGCTGTTACGTGCAAAACTTATTGTGAAAACTTAGCGCGCTCAATGCGTAATTTTCTACGAATGTGCATGGACAGCCGTGGATACTATACTAAATATGTAATCTTACATTAATTTCGTAATTTATAGTGACGAGTTGTTTTTTGTTTCCTTTAGAATCCTTTTTGTTTTCAATTCTTCTCTTTGTTATTATTAGATTATTGTTTAATTATTGTTTTTCTTCAATATCTTATTTATTTACAATATGAGTTCCATGCAATGTAATTTATTGTGAATATATGTTTATTTTGTTGTTTTAATAATCCTTACTTAATTTTTGTGTGGAGTATTTATATACATGTTTTTTTTTAATATTGTAATTTGCAATTTGCTTTTGCATACAATTTTATTTATTAAGAATTTTTCTTTTTTTTTGTCTCTAAGAATTTTTACTTTCCTTTTTGGAAGTGGTCTTTTATTTGAATTTTGTCATTTCATGTATTTACTGTTCATTTATAAAAATAAAATCTAACAACAATCGCAAATTTTGTTTATCTACCGAACTAGGTATTTTGTAACTTTATAATTAGTATAGTTTTGATTGTGGGATTATAATTTTTTGGATTTTTACAAGTGGTTAAATAGCACCTAATGAGATCTACACAAAAATTAAAATGAAATAGAAATTTCTGGTTGTTACATTATACGTTATCAAGTTGTATATATATTCTTTAATGCAGGCAACGATAATTAAAAACAATTTCAGGTAATCGTATTAAATTGGCTTTAACATATTCATTACTCTGAAAACAAAATGAAATTGACAAGTATATTAGTAGATAAGCACAAGTGGACGCGATAGAACTGACACTGACTGAACTGAACTACGATAACCAAAAACCATAAGATTTGTCATTTCTAATAATGTAATTTTTTTAATAGATTGTCACTTTTTTATGAAACAAATTTTAACCGAATTAATACCATACAAACTCCGCTGTATATTATTTTGTTCTGTTATAAATAATTAATTTTTTGCTTTTTGTACTAAAATTAATTCTCATTTCTGTAAAATCTTTGGGAATACTTTTAACCAGATGCAAATAAACCTACTATTTTAATTAATAATATATGCATATTGTACTGAGAATTTAGTTAATTTTTTTAAAAAGTAAATTGCACCGGTCTAGCTCGTAGATAATAATATAAAAGCATAAATTGTAACAATTTATATTTATAAATTTTTGGAAATATTGAACATAAAATCGAAATATTTACCTATTTAGTGTGTGAATGTATAAGTGTAATCTCTTTTCCGTTAACGGTTCTTCCTGTATCTCGTCTTTTCACTTCTTTTCTCGACGCAGGTTTATGGATTCCTCTCTTTTATTAATTCTTTTGGCACAGCTTTATGGATTCTTCCCTTTATCAATTCTTTCTTCTGTATGGTGAGGTTCTTTTCTTACTAATACTTCTTCTTAAAACTCTTTATTTTGTGTAATATATTTTTAAACTTATTTATTGACTTTTCTAAATTGTCAATTCAATCGTCGTTAACCAAACAAACTTTTATTTCTTCTTGAAAACCAGGACTACACTATTGTATTTCACCGTTGTCCTCGAAACGAAACTTTCATTCACCTTGACTTCAGTACATCCAAACATATTGCTGCTATAGAAACCTGTACCGTACGTCGATGTATCCTTGGTTATTTCCAGTAAATTTATGTGAATTCTTGTAATGTATAATTGTTGTATGAAATGTGTTTAAAATGTTAACAAAACTCTTTTTATCCATTAAATTATGCTTTTATAAAATTTATTTCTGGTGACATTTGTTATACTACAATATACATTGACATGTGCATTCTACAATTATTAAATATACCTGCGAATAATTATTTACGCATAAGATATTAATTACGATAGAGCACGGACTTAACGAAAGTATAACGTTACCCTCACTAGCTGAAAATTTAAATATGTAACTGGGAATCGTAAACTAACACTTGAAGCGGTGTAAACCATAAAATCTCGGGTCGATATGCATATTGTTTGTGGAAACCTTCTACCTACGACACCGAAAATATCCGAAGCTGGCTTTCTGACTCGCGGAAGGTAATACTGAGGATCTGTGCTCAACAGGGGCAGACATTAATTTTTTACCCGTCTGTACATCAGCATGAAAGACCCCCGAACATTAAAATGAATTGCGAATGCGAATTACACTACTCTGTAACAGTTTTTCACTTCTAACTCTTGTTAATGTACCAACAGAGTTCTATGACAGACTGGGTACTATGAGGAAAAATATGCAGGTATTTTTGAACGGAATATTACATAATTTTTAGAATATACTTTTATTTTCTCAAGATTTTTTTCAATTTTTTAATAAGTTTACAGTTTTTAACTTTTTTTTTAGAAATTTATCTCTCATGTTATTCGATGTTTTGTATTCACGAATTTTAGAATTTCTTTTTAATTTTTAACTCCATTCAGGGTCATTAAATTTATTACTTTTGAGAATTTCAAATTTTCATTTCCGTTATAATTGGAGTCATTCTAAGATAAAAGCAAATAATGAATCTTTGTACAATACGAAGAACCTTTGTTAATGGTTAATTTTTATAAACATCTATGTCAGGCTAATTGGGATGATGCTATCTAATAAAGTTTAAGTTTGCGCTAACGATGGATATACACTCCCAGTCACGGAAGTTGGGACAGTTAATATTTTTTCAATATAAGTATTTAACTTGCACAAAAATAAAAATAAAACACAAAATCCGTTATATATAACAAAATATTGGTTTATTATGACAAAATGATAGCAAATAATAATATTTATCACATACGACCATTAAACTTTCTACTCGTCGAAGAATCCTCCTTTTGCATTCAATACGGCTCGAACGACTCTGGGCATTCTTTCGATAAGTTTTGTAAGTGTGTTGGGTGGTAAACTGTTCCATTGTTCTTGTAAAACTTCCCAAAGGTGTTGTTTCGAAGTTGGAGCCCTTTTCGTACCTGTCTATCCAGCTCATCCCACAAGAGTTCGTTCGGGTTAAGATCGGGACTCTGTGGAGGCCATGACATTATTTGCAAGGTATTTTGTGTTTGTTGTGTATTCAAATAATCCCTGTTATATCGTATTTTATACACAGGTATACAATATAATAAGAGTGCTCTTGTTGTCTTATATTCTATAATTCTTTTGTAAAACTACAACATACATGTGATATCGGCCATTGCCCCAACTGCACTGCACTACTGTCTGACGCAACTGCCAATCGTATCGTAAAAGGCGGGCTATTCAAAACCCTATATTATAACATCTCCCTTTCTTACCAAATACAACTACTGAAGCATTCTGAAGTTTTTCTTGTACTACATGTTATCTTATCATATATTATTTAACATAATACACATTATGCTAAGTAAGAACAATATAAAACTTAATATCTAACATAATCCTTTAAATAACTAGGATGCTTAAAATTCCGTTTTGGTCTCACCACCGTATGACTACTGCATGGTTTCGACACCGAATTATTAAGCGCTGTATTAGCACTTTCTTCGATACAAGTTCCTTCGTTATGATTTTCAGTTTCATTGTTGCTTGTCGTTGCTTGATAGTAGTGATCAAATATCCGGTCATATTGCTCTTGATTGATGTACGTATCATCCTTAAACGGTCTAAGGAATCGTCTGTTTCTGATGTATCTGTTACCACTTTTATCCAATTCAACTATATACGATCTTGGTCTGTTCTTGTCAATCTCAATAACATATCCTGAGTCCCATTGTCCTTTATCATTTTGTACCATGATTCTATCATTAACTTTTAATTCCGGTAAGTTTCTATGTTTTCTGTCATAATAATATTTTTGTTTATATTGTCTCTCTTTTAATTTATTGACAATATTTCTTTCTTTCTCCGGAGGTTTCAATAATTCATTACTAACTGGAATAATACCTTTTAGTCTTCTACCAAATAATAATTGCGCTGGAGACGGAATATTTGTACAAATTGGTGTATTGCGATATTCTAGTAACACTAAATACATATCCTTGTTGTCTTTTATTGCTTTCTTTAATAGTTTTTTAATTGTCTGTACATGTCTTTCTATTAAGCCGTTTGACTGTGAGTAACAAGGGCTACTTGTTTTAGAAGTGATTTCCCACTCCTTGAAAAATTTTGAACTTCAATATTAATAAACTGGCTTCCATTATCGGACATGATTATATCAGGTTTTCCATGTCTTGCAAAAATAGATTTCAAATGATGTATGATCATACTACTTGTTGTATTATTATTCAAGCAAGCGATTTCCGGAAATTTAGAGTAACTATCAACTAAAAGTAAATAATGTTTGTCTTGTAGCTGAAATAAATCCGCTGCCACTATTTGCCAGGGTCTATCCGCTACTTCGCGATTGATTAAACTTTCTTGTTGTTGTGAGTTTTGGTATTCAAGACATGTAATACAATTTTGTATCATATCTGCAATTTCTTTTGGCATATATGGCCAAAATATTGTTTCGCGAGCTTTGTTTAACGTTTTATTGATACCCAAATGGGTATAATGAAGTCTTTGTAACATTTCTTTTCTCATAGACCGAGGTATGATTAACTGATCAGATTTAAATAAAACTCCGTCTATTTCTGTAATAACATCTCTATAATTCCAGTAAGATTTAATGATGTCATTTACTAATTGTTTGCTATTTGGCCATCCATCTTTCACAATTATACCTAATTCTTGTAGTTCTTTATCCTTAGCGGTTTCTTGTTTTAATATCTCATACTTTTCTGGCGTTATTGCTATATACTTTATAAAATCCAAATGCAACTCTATATCTTTCTCATGCAAATCAAATTTTTCGTCATTGTAGCTGGCTCTAGACAAAGCATCAGCAAAATATAATTTTGTTCCCGGTTTATATACTACTTTGATATCATATTGTTGTAAATTTACTAAAATTCTTTGTATGCGTAATGGACATTGTTCTAATGGCTTTCTAAATATTATTTCTAATGGTTTGTGGTCTGTCTCAACTAATACCTCACGACCATATAAATATTGATGGAATCTTTGACATCCAAATAGAATAGCTAGTGCCTCTTTTTCAATCTGTGCATAGTGTACTTGACTTTGTGTTAATGATTTTGATGCATATGCGACCGGAGCTTCATTTTGTAAAATTACTGCACCAAGCCCATCTTTAGAACTATCCACTGAAAGTGTTATTGGTTTACTAGAATCGTAATATTGTAAGACCGGTTTTCTCATTAAAATTTCCTTTAAGTTGTTCCATTCATTTTCATGATTATTATTCCAATTCCAGGCATTATCTTTCTTGTTTAATTGTCTTAGGTTTGACGTAATTTTTGTTAAATTTGGTATAAATTTTGACACATATGTTACCATACCTAGAAATCGTTTTAATTCCTTACTATTATTTGGTCGAGGAATTTGTTTTATAGCTTCTATTTTATCATCATCAGGAGAAATACCCTCCTTTGAAATGACGTGCCCTATGTACTTGATTTTTTCAAGTCCAAAATGACATTTTTCTTTATTGAATCGTATTC
Organism: Chrysina gloriosa; assembly: GCA_038088585.1. Lineage (NCBI taxonomy): Eukaryota > Metazoa > Arthropoda > Insecta > Coleoptera > Scarabaeidae > Chrysina > Chrysina gloriosa. Next base: position 206,369 of record CM076093.1, on the reverse strand, counting down.
CCTTTACTTGAGCTCGTTCTAATACTCTACTTAAAATTGTATTATGTTCTCTAATAGTTTTTGCATGAATTATTATGTCATCTACATAAATTTTAACTCCTTCAATGTCACTAAACATTTCTGAAAACGTTCTATGGAATATCTCTGGGGCACATGACAAACCAAATGGTAGTCTTAGAAAACGATATCGCCCAAATGGTGTAGAAAAAGTGGTTAATTTTGATGATTCTTCATTTAATTTTATTTGCCAGAATCCTTTATTGGCATCTAATGATGAAAAATATTTTGAACCTGCAAAGTCATGGGTTAATTCTTCAAATGTGGGAATAACATGGTATTCTCTTTTAACTGCTTTGTTAAGTTGTTGAGGGTCAAGACAAATTCTTATTTTGTTATTAAGTTTTTTAACTAAAACAATAGGATTTACAAATTCTGTTGGTTCCTTAACTTCGCTAATTATTTTTTCTTTAACCATTCTTTGTAACTCACTTTTTAAAGAATTTAATAATTGATATGGCACACGTCTACTCGGAATGACAGCTGATTCATAACTATTTTTTAATTCTAAATTGTAAGGTGTGATTTTAATTTCACCAATGCCATTGAAAACAGAATTATGTTTATTTAAAATTTTCTCAATTTGTTCTAGCTCTGTATTATCATTATTTACTTCTTTTAGATTATTTGTCTCAATTGCATTAATTTCACTCTCATTAATTTTTAACAACTCTAACCTTTGGATGGTTTTATCCCCAAGGACTGGTTTTTGTTGACCACTCGTTTTAATAATTATGAAATTTAAATTCAATTTTCTAGCATTAATCATAACTGAAATATTACAGGTACCCAAAACATCTAATTTTGAACCTCCATAGCCAAATAAATTACTTTTAAAGGGTACTACTTCACAGGGCAGATTTAATTTTCTAAATAGATATTCTGGAATTGCATCCACATCAGGACCAGTATCTAATTTGAATTCTATTTGTTTGTTAATTTCACAAAACTTAACATTAATGACACTTTTAAAGTTATGATCACCCTGATCAATAATACCAATAAATAATAAATCATTATTTACATTACTTACATCTACATCGTCACTATCTACATTACTTCTTACAGTGTTAAGATTAAATTTTGTTTTACAAAATTTGGCAAAATGATTCATTTTATTACATTTGTAGCACTGTTTTCCATATGCTGGACATTCTCTACGGTTATGTTTACTACCACACTTACTACAATCAATTTTGTTTACATGATATATGTTACCTCCATTTGGATTGTATCGGCCTGGTCCTGGCTGTCTTCGTACATTCTGGTTATTGTGTTCCCTCAATTGTTGTCGGAATCCACTTGTTCCTTGTTCTTTTGTTCTGTTTTGTCCTCTCCAATGTTGGCTACTGTTATTACTCTTCTGTGTCCTGTCTCTTGTTATTAGACCAACTTCCATAACTTTCCGTTCCTGTAGTTGTTTGATATGCGAGTCTGCCTGTTCTGCTGACTTACAAATATCAATTGCTTTTGTAAGATTTAATTTGGATTCTCTAAGCAACTTCTCTTTGGTTCGCTCATCGTTTATACCACACACTATTCTGTCTGTTATTAACTCGTCTTTTATACGTCCGTACTCGCAATTTGCTGCTATCTTTCTTAATTCACTTAAAAAAATATCAAAACATTCCCCCTTTTGTTGTTGCCTTACATTGAATTTGTGCCTCTCCACACTTACATTTAATTTAGGTAAAAATAATTATCTAGTTTGGAAACAATACAGCTTACATCCTTAATTTGTTCGTCTTCTAATTCTAGCATTTCTAGAATATCCCGCGTTTCTTCGCCTATGATATGTAGGAACGTCGCTGCTTGTACATCTGGTTCACAGTCGATGCATCCCGTTGCTGTTGCGTATAAATGCCAATTATTTTTAAATCGTTTCCAATTTTTACCTATATCGCCATCTTGGACCATAGGCTTTGGTTGGCTTATGAATTCCATTTTATTTGTTTTCGTTGATACTTTTCCTGTTTCTGACTGCGCCATGCTATATCGTATTTTATACACAGGTATACAATATAATAAGAGTGCTCTTGTTGTCTTATATTCTATAATTCTTTTGTAAAACTACAACATACATGTGATATCGGCCATTGCCCCAACTGCACTGCACTACTGTCTGACGCAACTGCCAATCGTATCGTAAAAGGCGGGCTATTCAAAACCCTATATTATAACAATCCCTACATACTAACGCCGTATGTTTAGGATCATTATCTTGCATGAAGGTGAAATTCTCCCCTATCAATCGCTGGCCAGAAGGTACAGCATTATGCTCTAGAATATTTCTGTACTGTTCTTTTCTCATAATACCTTCTATCCGAACGAGATCTTCTACTCCTGCGTACGAAAAACAACCCCACACCATAACTGAGCCACCACCATATTTTACTGTGGGTGCTAGACATTCGCGAAGAATTTTTCTGTCTTTGATCTCCGAACATAAACTCTTCTATTTTGTCCAAACACTTCAAACTTGGATTCGTCGGTCCAGAGCACATTTTTCCATTCCTCCACCGTCCAATCTCGATGTCGTTGGGCCCACTGTAATCATTTTAAACGATTGGTTCGCCTTAGTAGCGGTTTCCGTACAGCAATTCGTCCGAATAGGTTTGCCTCTCGCAAGCGACGTTGAATAGTGCTCACTGACACCGCGTTTTGACGATCGCGATTGAATTCTGCTGCTATTTGTGGTGCTGTCAGTCTTCTATTTCGTTTACTAATTAAAAGGATTCGCTGATCATCAACGTTGGTCGTAATACGAGACGGGCCTGGTCGATCACGGTCATTTAAACTTTCCGTTGTACGGTACAGTTTTATAATATTGGCTACACTAGATTTTGCCAGATGCACTTTTTCGCCAATTTGTCGAACAGAATACCCTTCTTTATCGAGTGTGATCACGAACGATCGCTTTTCAACACTGATCGGTTTTCCACGCGGCATTTTCACTGTTGATACTTTCAAAATTCGCCCACTTGCACTTCGCGCGTACACGGAGACGTTTAGAAGTAAACTGAATGACCCGAGGTATTAGAGGGATAGGATAATACCTTGATGACCATAAAATCGTTCTTGGAAATACCCTTGTAAATGTTTATGACACATAAAGCATTGTAATACTACTTGAATATTTCTTTCGGTAATACTATGAAATCATTCTATTGCGATTATTAGGGATTATTGTAATTAAGATTAAGTTCTATTGTAAATTCCATTAGTGCAGCATTCCTAATAATGCTGTATGATCCACTAACCAGTAATAATTACTACGCAGTAGAATTCTCAGTATTGTGTAAGATTTTGAATTTCTATTGCACAATATCCTAAATTTAACGAGGTGACCCAACTACCGTGACTGGGAGTGTATATCAGTGGCGGCTCGTGCCTTTTTGCGCAGCGGAGTCTACGTAACTTAACTCTTCTCGGTCAATAAATTCAATTTTTATACCTATTACTGTATCATTGGAAGTGTAGGATAAAAATTGATATAAAAGAGATTGCAGAAAACATAACCTCATCAACACAAAACGGTTATCTTGTTGGAGGTCAGTATCTAATTCAGAAGGGAGTTCGAAACTGTTCACACTAATAATCTAGTAAAACACATACCTGCACAATTCTGGCTTGGCAGTATATTAAAAGATTTTGACAATAAACAAAAAAATGGAAACAAAATAAACTAGCAATACGGGAAGAAAATACACACTGACTACTCACTGCCTATTTTAGAAAACGATTATAATATACTACTACTGTTGTCCTCCGTGGTGTCTTGGGGAACGTGTAACCGTCCGATCAGTGATAGCTAAAGATCCGTCATAAGATCAAAATAAAATATAATTTATTGTCTAGCAAGAACCACGTAGAGGTGACAGTAAAATCTTGCCTGGATAGGGAAATGGATAAAAGGTGTAAGGTGGTAGGTAAAAAGGTAACAAAAACTTAAAATAAACTCTTATTAAACTAAAAACAAGCTCTTAAAATTATTACAAACACTTAGCAAACTAATAATAAATAACAAATATAATAGTAACTCACGAAATTCTACGGTAAATAAATAATAAGTTATTGATAAATAATAATAACAACTAAATAACAATCTATGTTTTTTTAAAACTAAAATAAATATTCTAATATTTTTTTGAAATACGGAAAACTATTGCTTACTTTTTTCGATAAATTAGAGGAATTCGCCTATTCTTTGTACTAGCAAAATAATCATTACCCGCTCGTAAAATACATCATTTTGCGTTAATAATTTAAGAAGACCTTTTTCAATTGTTATGAAGGATACTATTCATGTACTTTTATAATAATATTCACATAGTTAATTGCCAAATAGTCTATCATTAATTACAACTAAAAATATATCAAAATTTACAGTAAATGTTGGGTATGAGAGTCCTGGACGTCCCATGTTTAAACGAGATCTTGTTTAATCTTAGGTTCTATTTATACTTTTCGAATACCACGAACACCACCTTGTAAACACTTAGTTGAACTGGGGGTGTTAGTTTCTTTGAAGTCCAGCCAATGACGTTTAATAGGAGAAAAATATGTAACTAAAAGAAAAAGTATCAATCATTATAAAAAACATCGAGTAAAAGATAGAAAGCAATGTAAACATTTTAAACACACATTCAACACTTCCACGTTACACGAAGTCCTAATTAAAAGGAGAATTTCATTGCCGAGTAAGTGTCCATCTCAAGGACAGGGTCAGCCACAATCTAGCCCTCTGTGATGAATTGCGCTATCTATGAAAAAGTAGTACACATCTGGTTACCTGGACAACAGAGAAAAGGTAGTAATCTTTAGATGGGGGAAACGTCCTGGTTTTGGAAAAATTGAATGAATGTTGTGGTTGACGACGAAATTTCATTTATATTTGAAACTAAAAGGTTTTAAAAGAAGTAAATACTAAACAAACAGAACCTCGCCTCACCGAAGAAAGAATTTAAGAAGGGATCCATTGCAAGAAATTCTTCGAACAAAAGAAATTGCACACCACACATTAACTAAATACCTTGAATTTGTGTAAAAAATTCGAAAATCTTGCAAATACAATTTGTTATAGTTTATGCACAAGTTCATGCTTTATATGATGTTCATTAAGAGCTAAACCGGTGCAATTTAGTTTACTATATCATCTAAATTCTCAGTACAATATACGCTTAATCGATTTTGATTCATAGTGTTGCGGCTGTAATGTTTAATTCTTCTTATTGTTGAAAAACTCCTCTTTACTGAAACAGAAGTTATCGGTATCCGGCATCTATTCACATAAATCATTTCTATTGATAAAATTTGACATCTTAGTTGGCGTTTTACATTCTCTGAATATTTGAGGGTCACGATACAATACAGATAATTCATTTTATATTTGAATTTCGTCAAAACAAGGATATTGTTGTAAAAAGTTTTCTAATAAATTTTGTGGAAAGTTTTTGAATATATTAAGAATTTGTAAAAGTCAATAAATCGTGTCAACGTAATTTGGGTATATCTTGAAATCTAACTTCTATCTGAACGATTACCATATCTAAAATTTCGTTAAGAATTTGTTTATACTCTTGTATTTCCGATTCGTAGGAAAATCTATGCCTTTTCTAACTGGATTCTGTGTCATAATGTAAGTTTATAACTTACATTATATAATAACTTATTATATATATCATTAAAATAACCATCATTATTTCTATATTGTAAAGTTTGGATAGGGGCTAACAAACGATTACGCGCAAAATTGATATCAGTTTATTTATTCTGCAGTATTGAAAACCTACCCTCGGTTTGTTCAAAAATCAATTTAAAAGTCTCTAATAAAAAACATTTTGCGTTGGTTAAGTAATTTTTTAGTCCACCGCTGTCGATTATAAAGTCAAAAACTTGAATTAATTTGGTTTTATGTAATTGTACCGTAAATGCTGCACGCGATGTAAAATTGTCTCTTGTATTAGAACTGGTTGATAAGCTGTTGTGGCATAATGTATCTAAAATGTTTGTTCGTTTAGTTAAATTAGAAAAGAAAATTCTAGCTTCTTTGTTTATATTACAAGCTTTACTCTAAACTAAATTTCAAGAATGAGCGTGACAATGTACAAAAGAACTTGTTTTTATTTTACTCGAATTTAAACCATTTAAATACCCTGCCATAACAGATGCACCATCATATGTTTGAGCGAATTGCCCACGTTTTATGAACGATAACGCACGACAACTTGCCGACCTCACACGATCTGACTCCGCTCATAGGTTTTTGCCGTATAAAGTATAATGGAACAAGACAAAAGTAAACTTGGACGACGGGCAAGCAACGAAGTAGTGTCGGCACACAAATTGCAAGCGATGTTGAACCTTATCCGCATTTGTCCATACGGGCGAAATATTTCTTCTAACAAGCCTCGAATTCCTACAGTTTACGGCGTATCGTCCAAGTTTAATTTTGTCCCATGGTACATATGCGCTTACGTTGTAGCACTGTATTTATATCGGCGCGGAGCCAGTTTTGTGGCTAGCCTCCTCGCTTGCTATTATACTGCTTGCACTAAAAGTTCATGCATTATTCGACATTCGTTTGCATTTTTAAATTAAGTGATGAATAGATATGCTATTTATTATAAATTCGTTGTAAAAATTGCTTTATTTTACTAAAACTAATGTATACGTGCTCGTATTGAATGATTATTCTAATGTAACGTCTGGCAACGCAAATACTTGCGTGCCTACTTTTAATATACATACAGCGTTGGCCATATGTATTAGACACCTTAGTCCTACGTACGAAAAACTTTAAATTATTGTTACCCGTAGTACAAAATCAAGAAATGAAATCAAAATCACAAACAGGAATGTATTCGTCAGTAATTTATTAAAGAATGTTAGTTTATTTTAATATTTAGTAGCACCTCCACCTGCTTTTATAACAGCACGCACTCTTCTCGGCATACTTGCTACCAGGTTATGGCACATTTCACTGGATATTTTTGACCATTCCTCGATTATTCTTTGTTTAAGAATGTTTTTATTGTTGCATTTATGTTTTACCACCTTAGTTTTTAAAATATTCCATAAATGTTCAATCGGGGAGAGGTCCGGAGACTGAGCTGGCCAGTCTAGAATCTCTACGTTATTTTCGTTGAACCACCCCATTGTTTGCCGTGATTTATGGCAAGGCGCATTGTCCTGTTGAAAATAATATTCAGGTACATCTGTATCAAACAATTTTAATACCGACGGCTCCAATACCTCCCCCAGCATATCAATATAAGCACCACTGTTCATACGACCTTTGCACAAGAAGAGTTCGCCGACGCCGGATGCAGACATGCACCCCCAAATCATAATACTGCCTCCACCGTGTTTTACTGTAGGTACTATACAATCCGGGTGATATGCCTCTCCTCGTCGTCGTCGAATGTACTGCGCCCCAGGTTGGCCGAAAAGCTGGAAAATAAAGTAATAAAATATACTTTAAATTGGCTGTCTTTTTTGAAAAACTTTAAGCGGTAATTTAACTTATCTACGTTTACTAACATTATAAATATCTATTCTTACATACCTCTATATTAGATTCATCGGACCATAATACTTTGGCCCAGTTTTCGACGGACCAATTTTTATATTTTCTAGCCCACTGAAGTCGCTTTTTCTTGTGTTCTGCAGTTAAGTATGGTTTTCGTCGAGCTCTACATCCACGTAAACCAACTGCCACAAGCCTTCTCCTAACTGTCCGTGCAGAAATATCAATTCCATGACGCAGGGCTAATTCGCTGGCGAGATCTTTCGACATTTTTGTCCGATTCCGTATGGCTGTTCTCTCTAAAATTCGATCTTCTCTTGCAGTTGTTAGGCGTTTTCTTCCACTTTTAGGCCGATTAGTGAATGATCTTGTCTCCTCGTACCTTTTTAGCGTGGTACGAACCGCACATCGCGAACACTTCATTTGTCTTGCGATCGCTGACAGTGTCATCCCTTGCGAACTGAGCAGAAGGATCTGGCCGCGCTGCACTTCCGTTAATTCACGAACTTTTGGCATTATTTTATACTTTACTGTATACACACTAATAATAAAAAATACACACTTGAATGAATGAATACAATTTCGCAACAAACTCCTTTTCGTTAGCGTGTCGGAAATAAAGTGATACTCAAAACTGTAAAATGACCCCTTACTTCAAAACTACCTGCTTAAGTACACACGACCCTCGTTAAAATTACATTAAGGAGTTTTATCGAAAGTATTTCCGAGTACTATCTATCTGTAAATATAAATGTATTCATAATACGGCATTTTCACAGAGGTGTCTAATACATATGGCCAACGCTGTATTTATATACAATATGTAACCAGACTTCGCTCCGTTCAATGTGTATAGTGCTCAATATTTAGTAAACTTTTGAATTTCGTAGAGGAAAATAAAGTTTGATGGTATTATATTTCCCATATATCTGTTTCAAATCTTAGAATAATTTTGTATAAATGTAGGAATTACTATTATTGCTGTCCCAGTATATTCTTTTACTTTTTGCAGAATGCTGTAGTATTTACGCTTCACTTACATCTTTCATTTTACACAGAGATAATTAATTCACAATGATTGCTAGGTTTGTGATAGTAAAACTGGCACACCAAATTTACTTTCACCGGAGAATATAATTTCTTTCCAAAAATTTTGAGACTTATTAATATAATAATTTCCCCAAATAAAGACTCTTATTTCTGTTGATTTCATTGATAACGGGTTTTCTTTGAAAGGTACAGTCACTGACAGCAACAGTTCTTAATTTTTGACGGATTCTTTTTGCTATAACTCTCATGTTGACGAACTGTATCCGTCTTAAAGAGAAAAAAAAACAAAAATGTATAATATAAATTGACTATATTTTTCTACACCAGCCATGTCAAACTCAAAGTCACTGGTGAGCCAAAAGCAATAAGACCGTAGACTAGATGGACCGCGAAACCTAATCTTAAAAAACAAAATCTTAACGAAGAAAAGTACTGTTATAAGACAAGTACATATATTTATTATATTTTCAAAGAAACACAAACATTAACTTCTTTTGCCAGATATTTGACATCTTTTGTTTTTAATTAAATTGTGTATTTTATCGGCGGAAATAACTTTTAAAACTGCGTCCAAGTGTGCGTCCGTCAATCGCGATCCTGCGGGAGATTTGTTTCCTTTCATCAAAAAAATCGTTCACACTTATAGCTATTTCCAAACATTGACAGGATTTTACCGGCAAATTTTCTTAATTTTTGGTAGTGAACAGGCAAGTACTTATAAAATTCGAATGTACCAACACTATCAAATTTTTGTTTTAACCCGGCGTCATGCAGGTTGGGTCATCATGACCCATACACTTTTTATTGTCGTGTAACTTTTTTCAACGTTTTACGACGTTGCCAAATTTCTCAGTAGCTGGAGTTTATCGTATTCGCATGTTGTTTATTATTTCGTTTCAGTTGATGATTGAACGGAGATAGAGATAGTTGAGCGTCAACTAAAAAAGGTAAATATGACCCAACCTGGCTGTCGGTGTAATGCGATCTCACCAAACAAAAAATTAAATGAAATAAGTTTCTCAAAATCTTAAATCCTTTCTCTTATAAATGACCACCTAAATACTCGAAAAAATATCATCCAATTGCCGAGAGAAATGCGAAAGCGAATCGGATGTTTCACAACAGACTCTTCTGAAGAAGATCCAGCAAAAGTTTCACGTGTGCGTAGACGATGTCAAGTTTGCTCTACTGCAAAAGATCGCAAAACTAATCACACCTGCACAGAATGCAACAAGTTTATTTGCTCTGAACATATAGCTCCTTATTGCAGTGAATACTCCAACTCCTTGCAGAAAGATAAAGAAAATTACAATTTTTAATTTATAATTAATACCAAAGTGTTGTGTTTAACAATTATTTTTTGTTTTGTTTTTTTATATTTTAAGTTTCTGGCATAAGTTGCTTACATTTTTAAGGTTGTTTATTGTTTTTTTAATTAATGAATTAAAAAGCTAAAAGTTTAAACAATCTTTTATTGCATATAACTAAGAATTCAAAGAATCATGTATATATTGCTTATGGATACGTTTAGCAAATTTTAAAAAATTAAGAAATATACAATGGCACAAAAGTTTGGGTCATCTTTACCCACCTGATTGTCGGTGTTACTTTTTTCACCTGCATGACGCCTGGTTAAATGAGTCTGACACTGAATCTCAGTTACTTCCATCTGCAAGTGAGGGGGAACTTTTTAATATCAACAGTGAAAAGACCAGTAAATAAAGAAAAATTGTTTTCTTGGTACTTAAAATCTTGAAAACGCTTTTCAAATTCTGCCAGAAGACTTCCCATTTTCTCTGTATACATTTTGTGATGATATTAGGACACTCTTACTTTCCTGATACGCCTTACAAGTCGGAAAATGTGATAGATTATCCATTGCTAACTGTTTTTCCCACAGCATCATCTTACACTTGGAAACTTTCACATGATCATGCATATCTGTTATAACTTGACGTGGTCCTTGCAATTTCGTATTTAAGTCCGACAAGTGTTTTGTAATATCTACTATAAATGAAAGATCTTGTAAAAAAGGTACGTCGGATAATAAGCTGGCGTATTGTCCTTTCACTTCCATGAGAAAGCGTATTTCTTCTTTAAGTTTCCTAAACCGACCGAGAATCATAGAACATGAAAGGCATGTAACCTCTACATAATACGGTAAACCAGTGTACTCACTTCTTAAATCACGTAAAAAACGCAAAAAATCGTCGCTGATTCAAGCCACGTACCCTTATGGAGTTTATAATTTTTTTCACTGATGTTAAAACGCTTTCCAACTTGATCACTTTTGAGCATAAAACTTCTTAGCGGATTATACAAGGCACATGATGAAAATCTGGTTTGATCTTTGTCTGTATTATTTTAATGAAGCTATTATTTACTTCGTCTGCTGCAACGGAACACAGTTTTTACAAATATAAATTGTACGTTAAGTAACTTTTAAGTCCGTTAAACAGCATTGAAAATATCCTCCAGTTGTTGTATCATGCAATGGTACTAATTCCAGTTCAGATTATTTATAAACGTTGATATCTCTATCAACAGCATGAACAAAAACAGCAAGTTGCGCCACACCACACACATACATATGTACTTTCGTCACAGGCAACATAATATGCAATGAAAGAGTCTGATTTTGTTTTTATCTGATCACTTATATTGGCAGCCAACTCAGTAACTCTTTCAGAGACAGTATTCCGGGACAAGGATATATTTTGAAAAAGCTAGCGACGCGACGTCACGAAAAAGTGAATTTTAGGTCGGCTGTTTTTTATTTCTTTCCAATTGAAATTAGATAGAGATGTAGTACGTCTGGCACTTGGAAACGCTTGCGTTTATCTGTGCGCATCCCCTCCCTACAGGTGAAAATACCGGACTGTAAAATTATTTTAAGATAAATGTTCTTTCCTTTATCGTTTTCTTATGCCGTTCTAGCAATATTAATTCACTATTGGCAGACAATTTTGCCATTGCTAACACCCCGCCAGATACAGTTTTAGTAATAAAAAAGAATTATTTTCAAATCATTTTAGTATAGCTGAAATTTATATATGCTTCAGTTCTAGAATCGGAAGATGTAGTATTCATTTGCCAAACAGAAATTCAGTTGTTTAATTAAGAGCCAGACGAATTTAAGTTTCCGCTGGTTGCGTGAGAAAAATAACTGTGGCAGAGGGTGTAAGAGAGGCATTCACATTTTATAGTTTTTGTGTTTATTGTGTTTTGTAAAGCTAAAGCTATTGTTATAATAGATGAAAGAGTAGAGAAATCTATATTTTGTTCTGATAAAGGTGGTAAAATAATAATATTTCATTATATATGTAGTGAAAGAAATACCTAAAATATTTGATGCAATATCTAAAAAATATCTCAGTATGATTACCCAATTTCAAGCAAATCGCATTGATGTTATATTTGATAAGTATTGACGATATGGCACCTTTAACTGGCAACAAAACAATTTACTTGAGTTTAAATGAATGCTATTGCTATCGTGTTGAAAATGACAAGTTTATTATGACCAAAGATGATTTATTATCGTGTGAAGAACATGAACAAGCAGATTCTACAATTGTAAATCATATTTGCCAAATTGATTTTGACGCAGAAGTTGTAGTAAGATGCTCGGATTCTCATATTATAATCATACTTCTCGGAGATATGGACTATCTGAATACTTCCTTGAAACTTTGGATAAATATTGGTGTTGGAAATCACCAACGTTGTATCAACATCAACAAATTACATAATACACTGGGTAGCATTGTATGTAAAACTCTACCTGGTTTTCATGCAATGACAGGCTGTGATTACACACCAGTTTTTTCCGTAAGGGCAGACTCCCGCCTTTCAAAAAGCATTTCAAAATCTAGTTGCTGATAACGATTAAATACTCGAGAATGCATTTGCTACCTTAGAAGAATTCGTTTGTCAAATATATGGAGTCCGTAACAGTAACAATGTTAATGATGTTATATTTCATTTATTTTCGACTATTTATCGGTTCAAAAGTTCTGATGACAACTTTTTAAAAATTTTGACGCATAAAACCTACCTTCATGTAAAGCTGAGTTACGACAGCATTTATTGCGTGTTTGTTACGTTACAATATTTTCGAATAATGCTTACTTAAAATATCCAACATGGTTATCCCCAGAAACTTGTGGTTGGACTATCAACAATAATCAATATGATTTTATGTGGTACCTCGAAGATCAATTTCCGTCATTAGTTGCTGATATTATACTTAAAGGTAAATATTTGTGAAATAAAAAATAAAAATTCTTAACAAGTACGTAACAACTTTCTAATATTCAATATTTTTTCATTCGAGTTCTAGAAAGCGACCAATCTTCTCAAAACAATGATAGTGATAAAAGTAGTAATGACGATAATAGCAGTGACAATGATGATGACATTGAAGATGTATCATTTTATTGTGATACTATTATTGAATGAAAATACTTATGTATTATGTCTGATTGTTAAGATATTTACAATAAATAATTTCATTTTTACTTTTTGCTAATAATGTTTTATCAATTTTTACTATCTGATGTTATTTTAATTGGAATTCTGTTTTATTTTGTTATAGAATCGTGATCTATACAAGTGGTCTATATTACATTCAAAATTTCTCTAAAACATAAATTTCAGCTATACTAAAATGATTTGAAAATAATTCTTTTTTATTAGTAAAATTGTATCTAACGAGGTGTTAGCAATGGCAAAATTGTCTGGCAATGATAAGTTAATATTGCCAGAAAGACATGAAAAACGATGAAAAAAGAAAATTTATCATAAAAATATTTTTACAATCCGGTATTTTCACCTGTAAAATGGCGATGCGCACAGATAAACGCATCCGTGTCCAAGTGCCAGACGTACTGCATCTCTACCTAATTTCAATAGAAAAAAATATATGAAAGAAAACAGCCGACCTAAAATTCTTTCTCTAAAACGTTGCTAGCTCTCGTACTATTACGATTTCTGCGGCCTTTACAAGGCACTCTTTTATAAATTCACCTTCAACAAATGGTTTTGAGTGTTTTGCGATCAATTCCGACTGCGTATGTAGCTCGCTTGAACAGCAAATTCATTCGTGACATTGCAGTTTTTCATCTGTAGTTAGCAAACGTGACCTTGCTGGTAATTTTCTTATTCTCAAGATATTAATTGGGAAATGATGCGCCATTTCTTTGGATTGCCAACAATTTCAACTACCTCCATTAGTTTCAATCGGCTTCTGTTGGATTTTTGGACGACTTCTTCGGTTGTAGGGGATTTTGGTTTAACAGAATAGGCAGCCTGTTCAGTGTTTATACGATCACGTTTGAAGTCTGGAACTAACATGTTTATAATTGTAAGTGAACAAGGAGATTCCCCCAATGAAACGTCTATCCATCTTAACCTCTGTAGGAGACAAACCTTTGATAAAAGAATATTTTATAACGACTCACAGTTTAGCTTTCCTTATACTGTTGAAAATTCTCGTACACTTATTTCTGTACGATATATAATCATTGTATCAAGTTATATTTAGCCGGGGTGTTGAAACGATTGACATGCTTGGCTACGTTAGCTGTGATACCGATAGACTTGCGTTCTAAACTCACGCGTTCCGATTTGGCAAGTAATATGTGTGCTAAAAATTGAGTATCTGCGTACATTTTGAACAAGGTGTGAAATGCGTTATGCCCAGCACGTCACTCCGTATAATTCCAGAATGGATTGGTGCTCGGGAACTGAATGTAAGGATGAAGATGCGTAGTCCTTGACGCTTCACTTTGCAGGCCATTCTCCCTCACAGGATGATAGTGCCTTGTCATCAAACTATATTTATCGAAAACACAGCACATTGAATCGCCAGCTTAGATATGTATTGTATTATATTATTATTATTTTTAGATAAGTGTTCCCATGTCAGTTGAATTTGATGAACTTGCTAAAGCAAGAGAAAATCCAACGGAGGAGATGTCAAGTTAAAAATTTAAAATCCAGTTGTCAATAATTTAATTAATGACATAATGTTTTAGACCTTGTTGATTTCTCTGACGAAGAAGGATATGGAAAGTACTTAGATCTGCATGAATGTTATGAAAAATATATTAACTTGAAAGGCATTGAGGTATGGTAATGATTTTGTAATCTTCACCAAATCATTTAATAATTTATAGATATTTTGATATTTTGTTTTATACTATGAGGGTGTTATTTTTGTTTTAGAAAGTGGATTATATCACATATTTAGGCATGTTTGACCAGTTATATGATATACCTAAAGAAAGAAAAACTGGGGAATACCGGAAGTATCTTTTGATGTTGATAGAATATTTATCGTGGTTTGTTTTAAGACTAAAACCACTAATGGATGTAGATGCTGTTCTACAGACTGAAGCGGATATTATACAACAAAATTGGGATTCTGGGAATGTTCCTGGATGGCCTGTAAATTTTCACTTATTTTATTTTATCGTGGCACTGAAAATGTGCAAACTAGCAGCTTCTGCATTACAAATCATTCACAAGTGTTAAAAATTTATGAAACGAATGGTGAAATTCAAATTAATTTAGAAAAACGTGAAATTTGAATCAGCACAAGAAAGATGTTAATTCATAAGTACGGACACTTCTTTAGCTACTCCAATGAGAAAATAAAAGAAGTTCTAGAAATTTGTACATACTATGAAATGTAAATAATAGTTCCATACATATAGACATTAAATATGACAACTTGAATAAAAGAATAGATAATAATAGTGATATTTTAAGTAAATATTTAAAGCAGAGATAGTTTATACTACCGCAAAATTTAGTGTACATCATCCTTTTCCTTAATATTCGTATTCCCTGTTTTAACATCTACTACGGCTTGTAAACAGTGTGGATAAATCATTCAAATCTCTTTTATGTTCGGCACACGATATAAAAGCCATTCTTGAATAGTAAAAAGTATAGCAATGTATTTTCGAGAAAATTTTAATAAAATAAAATGTAGAGGACTCTCTATAAACCACCTAATAATAAAATTAGGTTCGTTAATGGGCAGTTAACAAGTAACCGTGCAAAAGCTTACAAAGTAAGCACAATTTGCATATGTCAATAATCCTGTAGGAATTTTTGACTATGTCAATTGCAAAACGCAACTGCAACTTGCTTTATTATTAGGTCGTTTATAAAGAGTTACATTTTATTTTATTAAGTGAAAAGTATGCTTTGGGTTATTATCTTATTAAAAATAACTGGCATACCTAGTATCGAGACAGAATCTTTTAAACTTTCTTTTAAAATTTTAATATTAGTCATATTATCCATAGTTCCGCCAATAAATTCAAGATCACTTGCCCCTCAACTGCCATACAACGCCAAAAAGTAATGAAATCACAACTACTGGGAGCAGTTAGGATTTCGCTACATATTTCTGTATCAGGCCTTTTCCACGCCATATGCCGACTGTTTCTTTTTTATTTGTCTTTGATATAAATGGTTTTCGCCGAGAAATCATTGTGTTCCTGTTGATGAACACGGCGAATGAATTTATCTTCTATATATGTATATAAAAACGAATGTATATTTGAGTGTCCTTTATGCATTACTACACCATTCATCCATGAAACTTTCGGAAGTTGTTGAGTATACTCCCGCGAAGATTACTGGTATGGTGGCATCAATGAATTCCAAATCAATTTATTTAATCAACATTTTCCAAGAAAAAGACGCCATGAATTTCCATACATGTAATACTGATTCTACGATAGGTGGCGCGCGTGTATACAAACAAATTCAAATCATTTCAATGTAAATAATGACCAATGATCAGTTTCAATAAAAACGAGACAATGTAAATTGAATGTTATCATAATGAGTTTCCTTTAATTTCTTTCTTCTGAGGTCGCAGGAACGCGCGACGGGTAAGCTAGTTTGAAATATTTTTAGTCGTTTGTATCTCTGCTTTCAGTTTCTATAGGATTTAATTTTATTTGCCGTCTAATAAATGTTTGCTATTTCACTTCAAATAGGTTTTCTGCCCCGACCCGGTTAATTTGCAGTTTAAAGAGTGTTCTATCAATTATTTCACCGAAAATTTTCGCGACTTTCACACATATTGATTTCTAAAAAGTATTGGAGGTGACATTTTATTTCTCAGTTTCATCGTTAAATTACAAATGCATTGCTTCCACATTTTTAATTCATACTTTTTTTTTGGTTTCGTTTTTTTATTTTTTTTTACTAGAACAGCTAGTAGAATTGAATTACAGTGAAGATGTACGCTAAATTTTCAGTGACTGTATATAAAATTACCGGTTTTTTTTTTCGATTTTATATCTACTCTGATTTTAATTACACTTTTAACACTGTTACGCACATGTTTTTGCTTCAGTCTAACTGTATCTACATGAGCTTGGTATCATTACTTTATTTCATGTTTTGACAGCTTAGACCAGGCATGGGCAACCTTTTTTGTAGAAGTTTTATGCTGCGAGTAATCTTGAAAAATATACATTTTTGTGGTATCCTTATGATTCATTATGAATTAAGTTTAGACGGGCCGTGCTAATATGCAACGAAAGAATTCAGTAGCGGGCCGGGCAAATCTTACTCGAGGCCGCATGTGGCCCGCGGGCCGGAGGTTGCCCATCTATAGCTTAGACGCTAGTGCCATGGGAAAATAAAACAAGTCTTATATCGTATAAAAGATGCTAGATTTAAACATCAAAGGTATTGGACATTTGTAGAAGCCACACTATTTCATTCAGTGCTGTTGGTAGTATGAAACTTAATGTCATTTCACTCGCTTTATATATATGTACATATATTAGATTGTATAACGTAGTAGTAATGCAATGGGAGACTTTGGGGCAGGAATAACTTCAATGACTCTCATTCTATAAAATATCTTTATTTCCTTGTATCCGTTTCGTTTTCCACTATTGAATTATTTTGTTAAATAATTTTACTATTACGTCCCTTTTTAGTTGAAATATCGGATCAGTTGCATAATAGGTTCGCATCTTGTTCTTAAGGTGTCTTCATAAATATTTCGGGTTACCTATTCCAGTATCATGTCAAACAATGTTGTTGGCTGTTATTGTAATCTGTGTAATACCCCTAACGGTGCTTTTTGTATCTTTTATCCTTATCCCTTAGTTTTTAGTTTTGCTCAGTTTATTTTCTTTTATTGAGTCAATTTTTCATTTTATTGTTCACTATTATTATATTAATAGAACGAATTACTTGTAGAAAAACAAATTCCAAAACAGCACACTCTCAGAGAATGTATCCAATACCTTTGAGACGAATTTTCAGTTATATTGATTATTTATTGAATTCTTAGAAAGAAGCGGGTTCTGCTTTGACTAACGTTGGAGCTCATTTAGAACTTTCTGCGTTTTCTTCTTGGGAGGAATTAGCTTCTTTAGGTTTAGATAGACTCAAATCAGCGCTAATGGCTCTCGGGTTAAAATGTGGAGGGTGAGTGTAGTTCGTGTATAATACATAACGCAATTAGATTATTGTACTAGAACGTTGGAAGAAAGAGCACAGAGGTTATTTTCAACAAAAGGCCTTACTTCATTGGATCCTTCATTATTAGTTAAGAAAGCAGGCAAAGCAAGTAAAGAGAAAGAACAGCACCGACAGAAAGAACTTGCATGTTTGGAAGCGCAGGTTTATAAGTAAGTGTTTATAACTTCCCTCGGACGTTTAACATGATTTTATATATGTCCGTAAATCGGCGGCAATTACATTTTGATAGATGCTGCCGATATGCGAGTATATGGTTTTCACAACGTTCCGGCGAAACCTCATTCGCCATCTTCTGACAGTGTTGCGTGACTAGAGTTTTGCTCTACGTGTAATTCGACTAACTACTTCACTCTGAGATAGAGTGAACATGAAGGACCTTGAAACCTTTAATCGTAATTTCTAACATTGCTGCAATCCCGCAGTGGGGAGGGTGAATAACAACTATGTAAATGGAGGGAAACAAATAAAGTCATCGCCTAATATTTCTTTCTTTAAAAACTAACATGGATTTTGTTTAAATAAATCAATTGATTCATCGCGATCTGGGAATTCCGACTCTCGGGACGCAACTAGAAAACACGTGGGACCACGCACCGAGCCGTAGTGATGATTGTTGCCCGCGACGTACTGTCTTCTACTATACTTCTTTCATTTTGAGGAGCGTTGAGCTACTGCTTAGTGCACTACCGAACAGCCACCCTAATGTATTATTTAAATATCCAGTATCTATAAAGTATCCTTTACTACTTCAAACTGAAATGAATACACAGAAAAACGAATATTTATTCTATACTTTGTCTCAAAATTGGGAGTGACAACACCAGTACGGATAACACTACTTAATATTAAGTTAAAATTAGGCGGGAATTTCTGTGACAGTGAACTATGTATATATAACAGCGCAACAGGCCTTAAAGTGCCCAGGCCGTGTTCGGGGCCACCGAGCCGTATACATTCCGTATACCTTATCGCTCCTAGCCCACTCAGTCACATTTCCTTACTTTTTTCGCAACATAGAGGTAACAGACTTATGTTAGGATTTTAAACTGGTACGTCCTTCCACAACCGGATTTCGTTCTCCGAACCTTCTCATTGTGAAGCGCGGGGTTTACCACTCGGCTACTAAGCGGGTGTGACCTATTATATCATTACGAATTTTCCAACAAATTATCTTAGACATCTTATTTTTCAGGTTTTACACGTTTTGCTTTAAGAACCCTCCCTACTTCGTAAAAGAAAATTATAAAACGTCCTTTCTTGCAATTCGGAATGATCTATAAAAATAATTCTATGGTTATGTTCATAATTATATTAAATTGATAGATTGCATCTATATCACGTTCAATAGTTTAAATCACACATGAGCAGCCAATTAATGAAAGAGTTTTGCGCGTGAAATATTTAAACTACTTCTAATTTTGAGACAAGGTATACTATACTATGTCCAAGGAACAGATGGAGTAAAAGCCATTCTCAACATTGTTGAGTTATTTGTACAGGTCATTGTAATTGGTTATATTTGTATGTATAGTGCTCTTATTTTTATTTCCTCAGAGCTAACTTCATCTCTTCTTGGGACAGAGTATAGTTATGTTTATATCTAATAATTTGATTTTAGACTGGCAGATATTGTTTCTGCTCAGCGCGCGGCTACGAAAGAAAATGTACAAAGAAAACAAGCTAGAACTGATGGTGAAAGAGATGATAGCGAAAACGAAGAAAGTGAAGAGGAAGATTTAGATGATGATGCAGATGACGTTCCTTATAATCCAAAAACTTGCCATTAGGTTGGGATGGCAAGGTAATATTTCATCTTTTAATGTATACTTAAGTGCGTTCGCTTCTTTTAGCCTATCCCATACTGGTTATACAAATTGCACGGTTTAAATATTAGTTATAATTGTGAAATTTGTGGCAATTATATATATAAAGGTCCTAAAGCATTCCAACGACATTTTGCGGAATGGAGACACGCTCACGGAATGCGTTGTCTTGGCATACCGAATACTGCTCATTTCGCCAACGTTACACAAATCGAAGATGCTCTTGCTCGTGAGTAATTTTTTTTCATTTGTAACAAATATCTATGTATCTATGTATTTGTAGTATGGGAAAAACTAAAAGTACAAAAACAAGGAGAACGTTGGCAACCTGAAACGGAAGAAGAATATGAAGATTCTCAGGGAAATGTTGTTAATAGAAAAACATATGAGGATCTTAAGCGACAAGGATTATTATAAGTGCATAACCTACACTGTCTTAGAAAGAAACAACATATTCTATGTATTTGTACATTTACTAAATATATTGGTTAAAAGACATTTATTGAACTAACCATTGTATGAATATTGTGTTATAATACTAGAAATACGGAATATGTCAACTACAAAATTGAATTTGATTAAAATAAAATTATGAAATATATCTTATTTCTTTTCAGAGAAAATAAGAACAGTAACAACGTATAATACGTCTCCTAAAAATATACTTTATCTGTTTTAATTTACAATAAATAATAATAATGTTGATATATTACTCATTATTTTCTAAATACTACAAATATCTATTTTAAATATGTATGGAAAGCCTTAAAATATAAAACTAAAATTAAGAAGGAAAATTTTAATAATACATTAGGGAATATATGAAAAAATGTTTTGTCAAATATTAACTATCAAGACACATATTAAAAACAATTATGGATTACAATTTCTTTTAATGTAAAATATATAGTTGGAATATGAAAAACATTTTAATGTTGCGAGTGGCCCCTTTTATCAGCACATTTCCCACTTAAGGATACCAAATTTCCTAAATCGTTTCAAGCCATTGAAAGACGTCTTAGAGAAACTTAGAGTCGGCAAAGATTTCGACGAACTGCAAACATTGAAGAAGAGATACTCAATGTTGTTCAGTTATCTCCTACTACTAGCACCAGAACATTGTTTGTGCAAGATATGTTACCAGAAGATTATAACAAGCGCAGAAATTTCTGGCAATGGTTAGTTCGACAATCTACACAAGATCGTTACTTCCTAAGCTGCTTGCTAGATACCGATAAATCTTGTTTTACAAGAAATGGTATTACTGGAACCGGAGAACCAACAAAAACGCAGCCGAAGTACAGAGGGCCGTTAACCATCATCGCAATCCTACCAGGGAATGCATACAGAGTTGCCAGTTTGGGTGATAAACGAGGAAAACGTTTTACAACTACAGCACACATATCTCAACTGAAAATTTATAGAAACCCTGATGAAGAAGATACTGAAAAAGAGAGTGACGCCGAAGAAACAAGCGACAAACAAGCAGAGACAACAACGACCACCAAAACAACCAAGATTGAGGAGCGAGATAATTCGAATAAGAAAGCGGAAACAACCGTTGAAGAGGAAATGACGACACCACAGGAGAAGCGAACAACGAGAACACCCTTTTGGTTGGAGGACTACGAAACCTACAATATCAACGTCGGTTAGGAGCCCAACGAGGTCAGAAGTGGCCGAGTGTTAGAAATTTAAATTCAAAAGTTACGCCACGAGTGAGCGTGAGGAGAATCCCGAAAGTGAGCGTTACGGTACAGATAGCCAGAAGCGACAGTTAGAAAATCTTATAGTAAATTCTGTAAGGGCACGGCCGGGAACCATGTTTTAAATACGACGACAGTTATACTTGGCTAGATTAATTAATGTTATTGATGGTGTGTGCATATTCAAATTAAATATACAATTATTTTTGCGTATCACTGATTGAACGTTTTAGCAAATACTATTCTTTTAACATTCAAAACTAATATTTTTAGTTAATCGTTACCCGTAACGATTTCAATAAACTGGTACAACGTATTGAAAAACTGGAAACGCGTGGTCGTTATCGAAGTAAATCACGTTCAAATTTGTATAATAGACACATAAAGAAGCATCCAATGTGTCGTTACATTGATGCTTGTGTGTGCATATTCAAATTAAATATACAATTATTTTTGCGTATCACTGATTGAACGTTTTAGCAAATACTATTCTTTTAACATCCAAAACTAATATTTTTAGTTAATACGAACAAGTGTGCACCTTTCGTATTTTCAAAATGGCGTTAGCTAACGCCTGACACAGAATAGTGTAGTATAGTAATACTCGAATGGTTAATTATCATTAGAAAATTCATCATCTATCGTAATTCAAGATATCAAAATTCACAGTTATTGTTGGGGTTATGGTCTTCAACTGTCATACGGTTTATTTTGGGGGTTTTATTTATATCTTTTCGACACCACACTCACCTTTTGAACATTTTATTACCATACGGGTGTTAGATTCTTATTTTAACTTCAGCCAGAGGCGTTTAATGGGAGAAATAAATGTCACTAGAAATAAAATTATTAAGTATTTTAAAAAGCACATATTAATGGATATTAAAAAAACTTTGACCTACAGATACATACATAACTCTTGTTATGGGTGGCTGCATTGATGACTTTTTGTTAATAGGTTAAAGTTTATACCTATGTATTTTCTTTGTAATTTTTGCGTTGCGAGTAACGATCGACAAGTGCAGTTTGTAATAATTGTTTAGTAAATTTAGATTAATACTGAGACATTGCTGTGTTCCAGCTCCAGAGCGCAACGATAAAACTAGTCGTAGATAAGTTTAATCCCAGTTTTACTAATTACAAATGTTTGTCTGTTTAATTAATAATGAATTTATACCTAAACATGTCTTTTTAGATATTTTGCAAAGGACATCATTTGAACCTGTAGTAGGAATATACAAGAAGAAAAACGAGGTTGGCAAATTCATGTTGTCGCCTGGGAAACAAAAATCAATAAAAACACTTGTCAAAATATAAATAAAATAAAATTATACTTTTGTTGTAAGTAAAATTAAATAATATTTTATCAAGGTTTTGTTTAATTGTTAATACATAAACAAGATTCAGCCACAAATTGGTGCCGAAACCCCGTTACGAACATCGTTTGAAACGACGACAAAAACTGAAGAAAGAATGGCGACAGGAATTGATAGTCAGTCTAGGCTGTTATATGTTGTATATGTATTATGTAACCTAGTAATACAATATATATATATATCTAGTCCGCATTACCATCAATTGAATGGACTTGCAGAATTCTATTTCAAAATTCCACAACTTAGAGATACGCAAGAGATTCAACGTATTGCTGTTAAACTAACTACTTTTTGGTCAACGAAGCCATAAGCCTGGCTCAGTCGAGCTGAAGCGCAATTTAGAACTGCTGGAATTACTCATTCTCTTACAAAATTTGACTTGGCAATTAGTGCTTTAACGGAAGAGCAATGCGACAGTATTATAGACTTAATCACGGAGCCACCAGAAGAGACAGCGGACCCGTATAACCAACTGAAAGAACGCCTGCTAAGAGAAAATATGCTAAGTGATACAAAACGATATAAAACTCTGTTAAACGATATGGTTATGGGTGATAAAAACTATCCACCTTACTACGCGAGATGAGACAAATATCTCCAAGAATCGATGAAGAGTTCTTGAAGAACGTTTGGATGGAAAGATTACCACGACAGAGGCATTTTGAGTGCAACTAAAGGGACCTTAAACGAGTTGGGAGTCATTGCTGATGCTATAGCCGAACACACTGGTACATCAAGTATAAATGCAGTAACACATGTACAACCGTTGGCTACAAGTCCACAACCATACGTTACCCGTAACGATTTCAATAAACTGGTACAACGTATTGAAAAACTGGAAACGCGTGGTCGTTATCGAAGTAAATCACGTTCAAATTTGTATAATAGACATATAAAGAAGCATCCAATGTGCCGTTACCGTTTTAAGTTTGGTGCAGAGACCAATAAATGTGACAAGCCATGCAATTTTGTTGAAAATCCAAAAACTAATTGAATTGCCGGATACCAAGCCGCCTACGCCAGTATTCGACATGACAAACTATATTTCTAGACTTTTTGTTGGGATTGTGGTGATTGATTAGAGACTGAAAAGGTGTGTGTGTTTTGATTGCAGGGTGATTGATTGTTGTTGATAATTAATAGAATTATAATTGATTGAGCGGCTAGCTTGACACCTCCCTTACGTAATAACGTGTGTGTGAGTGTATGAGCACTTACTTAGAGGCACTAAGTGAAGCGTTGAGTGTGTGGGGTGTCAGCAAGTGACTAAAGAAAAATTCGCGCGATTTGTTTTTAAATGTCGTTGAAGGGTGTGAGCGGTTACTAACGGTAAACGAAGAAATTAGAAAGTTGGGGTGGTCAGTTTACAAGAATATGCAGGCCTTTTTACCTACTAAGGGACCGACGGTCAGAAAACAAGGTCACGAACGTATACTCGCAAACACAAAATTGCAAAAATAATTTTAAGTAACTTTCCTTCAACTGAATGCACACAGATGTTGGACAAAATAATTTAATCGCGTATTTAAAATGACGAGGGAATTATTTTAGTTGTAACAGCATCTAAATCATTCGAGGAACATAAGCAGCATGTCCAAATAGTTTTGCAACGGTTAGCTGAAAAAGGAATTACCATTAATATAGAAAAATGTAAATTCGGACAAGAGTCAGTTAGTTTCCTCGGTTTTAAGATAAGTCATTCTGGAATGTCGCCTCTGCCAGATCGAACGACTGCTTTGCAGAATTATAACAAGCCTAGTAACGTACACGTGCTTCGTCGTTTTTTGGGAATAATTAACTTCTATCGGAAACACGTCCCGAATGCAGCAGAAATGGAAGCCCCATTGCACAATTATTTACACAACAAAACAAAGAAGAACAATAAAACCCCAATAGAGTGGACGAAAGAAACAGAAGAAGCTTTCAATAAATGTAAAAACAGCTTAAGCTCAGCAGCAACGTTAGCTTTTCCGTCGACTGATGATAAATTGTGCCTTATTTGTGACGCATCAGAGACAAATATGGGAGCTGCGTTGCAGCAAATGTCAGGAAACTCGAACCAACCGTTGGGTTTTTTCCAAAAACTTACAAAACCCGAAACTAGCTACAACACGTACGACCGCGAATTATTAGCAATATATGCGGCGGTAGCATATTTTCGACCTTATATCGAAGGCAGGGATCTAATCGTTTATACCGATCATAAACCTTTAACGTACGCCTTTTCCACAAAACCGACCGCGCGTTCAAGAGAAACGACTCGACATCTAGAATGTATCGCCCAGTTTACCACAAATATCAAGTACATCAAAGGCTCAGAAAACGAAGCAGCAGATGCACTGTCTCGATTAGAAGTGGTATCATATACATCAACTATAGATTATGAGAGATTGGCGAAAAAACAGCAAGAGGACAAGCAAACAGAAGAACTTCTTCAAAAAGATTACCTGAAATTTAAAAAATTACAATTACCGGCTTGGAACATACAATTGCTCTGCGAAACATCTACGGGAATATTTCGACCGTACCCAGGTAGCATAAGGTCGTCTTATTGACGTCATTTCTTGGTATTTATTGGTCGAGACGTCAGATGACCAATTTATGACGTCTGCTTGACGTCTCATTTTTGGTTTTCTATTTGACGTTAGTATGACGTGCTAATAGGTCAGGGTCCGTGGGTTATAAAACTATTTAGAAAAGAAATATACAAGTAAATTATACTTGTTTAAAGCTACTGACTGTGGTGATATATTATATAACAAAATTCGCTTAATTATCATGATTATGAGAATTCTGTACTTATTTTTGTGATCTAACAGAACTGATATATAGGAAAGAAGGCGATACGCTATATTTAAAATTAACCTATATTTATTATGTACTTAAAGATTGGTGTACTAATTATTTATTATATTTACTTGTAACTTAAAAATTTACTGATATGTGGGGCTTGTGTAGTTAGTACATTAATTTGAATTTAAATTATTCGCGCCGTTAGCACCGATCAATGGTCAACACGACGACTCGACGACGTACAATGGACGTACACACTGTGTACTTAAGTGTACTCGACTCGCAGCGAAACGGCCGATAGGTAGATAGCAGGGGTGGGGACTTTTGGTATCTTTTTAAAATACTATTAGTGCGCCTCTACAGAGTATACTACAAACTGGAGGTAGCTATCCTTTATTAATTGTACTGCGTTTCCGTTTCAGTTAGTTTCAATCGCAGTAAGTCTGTGTGTATCACGTCTGTACTGAGTTCTGAGTCAAAAAATTTCAGATGTCTATATCAACAAAATATTGTAAAATGTGTTGTGTTTCTAATTATAAGGACGAGTTTTCCCATTGGTAGTTTTTATATTCTTTCTATGAAAACATATGTGAAATATTTATATACTTTCCAGACATAGATTTCCTGTAAATAATGACGAACAGTGCAAAATATAAATTGATAGGGTGGGCAATCCAAATATCGCAGGATATGATAGAAAGACTTTCTATAATGTTTGTTTTATATAGTTATGTAACGTTACAAATATGGAGAAGTTCGCCTTACAGACGTTATGATTTATAACTTGCTATGTGAATACACTAAGGAAATCGATCCATACACCCTTAGCCTTAAGAAATGACTTTAGTAATACAGGAAAGGTCGTCCCATAAACATAATGATTTACAACTTGCCACTTCTCACACAAAACCCGAACTTATGGTCAGTTTAAGAAATAAAGCATTACTGTTCGAACCTTTGACTTGTTTTTCTTGCTCGTGTTTTATTTTAAAACCCCAAGTTAAAATCGAGCCATTTAGTTTAGTTTTATATTAAAAGTCTTGTTTCTTCTTGTTGCGTTATTTAAAAACCCCAAGTGAAGTACAAGCAACTTAATTGGCGCAGTCATTACGATTCGAAGAACTTGCAGATTGACGGTCCCAACGAAGCTGTGTCTGTAATATTGATTTTTATCATTCATCTTCGAAGAACCAATCCCAAAGTTTGCGGCAGAGAAGATCGAGAGGACGACGCCGAAGAGCTGTACCTGCACGATCGGATCTCCGAACGCTGAATTAACAAACCAACCCCAAAGTTTGCGGCAGAGAAGATCGAGAGGACGACGCCAAAGAGCTGTACCTGCACGATCAGATCTCCGAACGCTGAATTAACAGTAAGTCGAATTCAGAAAATTGGTTTGGAACCTTTGGTGTAACAAAGCAAACACACTGACAAAGTCATCTCCTGATGATGCTAACTTGGTTAGCGAAACGCGCGTCGAGAGACATGCAATATTTGTTTGGTGATAGTGGAAATTTGTGCATTGACTTTGTCAGTGTGTTTGCTGAGTAAGTCGAATATTCCCTTCTTTTTGTTTATCCTGTTTTCCGCACAAGTATTTTGATGAACATTATTGTTATCTTAAATTACCTGTTGCAAATTTTATTTTTCTTATTAGATATGTGTATAATTCTATTAATTCTCTTATTAATTTACTTGAAACAGTATCATTAAATAATTCGAACTAATATAATGGATTCGGACACTATTCAATTAATGACGATGGCAAGATCAGTTGCAGATTTTTTACCCATATTTGACGGTGATTGTAACCAATTAGGAAATTTTATTGCTAAATGTGACGAATTTCATTATTCATATGGTAGAGCTGACGATAGTCCATTAAGCGATTTTATATTTAATGTGATTTTTTCGAAACTTAGAGGCCATGTTTATAATGCCCTAATGTGTAGGCCGGATAAAGACACTTGGTCTAAACTAAAGTCCGAACTTAGGATGCATTACGGCTATAAAATTGATCAACAATACGAATACGAATACCCTGAAACCAATGATACCAACGAACTTTATTTTGGAGAAACTACATATACAAATTTTTACGAAGCATTACTCGACTCAAATCAGATAGACTTATACGAACAAGTTCTAGATAATGATGCAATCCAAGCCCCTTTTTCATATACTACAAGTTTCCACAATAAAAAATCGAAATTCCTCCCGAATCAAACAAATACCCTGAAACCGACCACACCAACGAACTTTTTTTCGAGGAACCTATGTATACAAATTTTCACCAGGTCTTACCCGACTCAGACCAGATACAGTTAGACAGACAAATTCTAGCTAACGGTATGATACAAATCCCTTTTTCATGTAACACAAATTATCATATTCAAGAAATCGAAATTCCACCCGAATCAATTGCCGTGAAAGATGCCAGAACGACTCTTCAGAAGAACACAGAAATCATAATCAGAGAATTAACATACGATGATAATTTATTAAACATACCTGCTTGTATAACTAAAGTAAAGAATCAAACCGCAGATATAGAAATTCAAAACCTCACGAAAGAAAGTGAAATTTCAGTATTACATCCCGATTTTTTTGAACACTTCGAATTTGAACATTCTCACTTAGAAACGATCCGACAAACGACATACCTTGGAAACGATGTTTCTATTCAAAATTTACAAACCGATCACTTAAATGTAGAAGAAAAGGAAGTACTAAATAAGATTATTAATGAATTCTCTGACGTTTTCCAGAACTATTCCGACAAACTCTCTTTTACAAATAAGGTAAAGCATGAAATAAAACCAATTGACGATAGATACCCACTTCCGAACACAGACATACTTGACAAACTCGGACACTATAATTATATTACGACGAATCGGTCCCTAAAACGGCTTTTAGTACAGAGAACGCATATTACGAATCCGTTAGAACGTCTTTCGGCTTAAAAACATGCCCGCGACGTCTGAGCAAACAATGGATGATGTACTCAAAGATCTACAAAATAAAATCTATTTTGTTTACATGGACGACATCATTGTATTCTCGGCCAGCCTTCAAGAACATATATCAAATTTAAGAAAGATTTTTAACAAATTACAACAAGCCAGATTAAAAATACAATTGGACAAGTCAGAATTTCTTTGCAAATCTGTCGAGTTCCTCGGACATGTAGAAACTCCCGAAGGTGTCAAGCCGAATCCTAATAAAATAGACACGATGAACAAAGTTCCGATTCCTAAGACTGTAAAGGGAATAAAATCATTTCTTGACTTCATCGGCTATTTCAGACGATTCATAAAGGAGTTTGCTCATTTAACTAAACCTTTAACTCAATGTTTGAGAAAGAACGTTCAAATCGAACATACGCCGGAATTTATCAATTGTGTGCAAATTTGTAAAAGTAGTTTAACTGAAGACTTTATATTACAAAATCCAGACTTTTCCAAACCCTTCAACGTAACCATAGACGCGTCTAGTTATGCAATAGGTGCCGTTCTATCGCAAGGTCCAATCGGCAAAGACCTACCTATAGCGTTCGCGAGCCGTACATTAAATCCTGCTGATAGTAATTACAGCACTATAGAAAGAGAGCTCCTAGCAATTGTCTGGGCTGTAAAATATTTCCGACCCTGCGTTTATGGTACCAGATTCAACATCATTGCAGATTATAAGCCATTACAATGGTTATTTTCGGTCAAAAAACCCAACTCTAAATTAGTGCGTTGGCGCTTAGAACTTGAAGAGTATGAATATAACATCGTATGTAAAAAGGGCAAACCTAACACTAATGCTGGCGCTCTTTCTAGAGTAGAAAATCATTCATTAGATCTGATTGATAATCAATCAATCCTTGTTAATTTAGACGAAAAAGAAATCCCACATTTAGACATTGACGACGTAAATCCTATCTTACAATTGAACCAAATAGACAAAGCTTTAGAAATTACTGAAAAAAGACTAACATCGTACCTTATTTAACATATGAAAATATTTCATACGATCCTGAGATACCTGATGTAATAGTTGAAGAAAATATTCAAATTAAACCACCAAACGAAATTCCAAACGGTAACGATATAAATTCCAATTTTACACTCCCTATACCAAAAAATTACCAAATACACAACCAAATCAAATCGTAATATGTAAATCTCCCTGGAACTTATTTCAGGTCAAATTTGAAAAAATATTTAACGAAGTGGGATATACCTGGCTCTTCAGCGAAAATCTAGTGATAAACGAAACAGATCTAGACGCGATGTTTTATAAGCTAGTGAAAGAATACGCACGTCCCGAACAAGCCTATTGCATATTTCTTAAATTTCCTCAAGTCCAAAAACCATTTATTAAGTTTTTATAAAAGCACTTTCAAAATAAGGGCGTTAATATGATGATCACTAAAACAATGTTAGACGACATAACTGACCAAGACGAACAACAGCAAAAACTTAAAACATATCACAAAACTAAGACAACGCTCCGCAGAATAAATGCAAATATTTCGGCAAATAAGAAATATTTCTACTATACAAATATAGGAAACGATGTAAGCAACTATATCAACTCTTGCGAAATTTACAAAGATCCAAATACTCGTACGAGCGATATTCAAACAAAATGATGCATAAGTCAACACCTGCCGGCAGTAAACCGCTTCGGTATTTGTACACGTATCCATTTAAAACCGCGCATCAAAGTACTACTACTATAAGTAATAATAAAACTCGAAAGGACAAGCGACCTTTTGTTAAATTTAATCATCCACAAATTATTAATTACAAGAAAGTATTATCCAACGAAAAGAAGATCCACCAAAGACAACTGAAACTAACGAAAAGAGTTTTTGTTAATATAGAGATGATGACGACACCGATCCTGACAATAATATTGTTTTACCTCACCTATACAATATATCGAAAAGAAAAGAAAAAACATACCTACATAATCAAAGCAAACATAGAGATTTCTATATATGTAAATATTAAATATTAACCGATTTCTTTAGTCACATGCGTTCATGATAATAGATAGGTAAATTCACTAAGAGACTTCTTGAACAACTACTTACGTAAATCAGTTCTAATTATTATTATATTTTCTTAAAACTCCAACATCGCAACTGCGTTAAATCGTAACATCAGTGATGAGATGTATACCGCACACAACTTTCGTTACAAAAGGACAGCTGTTGATTGCATTAGTACCGTCAAATAATCCTGGATATACCTATAAGTAATCGACAAACAACAATATAACTTGTCAATTTGCATCTACTACATAATACATCTAATATTCAAACACATGAACTTGAAAAATACTGATCGTATTAGATACAGAATACAATCGCGATTATTTACTGAAATTCAATGACATTATTTCTTGTTATTCACTTTATTCAACTAGCTTCGTTTTAGTAAATGACGTAATATTGTTCAAAATACATGTAGCTATACTATCCAAATCCTACAAATATTTTCATCTTTTCCCAGTACTCCAAATTAATTTTACCTAATCCCCGATACCCTATACCTTTTATTCGACAATAGTAATTATCGGAATTTTGGACGAAACAGTCGCTATTCATTCGATGTGCCCTGGAGATGGATTCTGTTCGGGCCTAACCCAAATTCTTAATAACGGTTTATTATTATGAATGTGTATCGGGTTAGTTTAGAATAGTTATCCATCAAGTCAGTAATTGTCTTTAAGCGGGGTATGGCGCCCCATTATACTAATGAGTTGATTTGAGCTTTCTTATATTTATTGCAAGTAAACTTTCGAATTCAATGTTAACCACAGATTACATGGAATTTCACCCTATTGTCATAATTAGTGAAATCTCCGCATAAGGCTATAAAGCCTCATTTTTTGGTAATAAACGTCAGTTCTGACACATCAAGTCAACATTTCAGTGCTCAGTCTCGTGAAATTTGTAAGCTATCGCCGCTATTTTAAATTATCTTGTTAGTTACGCGTATCAGTAGTGTTAGATTGTACAATAAAGTGTAATAAACTTGATACTTCACGCGTTTCCTTTCATCACTAATCGCCACCGAACAAATTAGCAATCTTGATCTATACGGTCTTACAAGCCGTGGATGGTGGAAACAGGAGAGCGACGTTCAACGTAGAAGGTGCACGAATTTTGGATGTCCATTCCTCAACATATTTTGGTCC
The DNA here is from genome assembly GCA_038088585.1 of Chrysina gloriosa. Taxonomy (NCBI): domain Eukaryota; kingdom Metazoa; phylum Arthropoda; class Insecta; order Coleoptera; family Scarabaeidae; genus Chrysina; species Chrysina gloriosa. The sequence goes on along the minus strand of CM076093.1, from coordinate 174,310 downwards.
TTCGAGCCGGATATACAAAAGTTTCACTATTTAAAATCTGCATTAACCGGAGATGCTGCTACGGTGCTCACTTCGCTATCCGTTTGCAATGAAAATTATCAAATAGCCTGAGACATACTCAAAGATAGATATGACAACAAACGGATTATAATACAACAACACATCAAAGAAATTTTTGAACTGCCACATATGAATAAAGAAAACTATATAGAACTTCGTGCTATGCTAGACGGTATTTTGAAACACACACGTGCCCTGAAATCTCTTAATAGGCCAGTGGACGCATGGGATGATCTGCTTTTGTTCATTATCACACAGCGCTCAAGCCTCAACTTACATAAACAAAGTAACAAATGTAAAAATCACTTCCAAAATCAACGCCTTTCAGACTAATATCAAATGTTTAGTGATAGATAAAATCACTAGCAAGCTTCCAACACACAGCTTAGACAAATCAATATTTGAAATTCCAAAAAATATTAAGCTTGCCGATCCCGATTTTAATATCCCAAGAAATATTGACATGTTAACCGGCGTCGACTTGTTCTTATGTGTGTTGGCCAAATCAAGGCTACAGCAACGCAGCCGTGGATCCAAAAAACTCACTTCGGTTGGGTTCTTGCCGGGACAATTTCACCTAGTGTTGCGGTCAGCTCACCTACAATTTGCAATTTACTAACAAATGAAACGTTAGATAAAAATCTAGAATCATTCTGGAACTTTGAGGAAGTTATTCAAAAACGTACTCACACTCGGAAAGAATTAGCATGCGAAAATCATTTTCTCAATCACTTTAAACGAAACGAGAACGGTCGCTTTGTAGTTAGACTCCCATTTAAAGAAACTAGCCTACAGTTAGGCGAATCATACAATATAGCTCTCAAACGATTTTACAGCCTAGAAAAGCGATTGAGCAAAAATCCAGAATTAAAGTGTCTTTATTCAGAGTTTCTACGTGAATACGAGGAGCTAGGTCATATGAAGCAAATCAATCTGGGTGAGTTCTTTGAAGATCCATCAATATCATTTTATTTACCGCATCGTGCTGTCGAGAAAATTGATAGCACTACCACCAAACTACGAGTTGTGTTTGATGGATCCTGTAAAACTTCAACCGGCGTATCGTTGAATGATTGTCTATTGGTTGGACCCACAATACAACAAGATTTATTTTCTATTATTGTTCGTTTTCGTACGCCGCAAATTGCCTTGACAGCTGACGTCGCCAAAATGTATCGGCAAATACTAGTAGATGAAGCAGACACCAATTTTCAGCGCATCCTGTGGAGATCCAATCCGCAAGAAAAGGTAAAGGCTTATAATCTCTGTACGGTCACATATGGCACTTCGGCTGCATCATTCTTAGCAACCCGTGTTCTGCAACAATTGGCACATGATAAAGGTGAAGAGTTTCCCCTAGGCTCAACAATCGCGATGCGAGATTTTTATGTCGATGATTTGATAACTGAATCTAATTCCATAGATGAAGGTAGAAACATTGTAAATCAATGCATCGCTCTTCTCCAACGAGGTGGATTCGAACTGAGAAAGTGGCACTCAAATTGTACCGATGTGTTTAAAGAGAATAATGTTGACATTTGCAATGAAGGTTTTCAAAAAATAGATATGATTGATGCAATAAAAACATTAGGACTTTCATGGAGCACAGGCGAAGACAAGCTATTCTATCATTTGAAGAAGCAATCATTACCCTCTGGGATTACGAAACGAGTCGTCCTTTCAATAATCTCTCAGCTGTTTGCTCCCTTAGGACTGTTGGGCCCTGTTATAATCGTTAGTAAGCTATTCATGCAAACACTGTGGAAATCAAGGTTAGACTGGGATGAGTCATTACCGGCTAGTATTCATACCGCATTTTGTAAATATAAAATTCAATTGAGTATGATAAAGCACATTGTAATACCGCGAAAGGTTATTCCTTCAGATAAGTACGTTCTAATTGAACTACATGGTTTCAGCGACGCAAGTCAAATTGCATACGGTGCTTGCGTATATATAAGGTGTATTATGCACGATAGAACTACATATTCAAATTTACTGTGCGCCAAGTCAAGGGTAGCCCCAATAAGAGCAGTAACAATACCAAGGCTAGAACTATGCGGAGCACTGCTTTTAGCACGACTCGAAAACAAGACAGTGGAAAACATTTGTATCCAACAGAGTCAGCGAAATTCAAGAACTAACAAACTCCGATCAATGGAATCATGTACGCTCGGAAGACAACCCAGCAGATATCCTCTCCCGTGGTTGCACCTCAGCTGAGTTATCTAATTCAAATCTATGGTGGCAAGGCCCACATTGGTTACTCAAAGACTTAGAACCACAAATATCAAGCGCACTCAAAATTAATATAGAAGAACCACTACCTGAAGAAAGGATCATATTATCTCATATAACTCTTGCGAGCACAACTTCTGAAATATTTTCAAAATATTCATCTATGAGCAAAATCATTAGTGTTACAAGTTATTGTATGAGATTCGTCAATAATGCTAGGGCACGCATGGCTAAGAATAGAAATCTAATAGTTACTGGTAACTTAACAGTATTAGAGCTAAAATCAGCGTCAACAAGCTTGGTGAAAATAGTACAAGCCCAGGAATTTCCTGTAGACCTTAAAAACCTAACGGAAATGGGTTTCGTTGCATCAAACAGCAAAATACTGAGCTTCAGTCCATTTGTAAATAATGATGGCATCATCAGAGTGGGTAGTCGTCTTAAGAACGCAAACTTACCTTACACCCATAAATATCCAATTATACTGCCTGCCAAGCACGCATTTACTTATTTAGTGGTCAACTATTTTCATAAAAACACCTTCATACAGGTGTTCAAGGCACCAAGGCAGCGATCGCAGTGAATATTGGCCTTTGAATCTGCGAAATTTAACAAAAAATATCCTAAGAAAATGTATCACCAGTTTTAAGGCAAATCCGCGAACTGAATCTTATAAAATGGATGATTTACCGTGCGTGCGAGTAGGGCACGCACGACCCTTTGCAAATAGTGGCGTCGATTTCTGCGGTACGTTCAATGTACGTGAAAGTAGACGCCGAAACAGCAAAGCAAACAAAATGTATGTAGCCATATTCATTTGTCTGTCAACGAAGGCCATACACATCGAAACCGTTAGCGATTTAAGTAGTGAAGCTTTTATCAGCGCACTCAAGAGATTCATGGGCAGAAGAGGGAAGATCTCAAGATTATATTCAGACAACGGAACCAATTTTGTAGGAGCTAATAATGAGATGAAATGAGATGGTGTAATTCGAACTGTTACAGTGGGAGTTAAAAGTGAGTTAATTAAAAGACCAGTGATGAAGATATGTGTTTTACCTCTAGATTAAGCAATGCACCGTTTGTAAATATCATCTTAATATGTATTTGTAGTCTGTAAATTTATCTCATTTTCATCTATTTTGAAAGGTAGGTCCTTCAAGGCGGCCGACATGTTCGGGCCTAACCCGAATTCTTAATAACGGTTTATTATTATGAATGTGTATCGGGTTAGTTTAGAATAGTTATCCATCAAGTCAGTAATTGTCTTTAAGCGGGGTATGGCGCCCCATTATACTAACGAGTTGATTTGAGCTTTCTTATATTTATTGCAAGTAAACTTTCGAATTCAATGTTAACCACAGATTACATGGAATTTCACCCTATTGTCATAATTCGTGAAATCTCCGCATAAGGTTATAAAGCCTCATTTTTGGTAATAAACGTCAGTTCTGACACATCAAGTCAACATTTCAGTGCTCAGTCTCGTGAAATTTGTAAGCTATCGCCGCTATCTTAAATTATCTTGTTAGTTACGCGTATCAGTAGTGTTAGATTGTACAATAAAGTGTAATAAACTTGATACTTCACGCGTTTCCTTTCATCACTAATCGCCACCGAACAAATTAGCAATCTTGATCTATACGGTCTTACAAGCCGTGGATGGTGGAAACAGGAGAGCGACGTTCAACGTAGAAGGTGCACGAATTTTGGACGTCCATTCCTCAACAGATTCATTGTTGCATCAGCCGTTGCGAAGATTTATCCTACGAAGAAATATTAAATCTACTCGCGTTCAACAGAAGTTTGGTTCATCATTTCAAAGTCAGAATTCCACAAACCTCACCAATCCACGAAAAGGACATCACACATACATGTCAAGCATAAAATGAGCAATTCATGGATCATCCTGTTTGCTCATCTTAGGGATGGAGGAGTTACGTAACGTTACAAATATGGAGAAGTTCGCCTTACAGACGATATGATTTATAACTTGCTATGTGAATAGACTAAGGAAATCCATCCATACACCCTTAGCCTTAAGAAATGACTTTAGTAATACAGGAAAGGTCGTCCCATAAACATAATGATTTACAACTTGCCACTTCTCACACAAAACCCGAACTTATATATGTATGGTCAGTTTAAGAAATAAAGCATTACTGTTCGAACCTTTGACTTGTTTTTCTTGCTCGTGTTTTATTTTAAAACCCCAAGTTAAAATCAAGCCATTTAGTTTAGTTTTATATTAAAAGTCTTGTTTCTTTTTGTTGCGTTATTTAAAAACCCCAAGTGAAGTACAAGCAACTTAATTATATGTTCCAAGCATTTTATTGAAAATTGTTTGAACGGTTGTTATTTAGTAAGGAATTCACCTCCTACAATAAATATGCCAGGTTAGTAAACATGATAATAACCTTACACAGAAAATAAGTAAATAATGTGTATTTATTAGGATTTACTGGAGAGGCGAAAATAGAAACATCTTTCCTACATGCATTGAAACATCATGCAGGTGAAGAGCCAGGTGTATTTTTTAATTCCGCCAAGGACGGTTCCAGGTACGGCTGAAAAAGGACAAGGGTTTTGCACAGGACTATCAATTCTGCCTCGAAGAAAAGTAAGTGTGTAATAAGTTTTCTAAGATGTATGATATAATAATGATCAATGTAACCTTACTATCTTCTAAAAAATATTTGAAAAAATCGCGTTTCTTTTGTTCTGATTTAAACCCTTCCAACAAAACAAGTATTTTTGTTAAGAGATTTGAGATGTCTAAAATAGTACTGTTGTATGTTATACAAGTTCAAAAATCGTACAATTCAGTATTATATAAGAAGTCTCATGAATTCCAGTTTGAATTAATAATAAGAATACTTCAAACAACAATTTAAATAATCCGCGCCAAATTTAACAACCAGTATACTCAGCAGGTGGCGCTAAACATAGTCCCTACTCAGATATTTGAGTTACCTTTCTCTAAGGGTGTTCTGTGGTAGATAGGTAGCATAGAACAATTAAACGAGAAAGGTAACTTCTGCCTAAATCAAAGAACCAAAACAGCGGCATTAACGATTGTGCAGAAAATTAAAATTCTTATAGAAATCTGTAATTCTGCATTATAAACTAAAATATATATGCAAATATAAGAAATTTTATAATTTCTAATCAATTTCGTAAATCCAATTTAACAAAATTTAGGAATTTTATTTATTGGATTTACAATAATGAAATAACTTCCAAATCTGAAATAACCAAAAATATACAGCAGAAAACTAAGAAGACTAACAAAGATATATACAATATTTATTTTCTCTTACTTTTTAATAGTCTCTTTTTATAAGCATACCCATATCAGTACACTCTACCACACACCATGGTTTTGGCTTGCTTGACTTCATATTTGAATACAAAATCGTAATAAAACAAGAACGAAACAAACAATACGCAAACTGATCCAAACGCTATAAATGTGGCTAACGTGGTAAACTTTATAACTCTCTCCAATTCGGTGTAAAACACATTTAAAATTGATGTTGAGTGATGTTGACTCAGATGCTCAGAATGCACTAGTTGATTTTTCATTGGTTCATCTGATGATGTTCTGTGATTGGTTGATGCTTTCTTGCGTAGTAGAAACCTATACAAATCAGCCATACTACGCCATCCAACGAATGTTCAGTATATTAATTATACATTCATTCGCATCTAACTTAACTTTCCACCCCGTGATAGGTAATGAGGTATCGAGTAGCATTCGAGTAGTATACCTTTCTCTTTTTTAGGTTGGCAGTTGTCGTACATTTGAAAGTACGTATCTAACTGTGTTTTGTAGAAATACTAGATAACAAAGTTGAGTTTCGGATGGCGAACGATACGGGCACCGCACGTGTCATATTTAAAAAATCAAGAAAAACAGGAAGAACGCCACACAAAGACAAAAAGGATAATGAAGAAAAGATAGATAAACTAACAGAGATGATGAAGGAGCTGATGGGAGATATCAAAGATGTAAAAAGAGCAAAGAGTATACCAACAAGAATTAAGGGAGCTAAGGAAAGAAAATGAAAAATTAAAAGGAGAAAACGAGCAATTAAAGAAAGAAATGAATAATATGGAAACAAGAATGAAAAGAGTAGAAAAAGATCAAATACGAAACAACGTCATTGTATCGGGGATAGATATGCAAACAGAAAACCGAGCCGATATAAAAACGGGAATGGAAAACTTTTTAGAGAGGAATATGGGAGCAAAAATACAAATTAAGGAAGTCACAAAAATAGAAGTGAAGGTGTATAAGGTACAGCTGGATGATTCGTATGCAAAACAATATATAATGGAAAATAAAAAGAATTTGAGAAAGCTACCGGAAACAATTCACATAAACAATGAGATGACGAGAGAAGAGCGAGGAATACAAGGAAAGATAAAACAGATAGCAGAAGAGCAGCAGAGAAGGGGAAAACGAGTAAGAGTAGGCCATCAAAAAGCCTACGTAGACGGTAAAGAATGGAAATGGGACGAAAATGCGGGCTGCTTGAAAGAGCAAGAGGATAAAACAACAAGTAGCTCACCAAAAACTAACACCGAAAGTAAGGAAGGAAGGAAGAAATGGAGGCGACCAGGCGACGATGAAGGATATGAGTAAGATTATAAACAGGAGAAAAATAAACATAAAGTCTAAGAGATCAGGACAAGAGGCGAAAGAAATAAAAATAGGAACCTGGAATGTTAGAAGCTTGAAGGGAAAAGAAATAGAGCTAATACAGGAGATGGAAGATGGAGAAATAGATATACTTGGCATATCAGAAACTAAGAAAAAGGGGACAGGCATGCAACAGCTGACAGAGGACTATGTGATGTGGTGGTGTGGAGTGGAAGAGAGAGAAAGAGCAAGAGCAGGAGTGGGGATCATCATAAACCAGACTAGAATTACAGAGATTGTGAAGATTCAAGACATAAACAGAAAGAATCATATATGCTCAAATAACCCTTGGGAAGGAAGTATTCCATATAATAACGATATATGCGTCAAGCGAAGAGAAAATTACTAGAAACTACCAAGAAAATCAAAAACTCTTCTATGGAGCGATAAAAAATATGAGGAAGCCAAAACAATATACATTGAAGAACATGAAGGATGAAAACGGTAAGGTAGTGACTGAAGAAGACAGGATAATGGAAGTATGGAAAATATACTTCCAGACACTACTACAAACAGAAGGAGAGAAAAATACACAACTAGAGCGAATATATCAAGAAAAGAATTTTATAGAAGGGCAGGTACAACAGGACATAACAAGGGAAGAATTAAAAAAGTCATACAGCTGATGAAGAACGGAAAGGCACCGGGACACGACGAAATTACTGTGGAAATGATAAAGGGACCTAGTGAACTAGGATTAAAACAACTACTGGAACTACTAAACGAGGTCAGAATGGAGAAAGTTACACCCGAGGATTGGAGAATAGGAATTATATGCCCAATTTACAAAAAGGGAGATAGTCAACAGTGTTCAAATTACAGAGGCATAACCCTGGGTAGCACAGTAGGGAAATTATATGCAAGGATATTAGAAAATAGACTTAGAAAAGAAATAGAACATACATTAGAAGAAACACAATGCGGATTTAGGAAGGGACGAGGGACTCAAGATCAAATATTCATTTTAAGACAAGTAATAGAAAAAGCAATAAAAACAGGCAGAGAAATACATATATGCTTCATCGATATAATAAAAGCATTCGATCGTATAAGGAGAAATGATGTATGGAGAACGTTAGAGACAAGAGGTGTGAATGAGGAATTAATAGAGTGTATACAGGGCACATACTACAGAACAAGAAACTACGTTAGAGTAAGAAATGGAAAATCGGAGACGTTTATATGTAGAAATGGACTAAAGCAAGGCTGCGCGCTGACCCCCTTATTATTTAATATAATGTTGGACGAAGCGATTAAGAAGTGTAAACACCAACTGAAGCCATATAATGTAGGATACTGGAAAATGGAGAAAATACAAATAACTGGGTTAAGCTATGCGGACGATATGGTGATATTAGGAAACACGGAGAGACATCTGCAAGAAAATGTCAATATAATAAATGAACAATTAAGAGATAAACATGGAAGTTAATATAGACAAAACAAAAACAATGGCAATAAGCAGAGACACACAATAACATAAAAATAGAAGTACATAGAATAGAACAAACTAACGCGTTTAAATACCTGGGAGGGATTATTAACAGCGAGGGGTCCTTAGAAGATGAAATAAATGATAGAATATCAAAAACTGCAAAACTTTACAACACCATAAAAACACCATTCTTAAACAACAAAGAATACCAGAGATAGTAAAGGCAGAAGTGATCCGCAAGGTAGTGAAACCAGTATTGACACACTCATGCGAGTCATGGACTACAAACGAGAGACAAAGAAGTAGGATGAACAGCGTAGAAATGAGGTTCCTAAGACGAATAAAAAATAAAACTAAGTTGTATAGGATAAAGAACGCAGAATACAGAGAGGAGCTCAAGATAGAGCCAATCCAAATAACAATACAGCAAGGGCAATTAAGATGGCTTGGCCATGTTATAAGAATGGGCGAAGAAAGGTTGGCAAGACAAATATACGAATCAAAAGAAATGGGAAAAAGGAGAAGAGGAAGACCGAGGAAGACATGGGAGCAAGAAGTATGAAGTTCTTACGAGGCAAGGGGAGAGAAATGAGAGGAAATGAGAGCAAGATGCAGGGAGAGAGAAGAGTGGACACAAATATGGAAGAGGGAGCCAGGAAACTCAACTCCACACAACCCGATACTTCACAGTCAAACGGGTTTCAGGATTAAGTAAGTAACTAGATAACATTGAAAAGTAATTAGAAATTTTGCGTTCACAATTGTAATATTATTGGGAAACGCTATATTAGTTTTTCTTGCAATTTCTATAATGCTGCCTATTGTTAGAATTGTACATAGGAATCGTCGAAGAAGGGACGAACACAGAAGAGTAATTATTAATAGAAGGAATATAAGAGAAAATTATAATCCTTTAATCCTACCAGAATCTAGATTTATGGAACTATATAGAGTTAATAAAGAAATAGCTCGACAATTATTTCAAGATTTAGGCCCCTGTATAAGAAATCCCACAAGGAGAGGTGTAAGCAAGCACGTTCTCTGCCTTACTCTTTCCTCTTCTGCTCTTAGTGAGTATGGCATTCAACTTTTCTTTTTTTTTTTAATAATATATATATCATATGTTCTATAATTGTTTTATTTCTGATGTCCCTCTTATATATACTACATACTGTAATTCGGTATGATTGGAATATCAATACACACATAGTCCAAGGAAAAAAAGGATGGTTTTTTTAAACTGTATATTTATGCCATTCTGTAATGAAACATTTAAAAATTACAAATTCATTAATGTTTACTACAATTACATTATACTTTTACTTACATGTTAGTTGTACATATATAACACAAGAAAAACTATTCCCTTAATACTGTCACATTTCGTGCCATGTATGAGTCCACTGCTGCCTCACTAGGGTGTACATTAGGGGCGTAATGTTTTATACTCCGGATCAGGATGTGTCAGATTTATATTTTTATTTTTATAAATCTATCTAAGAGAAGACATACTACGTACTTAAAACGTTTATTTAATACTCTCTCTGTTGCCAACTCTTACAGCCTACATATATTACAATTGTGCCAACTTTACGTATGTATATGTCACAAGGGGCTACGGCGGGTTTTCCCGAATTCCTCCAGATCTCACGCCCGAGTTCGCAAACAGTATGCGATATGTAATATTCGTCCAACATTCAAGTCATTGTTGTTTATATAGTTTTTTTACCACATTATTTTTGGTCCTGCGGACTCTTTATTAAAATAAAATAAGTGTTGAATGGATATTTATTAGTTAAAAAAGAATACCTATAAATCTATCTGTTATAGGCATAAGCCAAATACAATCAACCATGAAATTCGATCCAGACCTTTTCTTTGAATAGTAATTTAATATTTCTTATCTGTTACAAGTATTATAACAGATAAGAGGCAAGGAACAGCCGAAAGCGTACCGCTGCCACATCGGGTCGGTTCGCCCTCTTCGGCTGGTTCCCCCACTATGACGAATATTTCGCCAGGCAAGTGAGGGGAAGCTGGCATGTCGTTTCTAATATTCGACCTCTGGGCTACGCCTTAACGTGCATATAGTTATGTTCGGATAACAAACACCAGACATAACTAAACGCCAGACGTCCCCTTAAAATATACAATATCTTCCGTTCAAAATACTAATTCATCCCTGAAAGAATTCCACAAACCCCGACCAGAATTGTTTACAGGACAAGTTATTAAATTAGGCGACACACATTGCCAGCACACTTAGAACTTAGAATCCGAATAGATAACTTGTACCTTTAGGCTATAGGCTTGCGTACGTTATTCTTTATATTATTTTGTGTTAGTCTTTAGTTATAATTTTAAATAAACTTTTTAAAAATCCTCCTGCGATCTTAATAAACTTAATTGGCGCTGCGAACAGTATATCCAAACGGTAAAGAGTTCGCGAACCCACCGGTAATTATCAAATTTTTATTGGATATCCACGAACTTTATCATCGGGTAAACCGTAGTGTGTTACGTTCCGCTCCTGGGAGAATTTCGTTCTCTGAAAATCATCTCCACGAAAGGCGCGCGGTATCCACACCGATTTCCCACAACAACCACTGCTGGAGGATCTCACCTGGACACGGAATCGATTTAGCACCTGCTAGACACCGGTAAGTACTGTCCATTATATCCATTTTTATTGTGTACGTACAAAGCACGTGATTTTGTCGTTTCTTTTATAATTATTATATATTAAATTACTCATACGTTATATATGAGTAAATTTCGCGAGAGATCGCCCCTAACTTTTAATTTTACTCCATATGAATACTAGTCCCACTTTAAATCTTAGTTTGAATAACTCAGACACGGAAATGGCACTAAATTACGCAGAGTTAAACATTGCAAGGGAAATAATCCCACCATACGAAGGCGGGAGCAGAAATTTATCTTACTTTTTACAGCAATGCGAAAAATTTATTAGTACCTATAAAGTAACGACCCCAGGTCAAGAACATTGCACATTCAACAAATTATTGTTTTAAATTTGCTGCTCCAAGTTAACTGGTGCTGCTAGGGACACATTAGTTGTTTCGAACTGTACCAGCTGGTCGCAGGTTAAAAACGAATTGCTAAACCGTTTTGGCGACCAGAGAAACGAAACCTTGCTCGAAAATGATCTGATAACTTGTTATCAACACCCACATGAAACATATGAGACATACTACGAGCGCATTAAGAATAAACTACAACAATTGCTAGAACATGTAAACATAAGAGAAGTTGACCAAAATATTAAAATTTATAAAAATAATATGTACAATCAACGCGCATTAAGCACATTCCAAGCCGGACTACTTGACCCATACAGGACATTCATAGCTTATAAAACGTCCGTCTCGTTAGAAGATTGTTTGGTACATCTTAGAAATTATGATAACCATAAACAGCAAATTAACTTTTTAAACTTTATTAGACAAAGGAATCCCTCAAAGTCCCAGAAAGCTGATTTCAACAAACCATCTTCAACACTCCAATTTCATATGCAAACATTTACGCCGACACAAAATTCCCAATTTACGCCCAAACCGCTACAACACTTCTCGCCACCAACTCCACGAAATGTAGTCAATAACGCTACCCCATTCCTGCGTGGACCTGTAAATGTTTTTAGAAAACCGAATGAAAATTTACATTTCAATAACGGCCAGGTAAAAAGACCAACCTTGCCAACACCAACACCTATGTCAATTTCCACCGCAAATACGTCAAGATCTGCACCATATAGACACCCCAACTTCTTTGGAAGTTCAGGGCCCCCTCGATTTAAAGTAGAGGAATTGCATAACGTAGAATTCAATGAAGAAACCGAATACGAGCAAACTGAATTCGATACTGAGTACAAATACGATCAAGATCAATTTTCTTACAATGAAGTAGATGAAAACGAAGAAAATTTTCAAATACCAGCCTCAATTGACCTAAATGCCGTAGGTTCTAAACCGAAACTACCTTTTATAACTATCCCCGGTTTAGGTCTTAAAATACTGATAGATTCAGGAGCATCGGACTCCATCATCAATCCCGGCCCAGCATTTGCTAAATTTCAAAATTATATATCTCACAAGCCCTTTTCTGTAAAAAGTCTAAATCAAACGATCGAGAACGATGAAAATGTATCATACCCTATTTTACAAGAATTTGGAATCGATCATCCTGTAGATTTCCATGTTTTACAATGGCATGACAGATTTGACGCTCTCCTCGGCAGCGACGATTTTGAAAAGTTAAGAGCAACAATAGATTATGGCACGAGAACATTAAAAATAGGCTCCGTAAGAATACCATTTTTATGGAATTAAACCCCAAGAACTTTCGACCTTTCAAGCATGTAATAAAAAATGAAATAAAAATTCCCGTTGACATCGAAGAAGGTCAAATATTAATCCAAGAAACCCGCGTAGATGATATTGTAATTCCTACTTCAATTTCATACGCTAAACAGGGAATTTGCACAATCCCCTTCGAAGAAGAACGCGAGTTAGAGATAAATTTCCATGTACAATTAGAAGCACAACTCCTCGCCGACTTCGAAATTGGAGATCCCCGTAATGAATCTGCACACCTAGATATCACAAACAGTTTGCGCATTGAACACCTCAATCACGAAGAGAAAATGAAAATCACATCATTATGTCGACAATATAAAGATATTTTCTTCTCTGAAAACACAGATCTTACATTCACAAATGCGGTAAAACACGACATTCGAACGACCGATGACGTACCCGTATTTTGCAAGTCATTCCGCTATCCGTATCATCTCAAAAGCGAAATCCAAACGCAAATACAAAATCTATTAAATAATAAAATCATCCGCCCCAGTATTTCTCCATACAGTTCTCCTGTCTGGATAGTGACAAAGAAACTTGACGCCAGTGGCAAACGTAAGTGGCGACTTGAACGAGAAAACGGTAGAGGATAAATACCCCTTGCCCCGAATAGACGAAATATTAGATAACCTAGGTAGATGCACATATTTTTCCGCTCTCGACTTGGCGCAAGGCTTTCATCAGATTGAAATGGATCCTAAATCCGTCGAAAACTGCTTTCGTAGTAAACAACGGGCACTACGAGTATGTACGAATGCCATTTGGCCTGAAAAACGCCCCAAGTACCTTCCAACAAGTCCTTCTACATGGACGATATCGTGATATTCGCAAAATCCCTCCAAGAACACCTTGTGCACATCAAACAAATATTCGACAAATTGAAACGCTATAATTTAAAAAGTACAACTCGACAAATCCGAATTTCTAAGACAGGAAGTAGGTTTCCTCGGTCACGTCATCACTTCAAATGGTATTAAACCAAATCCCGCCAAAATCGAAGCAGTTCAAGACTATCCACTACCAAAAAGTATAAAAGAAATCCGCGCATTTTTAGGACTTGTCAGATACTATAGACGATTTATTAAAAACTTTGCTAAAGTAGTACAGCCACTCACCCGCTGTCTGAAAAAAGGAACGAAAATAGACATAACTGATTCAAACTATCTGCAAGCATTCCATCATTGTAAAGAATTGCTAACTAACGCCCCGGTACTTGCTTACCCTGATTTTGCTAAGATATTTCATGTAACGACAGACGCATCGAATGTTGCAATAGGCGACGTTCTTTCGCAAAACTCAAGGCCCATTGCATTTTATTCGAGAACCCTAAACAGTGCAGAACGCAATTATTCTACTATCGAGCGAGAACTCTTCGCAATAGTTGAGACATGCAGGCACTTTAGGCCATACCTTTTCGGCCGAGAATTTCTAATAGAGACTGACCACAAACCCCTTATTTGGTTATTCTCCTTATAGGATCCCAATTCCCGATTAATTAGATGGAGACTTAAACTCGACGAATTTCAATATAAAGTATTATATAAAAAAGGCAAGGAAAATTCCGTAGCAGACGCGCTGTCGCGTATCGAAATTAATACTAAAGAAACAATTAATGACGACGAGCTAGATCTACTCTCAATACTCCCTAACGTAGATTTAGATGAAGACATATCTCTAACTGACTACGACGAAATTCTTAACACCTCCGAAAACGACACCGCTGAAAATGACGTTCCCGAAAATGAGACACCTTCTAACGACACTCAACATACATCCGTTGAAAGTCCAGTTTTCACAATACCCATATCAGACAAACCCATAAATCAATTTGTCAATCGCATTATCCTGAAAATGTATATATATATATATATATTTCGTGACCTTTTTATACTTATCTTATATGATAGATCTCTACCACTAATAGGTCAATAAAACAAGGCTGGTTTGAACGATAGTTATATTTTCAGAACGTTTACAAACGTTTTCGGAACACCTTCGTCAGTGAAAATATAACTAGATAAATATATAAACAAACTTTTGTTTTTATTTGGGACTATCAACAAAATAACTAATGACTAGGATTTCTTGATATAGAGGATGTGTAACCAACTTTTATAAATATATAAATTATAAAGCTAAATTAATGTGTAAACATACATGCAAATTAAGTAAAACCTTATATCAAAAGTCTTTGTCGAAACCTTAACAATTCTGTTCAAGGGCTAGGGAAAACCAAATTTAAAAACCTAGCCAAAGGTTTCCTTCTTAAGAAATGCAAATGTCATTTTAACAGATTGCTATATACATTACTTAAATTTTGAATATCGGTCCTGAAATTAATAGTTTTAGTGTCTTTCTGTATATTTATCATTTCATATATTAGTCTTTTTTATAATTATTCTCTGTTTTTAATATAATTGTGTTTTCAAAATCAAAGTAATGCCCAAGATCTTTGTAATGCTTTGTTACAGCGGTCATTGCACCGAAATCATTATTTAAAGAATACTTATGGCTATACAACCTTTTCTTTAAATATTGTTTCGTCTGACCGATGTAACAACCATCACAGTCTTTACAGTTTATTTTATAAACTACATTACTCTGATTTTGTTTAATTATTTTAGATTTAGTATTAGTAAAAAGAGATCTGTTACTATAATTTGGAATGAAAGTAATGTTTATGTTGTTTTTATTAAATTCTTTTTTATTTTTTCGCTTAAACCTTTTTATAAGGAATAGCGTTATAACATTTATTGTTATTAATTTTAATTCCTCTATTATATAATTTGTTAATTCTATTTTTTATTATTTTTTCATAAATCAAACAATATTTAAAGAAAAGGTTGTATAGCCATAAGTATTCTTTAAATAATGATTTCGGTGCAATGACCGCTGTAACAAAGCATTACAAAGATCTTGGGCATTACTTTGATTTTGAAAACACAATTATATTAAAAACAGAGAATAATTATAAAAAAGACTAATATATGAAATGATAAATATACAGAAAGACACTAAAACTATTAATTTCAGGACCGATATTCAAAATTTAAGTAATGTATATAGCAATCTGTTAAAATGACATTTGCATTTCTTAAGAAGGAAACCTTTGGCTAGGTTTTTAAATTTGGTTTTCCCTAGCCCTTGAACAGAATTGTTAAGGTTTCGACAAAGATTTTTTGATATAAGGTTTTACTTAATTTGCATGTATGTTTACACATTAATTTAGCTTTATAATTTATATATTTATAAAAGTTGGTTACACATCCTCTATATCAAGAAATTCTAGTCATTAGTTATTTTGTTGATAGTCCCAAATAAAAAACAAAAGTTTGTTTATATATTTATCTAGTTATATTTTCACTGACGAAGGTGTTCCGAAAACGTTTGTAAACGTTCTGAAAATATAACTATCGTTCAAACCAGCCTTGTTTTATTGACCTATTAGTGGTAGAGATCTATCATATAAGATAAGTATAAAAAGGTCACGAAATATATATATATATACATCAAAATTATAAACGTATGCGAAACTTGCCTCCTAGGTAAATACGAGAGAAATCCGTACAAAGTACCTTTTTCCGGCCCATTATTAGCAAAAACGCCATTTGATATTGTACACATAGACACATTCGCCTTCGATGGACACAAATTCTTAACGCTTATAGATTTATTTTCGAGACATACACAGGCATACTATGTTCAAGACCTAACTGGTATTACGATTCTGAACAAATTAAGACACTACTTCTCCCATCATAATTATCCTAAAAGATTGTTTGTGATGAAGGAAAGGAATTTAAAAACCACGTATTCCAAGAATATTGGAAGCTATTTAAAATTAATCTCCACTACACCACTAATTATAACAGTAGTTCAAATCCCCCAGTTGAAAGAGTTCACTCCACTTTATTAGAGAAAATTAGAATTGAAAAAATGCAAAATAAAACCGAAACTCCGCAAAATCTAATGATATCTGCTGTACTTACGTACAATCAATCTGTTCATTCTTCTACAAATTACACACCCTTTTCACTCTTATATGGCCCTTACGAAAACTTAAATGCCCATGAATTAGATTTAAACACGGCCATTTATGATAGTTACAACGAGAAAAGAAAAACGAATTACTCCCGTTTTATGAACAATTGTATCACAAACAACTTAATAAAGGAAATAAAAATCTAGAGAAGGTAAATCAGAACAAGGAAGGAGCAATCCAGATTCAAGAACCAACCGTGCATTTTGCAAAGCACTATCAACAAAAACATTCACTCCCTATATGAAAACCAAGATCAGATAGTAAAACAAATTAACAAGTACAACTCTTTCGCGAATCACATTACAAATAGGTATTCAGCCGATCTGAAAACACTACAAGGAAATGCAAATTTCACTTTAAGTTTGGTGCAGAATGTTAGCAGTGTTCTAGAAATACAACTACTACTCCAGCACAATAACCAAGTCGGAATTAAAATGTTAAATGTCCTCCGGACTATAGAAAGAACAATTTCTCTTGCTTTTTCCGATATTGTCAATTTAGAAATAATTTCCAATTCAGAATTAACGGCAATTGCAGATCACCTTAATATAATTTATAAGGGATCCGAATTACTTAATTGGGACAATATTCACCCTTATAAGATATTAGAATTTTCAAAATTTAGAGTTATCTCTATTAACAACACAATCACGTGTATGCTGTATATACCTATTCTTAAAAATCCCATCTACCAATATTCCCGAATATATCCGCTCCCGAACTTGCAAGACGCAGTGCTAATACCACCTGCAAAATTTCATCTTCAAAGTGCGAGAGAAGAATTGTGGACCGAAGAACAGTGCCAAGCTATAGACCAGCAAATGTTGTGCGTTCATCATACAACATCAAACAAGTGTTCCCTTAAAATAAGTGAAAATTGTACGTTTGCTAAAATCAGCAATGACTATAGAATTTATACACAACTTAAAAATGGTAAAATAATAATAGCATCAAAAAACGAATTTGAAGTAATTGAAGAATGTCCGAATAAACTAAACACGATTAAAGTCAAACGCAATGTTGTAATAACTTCAGAAAACACTTGTAAAATTATTATTGAAGACCAGACCTACGACAATACCTTTAGTAATTTTACTTTTAATATTCAACCTGTTGAAAATTATAAGTTAAGCAAAGCAGTCGAATTAAATTTAAATAATTTACACGATATTAGAAATTTGAAAGAAGAGGCCCAATACTTAGACTCTCATATTACCTTACATCCTGTAGCGCATTACATATATTTTTCTGTAACGAGCATTTTGACAATTGTATTTCTTATAATTTGTATTGTATGTTATATGTTTAGATGTAAGATAGTGAAGTTTTTCACAAAGGAAAACGATGTCGTACAGCTATGTACGTTAGCAAATATTGTAGTTCCCAATACGCAAAACGAGGACGTTTTGTCTTAAGGGGGAAGGAGTTATGTTCGGATAACAAACACCAGACATAACTAAACGCCATACGTCCCCTTAAAATATACAATATCTTCCGTTCAAAATACTAATTCATCCCTGAAAGAATTCCACAAACCCCGACCAGAATTGTTTACAGGACAAGTTATTAAATTAGGCGACAGACATTGCCAGCACACTTAGAACTTAGAATCCGAATAGATAACTTGTACCTTTAGGCTATAGGCTTGCGTACGTTATTCTTTATATTATTTTGTGTTAGTCTTTAGTTATAATTTTAAATAAACTTTTTAAAAATCCTTCTGCGATCTTAATAAACTTAATTATATTCATGCATTAATTCTACTAAACACAATCACAATAAATTATGACAACGCAAAAATTTACAAAACAAAACATCTAATTGACAATGAACGCCAAACATTAATTACAAAATGTAGAATGTTTTCTTCAACTATCTACAAGTGTTTGAAAATACCAATAAATGAACAAAGAAATCGTACACAAATCTATATATATATACATATAACATTATCACAATACATTTTTATATCAGTCATTCATTTGCTATTTATCCATTCATCTTTACGCGAAATTCTACTGTCTATAACATTAATGTATGTCGTTTCCTACTTAATAAATAATTAAACTAACACTACACATCCACACAATAACCTACTTTTACTTAAACATAATCAAATTCCCATACAACAAATATTTATTCCACTTTCTATCGAAATTGGTGCCCTCTACCAAACCGCCAAAATTTAAAATTCAAATAAATATATATATTGGTCAGAATTGTACAAGACACTACTTTTTAGAATTATTATCAACAAAATGCTTTAAGGTGGTGCACATTTCTTTCAAAACCCCTCCTATGTTTTTCAGTTCAGTTTTTATGCATTTTAATTCTTCAAGGGTGTCTTTATACAATTCATTCTCAATATCTTTTACCTTTTTTTTTTCGGTGTGGGGTATGGCACAAATAGTCGTGGTCGTCATGTCGACTCTGCAATGTAATTGTAATTATAATTGTATTGTAGTTGTACAATGATCACAACATCCTCAAGAACTTACTGTTATATTGCCTGGATTGAGTTCTTTAAATGCTTGATGCACATCTTTTCCTGGCACGGAATGCTACACCGAATTGGATTAGTCAGTTATTATTTTGATTTATACTAATTATATTCTATTCACCTTATTATAATCTACTTCTGCTGTAGAAGTGGAAGGCAGCTAGTCTTGCACTTCTGGCACCTAAAAATGTTTTCATTAATAACAAATATTTTATATTTATTTTTAGTGCCCCACACTCGGCGCTAGAAACACCTTTGTGAAAAGTGTCGCCCATAATATGCAACACCTTTTCTTCCCAAGGTGTCATTTGGGGTGGCATATATGGACCTCCCCCTGTTGCAGTGACTTCATGCTTCCTGGCAGCTGCCTTCTTCTTGCAGGAGTACTTAATATCAGCCCAAGACTAACAACAAAAAACAAATTAACCTTGCATATATATGTATTTATAAATAAACTCACTGTTTGCCATTTCTCGACACTTCTATTCCCCAAACCCAAAGCATTTAAATCGTCATCTAGTTTCTCCCACATTTTTCTCTGCGTCGCTCTTCAACATACGCCTATGTATTGGCCTCTGGCAAATTGTTTGTGACTAATCATAAAATCAATCATAATTTGCCAGTGACCATCACACATTTTAAAAGCCATCTACAAATACACAATATTCTGTTAATAAAGCTCGTCTAAATTTTCGAAATTTTCAATCACATACTCTAAATTTTTTTAATTTCTTTAAAAGCACGTCGTTTCTTCAAACTACCTTATTTGAACTGTTCATAAAATAAAGGAATGCGGCCGTAGCAGCCGCACAAAATTTGCTATAAGAATTGAAAACACTTGAAACCACTTGAAATTCAAATGCATTTTCGATGTTAGCTGACATCTGGTCTAAAGGTGATAAATGTTCTAAAGATGTCAAATTGGTCGAGTTCGACCGACGAACGAAGTCACTCGATGCGTCTCTTTTCCCACTGCTTTTAGTACCTCCCATCGAGAAAACATGGCGGATACGCAACGTATCGAGCGTTCGTAATCCCGCTACTGGAACGCTGACGTTACAGTAAAAAAATGTTAGAATGTGCCAATGCGCAGCATAGCTAGATGCGCACGAGCATAATGTATTTCTATCATGAACAACCCCTGCTCTCATGGTTGCCTCTTAACGTTACAGAAATACTTGTGCATACTGCCCCCCTTTGAACAGAGTTCAAAGTAACAAATAAACATACACAAAAGAAGTAAGTACATATATACAAATACATAACAAAAAGACCAAGGTAAGTAAGTAAGAAAATTTTGCATATCAGGTAAGTATACACGAAGTAATAACAAATAACTAAAGGCGACCATACACACAGCGGTCCACCGGAGAGGTTACCTGTGCAGGTTTGCCTGCGCAGATCAACCGCACGTCGGTAGCGTGTATGGGGACGTACCGGTGTACCGGAGCGGTCTTCAGTTCTTTTTGCGATGGCTTGGATTGAGGACGATGATGCGCTGGCATTGATAGGCCTTGTGTTAATTTTGAAGGAAAAAGATACAAAAACGAAAAAGTGGTGTAAGCATTGGTTATTAAAAAGGAAAATTTATAGTCATATTAACTTATTGAATGAATTAAAATTCGAACCTGAAGATTTTAAAAACTATCTCAGAGTGGCTGAGAACACATACCTCAAGCTACTTCCAATGGTTACTCCTGTGATAAAAAAAAAAGTACAGTTATGAGAAATAGTATTTCTACGCAGTTACTTTAAGATTTCTTGCAACCGGCAGAAGTTATGAGAACCTAAAATTTGCAGCAATTATTTCACCTCAAGTGCTTGTAAAAATTATTCCTGAAACATGTGAGGTCTTGTATAAAGTTCTTAGAAGAGATTATTTGAAGGTGACCTGCGCAGGCGACCGGAGTACATGCACACACGCAAAGGTACACCGTACTGTGTCACTCGAAGAATTGATTTTCGATCTTGTGCCGGTCGCCTGCGCGGGTTCAAAAACCTGCACAGGTCTATTCCCACACACCCTCCGAGCTACCTATATACCTCTCCGGTGGACCGTTGTGTGTATGGCCACCTTAAGAGTCTAATTCCCTTTCAGGTAGAGGAAGTGGGCATACATTTACTATAGCACGTTTTATAACATTTGAAGATGTCTTCACAGTTACTACTCTCACTTCATGGTTCGGTCTAGAATGTGTTTCGGTTACTACTCCTAACGGCCATTGGCAAGGAGGAAAATTCATCTTCTTTATGAGAACCAGAGTACCAATCTTCAAGATGTTGTTGGACCTTCGCCATTTAGTACGCTGCTGCAGATTGTGTAGGTAATCTCTCGACCAGCGTTTCCAAAAGGTTTGTTGAAGGTGTTGTAATAACTGATATCTCTTCAAGCGATTGACAGGTGCTGGTACAAATTCTTCTACGGGTAAGAAGCTTACGGGCCTTCCTATAAGGAAATGGAAGGGAGTCAAAGGAATTGGATCATGGGGATCGGAAGATAGACAATGTAATGGTCGTGAGCTTAAAAAACTTTCTATTTGAATGAGAATTGTAAGAAATTCTTCATAAGTTAATTTTGTACTTCCAATAGTACTTAATAAATGTCTTTTAACACACTTTACGTTTGATTCCCATAATCCTCCAAAATGAGGAGAATTAGGCGGGATAAAATGCCAAGTAATTTGTTCAATTGCACAAACATTAGATATTGCGTCCTTTGAATTGTTAATAAATGTATACAATTGTTTTATTTTCTTGTATGCTCCTACAAAGTTAGTCCCATTGTTAGAGAAAATATTTTTTGAATTACCGCGTCTGGCAATAAAACGCCGTAAGCATGCTATAAAGCATTCTGAAGTTAATTCTAAATGAACAGCCTTGGTGACTAAGCATAGAAACAGGCAAATATATGTGGCTAAATATGAGGACGAGTCCCGGTCGATTTTCGCAAAAAAATTATAGCGCCGTAAAGGTGACCTAAAAAGTGATAAATTATCTTAATAAAAGTTTTGCGAGACGTGCCTCCCAGAGACAATTTCAGAAAAACGGTCTTACCTTGAAGTGTTTACGTTACGTTCAAACGAAATCTTCTTATGTAGTTAATCCCATAAGTATAATTTATAATACATTTATAATAACTTTTATCCTTTTTCTACAAATATGCCTTCCATTATTAATATAATTTTCAGTTATTTATCAATAATTTTACATTTTCTGAGATGTTAAAATGTATGTATGACTTTCTAAATGACATTTGACTAGTAGCAACCAGTACCAACTTAAATAGATGTATATTCATGTAATTCTTCTTATTCTTCTTCGAAGCGGTCTATTATTGAAGTTAAACGTTGGTTAAACGAATCGTTGCCGTACACGCAAAAATTGAATGATGCACGAAGTTGCGTATTCTTATGATTTTTCCTGTACATATTTATGTCTTTTTGTCGCGAGCTTGTTTTGGATGCGTATATCATACATAAAGAAAAGTTAAGGAGGCCAAGTAAAATCGTAGAGATAGACGAATCCAAATTTGGAAAAGAAAGTATCATCTTGGATATTTTGTAGAGGGGTAACAGCTGGTGTGGTGTAGTGTGGTGTGGGTTTGGGTCTGGTGGTGTGGGATAGTTTGGGCCGAGTGGTGTGGTGTGGTGTGGGTTTGGGTTTCGTGGTGTGATATAATTAATGCCGGGTGATGTGGAGTGGGTTTCGGTCTGGTGGTGTGTTACAGTTAGGGCCGGATGGTGTGGCGTGGGTTTCGGTCTGATGGTAGGATATAGTTAGGGCCGAATGGTGTGGGGTGGGGTGAGTTTCGGTCTGATTGTGTGATTGGGTTTGGGTCTGGTGTGGATTTGAGTCTGGTGGTAGCGGTGTGGGTTTGGGTCTGGTGGTGTGGGATAGTTTGGGCCGGGTGGTGTGGTGTGAGTTTGGGTTTCGTGGCGTGGTATAATTAGTGCCTGATGGTGTGGAATGGGTTTCGGTCTGGTGGTGTGGTATAGTTAGGGCCGGATGGTGTGGCGTGGGTTTCGGTCTGGTGGTGTGATTGGGATTGGGTCTGGTGGTATGGTGTGGGTTTGAGTCTGGTGGTAATGGTGTGGATTTCGGTCTGGTGGTGTGGGATGATTTGGGTCGGATGTTGTGGGGGTGTTTGGGTCTGGTGGTGTGGCGTGTGTTTGGGTCTGTTGGTGTGGTATGGGTTTGGGTCTAGTGGTGTGGGATAGTTATGGCCGGATGTTGTGGGGTGGGGTTCGGTCTGGTGGTGTGATTGGATTTGGGTCTGGTGGTATGGTGTGGGTTTGAGTCTGGTGGTAATGGTGTGGATTTCGGTCTGGTGGTGTGGGATGATTTGGGCCGGATGGTGTGGGGGTGTTTGGGTCTGGTGGTGTGGCGTGTGTTTGGGTCTGTTGGTGTGGTATGGGTTTGGGTCTAGTGGTGTGGGATAGTTATGGCCGGATGTTGTGGGATGGGGTTCGGTCTGGTGGTGTGATTGGATTTGGGTCTGGTGGTATGGTGTGGGTTTGAGTCTGGTGGTAGCGGTGTGGGTTTTGGTCTGATGGTATGGGATAGTTTGGGCCGGGTGGTGTGGTGTGGGTTTGAGTTTGGATTTCGTGGTGTGGTATAATTAGTGGCGGATGGTGTGGAGTGGGTTTGGGGTCTGGTGGTGTGGTATAGTTAGGGCCGGATGGTGTGGCGTGGGTTTCGGTCTGCTAGTGTGGTATAGTTAGGGCCGAATGGTATGGGGTGGGTTTCGGTCTGGTGGTGTGATTGGGTTTGGGTCTGGTGGTATGGTGTGGATTTGAGTCTGGTGGTAGCGGTGTGGGTTTGGGTCTGGTGGTGCGGGATAGTTTGGGCCGGGTGGTGTGGTGTGGTGTGGGTTTGGGTTTCGTGGTGTGGTATAATTAATGCCGGGTGATGTGGAGTGGGTTTCGGTTTGGTGGTGTGGTACAGTTAGGGCCGGATGGTGTGGCGTGGGTTTCGGTCTGATGGTAGGATATAGTTAGGGCCGAATGGTGTGGGGTGGGGTGGGTTTCGGTCTGATTGTGTGATTGGGTTTGGGTCTGGTGTGGATTTGAGTCTGGTGGTAGCGGTGTGGGTTTGGGTCTGGTGGTGTGGGATAGTTTGGGCCGGGTGGTGTGGTGTGAGTTTGGGTTTCGTGGCGTGGTATAATTAGTGCCTGATGGTATGGAATGGGTTTCGGTCTGGTGGTGTGGTATAGTTAGGGCCGGATGGTGTGGCGTCGGTTTCGGTCTGGTGGTGTGATTGGATTTGGGTCTGGTGGTATGGTGTGGGTTTGAGTCTGGTGGTAGCGGTGTGGGTTTTGGTCTGGTGGTGTGGGATAGTTTGGGCCGGGTGGTGTGGTGTGGGTTTGAGTTTGGGTTTCGTGGTGTGGTATAATTAGTGCCGAATGGTGTGGAGTGGGTTTCGGTCTGGTGGTGTGATTGGGATTGGGTCTGGTGGTATGGTGTGGATTTAAGTGTGGTGGTAGCGGTGTGAGTTTCGGTTTGGTGGTGTGGGATACTTTGGACCGGGTGGTGTGGTGTGGGTTTGGGTTTTGTGGTGTGGTATAATTAGTGCCGGATGGTGTGGAGTGGGTTTCGGTCTGGTAGTGTAGTATAGTTAGGGCCGGATGGTGTGGCGTGGGTTTCGGTCTGGTGGTGTGATTGGGATTGGGTCTGGTGGTATGGTGTGAGTTTGAGTCTGGTGGTATGGTGTGGGTTTGAGTCTGGTGGTAATGGTGTGGATTTGGGTCTGGTGGTGTGGCATGATTTGGGCCGGATGGTGTGGGGATGTTTGAGTCTGGTGGTGTGGCGTGTGTTTGGGTCTGTTGGTGTGGTATGGGTTTGGGTCTAGTGGTGTGGGATAGTTATGGCCGGATGTTGTAGGGTGGGTTTCGGTCTAGTGGTGTGATTGGTTTTGGGTCTGGTGGTATGTGTGAGTTTGAGCCTAGTGGTAGTGGTGTGGGTTTGGGTCTGGCGGTGTGGTGTGGGTTTGGGTATGGTGGTGTGGAATGATTTGGGCCGGACGGTGTGAGATGTGTTTGGGTCTGGTGGTGTGAGGTGTGTTTGGTTCTAGTAGTGTGGGATAGTTAGGCCCGGATGGTGTGGGGCGGGTTTCGATCTGGTGGTGTAATTGGATTTGGGTCTGGTGGTATGTGTGAGTTTGAGTCTCGTGGTATGGTGTTGGTTTGAGTCTGGTGGTAGTGGTGTGGGTTTGGGTCTGGTTGTGTGGGATGGTGTTGGGTGTGTTTGGGTCTGGTTGTGTGGTATGGGTTTGGGTCTAGTGGTGTGGGATAGTTTGGGCCAGATGGTGTGGGGTTGGTTTAGGTCTGCTGGTGTGGGATAGTTTAACTTTTCTTTCTGTATGATATACGCATCCAAAACAACCTCGCGACAAAAAGACATAAATATGTTCAGAAGAAATCGTAAGAATACCCTAGTTCGTGTATGAATCAATTTTTCCATGTATGACAGTTATTCATTTACAAACGTAAACAAGCAACTAAACGAACCAAGAATATATATATATATATATACGCACGTCTGATAGTCAATGATCTAAATCAGTAAAATAGCAGATAAATTAACACAAAAATTTGCTTAAATTATCGACTAGCAAATACAGAAAAAATCATAAGAATACGCAAGTTCGTGCATCATTCAATTTCTGCGTGTACGGCAACGATTCGTTTAACCAACGTTTTACTTCAGTAATAGACCGCTTCGAAGAAGAATAAGAAGAACTACATGAATATACATCTATTTAAGTTGGTACTGGTTGCTACTAGTCAAATGTCATTTAGAAAATCATACATTTTAACATCTCAGAAAATGTAAAATTATTGGTAAATTACTCAAAATTATATAAATAATGGAACGTATATTTGTAGAAAAAAGATAAAGGTTATTATGAATGTATTATAAATTATACTTATGGGATTAAATACATAAGAAGATTTCGTTTGAACGTAACGTAAACACTTTAAGGTAAGACTGTTTTTCTGAAATTGTGACTCTGGGAGGCACGTCTCGCAAAACTTTTAAGATAATTTATCACTTTTTAGGTCACCTTTACGGCGCTATTACGAAGCATTTAATGACAGTTTGTGTGGCAATAAGCCTGCCTGATGTTGGCCAATAAATTTGTCTTGCACGGGACAACAGTAACTAAGGACTTGCATGCAGAAGCGATTTATGGTAATATTCCATAAGCAATTTTGTTACATGATGTTTACCATGTCGTAGTAAAGGGTGTTTTGCATCATAATCTTGTGATGAATAAATTAGGCGACCACCGACTCGTATTACGTTATCATTATCAATAAAGGGAGACAATCTCGCTAGCCCGCCTGTCCCCTGTGAATGTAATTGTAAATAATGTTTCTCTTCTGAGAAAGATTGATTTTGACACAACCTTACAATATATTTTGAAGCTTTGTTTAACTCAGCTACAGTTAAAGGACCGTACGTTGCAACTTGCTAAAAGAACTAAAACGTTCAAATGAGAATGTGTCTACTTTGTCACTAGCAGGGTCTTATACTGCTGTCTCACTTCGGGCAGTGGTTTGGTCATAAATTGTTTAGGGTTGCTAGGTTGAGGCCAACAAGTATTCGGAAAGCAAAGCCATTTGGGACTTTGTCACCAAGATTCAGAGGTTAACGGTGCACTACGATATACTCCTCTTGAAGCAAGATCAGCTGGATTGTCCTTTGAAGGTACATAATGCCAGCTATTTACATCAGTGGAGGATTGAATCTCAGATATTGTATTACCAACAAAAGGTTGTAAAGTTTTAGGATCAACCCGTAACCAAGAAAGCACAATTTGAGAATCACTCCAAAAGAACAACGTCCCAGTCCAATTTAAGACACCATACGTTTTGTAAAAGGATCAAAACAGAACAATAGAGGGACTAACGAGACCTAATGGATCAAAAATCTTGACTATTTCTGATAAGATAATTCTTTTGGTGACCTGGTTTTCGGAATTACCACTTAGAACTCTCTAAGTAAGAGTATCCGTTGAACTGTTCCAACAAATGCCCAGAGTTTTAATTCGCCAATCGGGATGATGCTATTGGAATCAGTATTACTTTGAAGTTGTTGCAATAATAAGATCATCAAGGTAGAAATCCTTTTCGATAATGGTTGAAGATAATGGAAATGCTACCTTATTTTCAAGAGCTAATTGTTGCAAGCATCTCATGTAGTTCATGTAGTTGAAGTAGTTCCGTATGTCACGGTATTTAATTGATAAATTTGAATTTCCTGATCAGGGTAATTTCTTCAAAGAATTTGTTGTAGGGAACGATCTTCGTTATTTACTAAGATCTGTCTATACATCTTGGCAATATCAGAAGTGACCACAATAGAATACTGCCTAAATCTCAATAAAATAGAAAACAAGTTATTGACAATCGATGGACCTTTATACTGAAGATCATTAAGAAACCATCCAGTATTTGAAACAGAAGAACCATGAAACACTGCACGAAGTTTGGTGGTTAGGCTGTCGTTCTTTATAACTCCATGGTGAGGAATAAAATAGGAGGTTGCCGAATCAGTAGAGTTTGATAACGACATATGACTCAAAGCGCAATATTCGTCCATGAAGTTGACATATGAAGTACGAAGTTTTGGAAAAGTATCAAATTTTTTCTCTAGAAGCAACAGACGCTTAATTGCAGTATGTTTTGAATCTCCCAAAAGAGAAGGTGGTACTTAAGAGGGATACGTACTGTAAAACGACCATCTAAGGTCCTTTCAGTATTTTCATTAAAATGCTTTTCACATTGCAATTCATCCTGAGTAAGATTGAGCAAATTAGTAATTACTTCTACCTCCCAAAATGTACGTAAGTTATCATGTCGAGACCGATAACTACTAAAATAGCAATTTGGAACTGTTGGAGCACCAATCTCTAATGCGACCAGAAACAATCCAGCCAAACGGTGTGCTGCGCAGAACCGGTAGGTCTTGACCTAACGTAATTGTATGGTTAGATAAAATGTTCCAGAAGAGGTCAGCTCCTATGAGCATATGTATCTGTCCAGGTAAATAAATTGATGGGTGAGCAAGTGGAATGTTATTTGGTATTTTCCAAGATGACACATCAAAGGAGCTTGCAGGAAGTGCCTCCGTAATAGTGGGAGCGATGAGGCATTGAATTTTGGAAGAAAACTTACTTGTGTTGGATTTAATGACCAATTCACATTTAGATTCGATATTAGGGGTAGTAGTATTTAAGCCTACAATCGAAATGTTGGTTGAGAAGGTCTTCAGTTTTAGAGATTCACAAAGTTTTCTGGAGATAAAGTGTGATTGAGATCCACAATCTAGTAAGGCTCTGGCAGAATGCGAATTACCTTGTGAATCTAGAACTGTTATAATAACTGTTGACAACACTACTTGCCGATTAGAGCCAAGTGATGCAAGTGAAACATCCTGAAAAGTTGAGTCATTCGTAATATAAGATTCATCCTTGCAAGGGGCCGATGTTGTTTTATGCAATAAAGAATTGTGTCTCATATTACAGTTCTTACAAGTTCTAGATTTACACTTGTCTGAACTATTTCCCTTCCAGAGACAGTTTTAATTGATTTACCTTTTACCACCTCTCTTCAATTCACAACTTAAGAAAGTCTGGGCAAACATAAATCGTATGTGGCTTTTTGCAATAGTTGCACTTTGGGCTAGAAGATGCTACATTAACTCTTTTAAAACTCTTATCTTTTGATAAGAAACTGGCTGTTGAACCTCTAATGTTTCTAGCAAATCAGCTCTAGAACGAACAAAGTTGTTGAAATCTGCTAATGTGGGGATCTCCTTATCAATTCTATACTTTTCCCACTCTCTGGTGGTTGTTTTGTATAATTTAGATGAAATAAGGAAAATTAGCAAGGTATCCCAGTATTTTGTAGGTTGCTTTAAAGTGTCTAAAGCTCTCAGATGTTTAGCTACTGTATCAATAATACTTCTTAAACCTAAAGATGATTCTCTATGTAACAGAGGTAATTCAAAAAGAGTTTTTATCTGATTATGTACTAAAAGTCGGGTATTATTGTACCTTGTGCAAAGTAAATCCCATGCTACTACATAGTTTTGATTTGAAAATTCAAGAGAATGAACTATTTTGATAGGTTCTGGCCCTAAAGATGCTCTTAAATAATGATACTTTTGAATATCATTAATTGTGCAATTATTTTGAATCAACGACTCAAATGTATCTTTGAATTCTAACCAATTCTTGTAGTTTCCATCGAATTTTGATAAATGAATTATAGGCAGTTTAATAATACTCGATGGTGTAGAATTGTAAGTAATTTCTGCGCTGCTACCGGCAACACTGTTGCATTCGTCGAGACTTGTATTAATTGCTTCTTCGCGAACAGAAACAGTAGTGTTCGTAACGTACCTACTTTGTAAGCAGTAATTTGGCTCTGCTCATTAGAAACGAGTAACTATTAATAAAATCGTCACGATATTGATAATGGGTTTGTAGTTCCTGTTCGTCGCATATAGATTCGATAGAATTTTGAATTTCATCAAACTCATTTAATAAGGATTCGATTTGATTAAATCTAAACTGTAATTCTTGTACTATATGCGCAGATAATTCAACATCCTGTATAGGATCGATAAAGTTTTTAAAATTTGTAAGTTTGGTTTTAAGGCCTCCGCGTTTACGGATACATTTAGCTAAATCGATGTTATCCATAACGAAAGAATATATTAAAGGTATATTATTTTAAGTGATCTCAAACAAAATGCCTTTAATGTAACAAAAGTGTGTCCCTAAATTCTCCGTTACAAATAGACTAAAACGGGTAATAGGAATTTAAGTAGGTAAAAGAAGGATAGAAAGGCCACTTACTTGTGAGATAATGCCTGCAGCTTCACCATAGAACATAGAAAACTGGCGATGCTAACTGACGAATTGAATTTCACTCAGATATAAATTGAATAGTTAAGTGCATATATCCGGCTCGAAGGACCAAACTGGAAATACGATAGAGTGGACTGTATAAAAAATGCACTGATTGAGTTTTAACTATGCAGTTTATTTATCACAAATGGCCGAGCGTGCTTTAGGAAGGTCTGAGTGAGAATGCCTACAAAAATGATCAACAACTCTATCATGAACAACCCCTGCCCGTTTTTCGTTGCATAGACACATTAACGTGCGCGTTCCATTATTATATCTATTTTAATGATAATAGTAGAATAAGAATGAATATGTCGACGAGAACTAAAATGTGACCGTAATGTAAAGACCTAGAATATATATTTATTTTCGTTGAGGTTAGTTTTATCAAAAATATCGTGAATGAGGTCCCTGACCAAGACCCCTACAACGTTCAGAAATAGGATATGAAGATCTGAAGCCAAGAAAATAGCAGATGTCGATGGATGAACTTGAGAAATTTCAGCAACGAATAGGAATGGACGCGCCATATGGTAATTCGAGGCCTGACGAAAAGTCAATCCTTGAAATGGCAGCGAACGAGAGAACGAGTGCAACAGAGAAATGAAGGGTTAGATAATTACTTTCATAATAAAGTTAAATTATGTCTTGAGCTAAATATAGATGTGAACGAGACCAAACAAGAAGTTTTGATTGGATTAAGATCAAAATCATTATGTGATGCAATATTCCCTTTCAAAGTTGATTCTGTCGAAGAATTGCTACACTTTCTACATGAATACCAAACGGTTGAGGTGAAGAGAAGCGAACGCACTTATGGTAATGTGAAGAACGACTTACAAAGAAGACCTGGAGCGACTGGTACAATGGTGAGAAATAATGATAACAGCCAAGAGGAAAGTGAGTGGTGAAAAGTGCACGTAGAGATCCAAAATGTTATAATTGCAATCGGTATGGTCATATCTCTCGACATTGCAAAGAACAGAAGAAAGTTCCAACCTGCTTCTCTTGCAAGATGGAAGGCCACAAAAGAAACGAGTGTCCTAGGATGATAGCATCTGCAGAGAACAGCACATTACTGGTAGAGCAGCTTCCTGTGACGCCTGCTTATCGTCTAGAAGATCAGTTCAACATCAATGGTAACCAATTGGTTCTACAAGCAATATTGGACTCTGCAAGCGGAATATCCCTTGTCAAAGAACGGTTTGTTCCTAAATGTGAAGTAAGACCTTATTGTTATTCAAATATTTTTACTGACATTAATGGCTCTGTTTTGAATATAATAGGTTTATTCTCACACAATATTATACTTAAAGGTAATAGCATACCAATCACTTTTTGTGTTGTTGATGATTCATCTCTGAGCCATGATTGTCTGTTAGGTAGAGACTTTTTAAGTTTCATTCTAATAGTTGAAATATTGAATCAGTCACAAGTGATAATAATATGATAAATGAATTGATGCTTGTTATAGGCATAGAGTTAATTTATATGATAACTCTATATTTTAATATGAATATCTTTATTCATTCATCGACATTCGTACATGCATATTACACGTCGGACATCTTCTTTTTCTCTGTCGCTATACTTCATACACGTTTACATATTCTATTGGTTATTATACATACATCACTTATACTATACATGCTAATATAACATCTTTCCCTTTTTAACATTACATTATATAATCTTTGTATTTTGCTGGTAGTTGTCGTCTTCGTGCCGGTCGTGCTGTTGGGGTAGGACTCTCGTTGACAAGTGTATCCTCATCGGGACCGCTTTCGCAATTAGGGACTACTTCCTCTTCGGATTTAGTCTGGTTATCAGTAGGCTCTTCACTCGTTCCAACATTAGCGTTTTGCACAAGAACTGTCTCGCTGTCGTCTGTCTTCTCTTGCTTTGGTTTAACTTCGCATTGACTTCGTCGCTAAGATGTTCCCTCTACATTAACAATGTATGAATTATCTGATAATTTTCTCTCTAGTTTTCCAATTGACCATGTTTCCCCATTTAGTTGTATGTATACTGGTTGGTCAATCTTTAACAGTGGATATCTTTTTGCTTTTCTGTCATAATAACTTACTTATTTTCTTTCTTGTTTCTATGCGTGTTGTAACGTCTTCTATAGGTTTAGGTAACAGATTTCTTTAATACATGGGATACTCGTTCGTGTTCTTCTCGAATATATTCTCTCTGCTGGACTAAAATTTATCTTATTTGGAGTATTTCTTAAATACAGTAAAGCATACCACAAATCTGCCTTTTTCTCTTCGACCTTTTTTTAAATTTTTCGCGATTTTCACTGTCCCTTCGGCTTTACCATTGCCTTATTGATGATTAGGAGATGAGGTCGTATGCTTAAAATGCCAGTTTTTACTGAAATTTTGAAACTGTTGATTCACAAAATTTGTACAGTTGCCTGTGCATACTATTTCCGGAATACCATGACGGCTGAAATTCTTCTTACATATATCTATAATCGTTTGCGGCGTTAGGTCCTGTAGGAAGTCCATTTCAAAGAAGTCGGAGTAGTGATCTACTGTTACCAATACTTTTCTTTGTTTTCCCTGATATTGAATAAAAATACATCCATTGATATTTGCTGGAAAGGATATGATGGTATTTGACGCGACATCATCTCTGGTTTTCTTTGACTAGATTGATGCTTAGTACAGATCTCACATTCTTTTATTTTGTTTGTAATTTCCGTTACCATATTTTTTAGCTATATTTACACAGTATTCTATGCCTTGATGACTTAAGTGTATTCTGTTGATAATTATTTTTCTTAGATTGAAAGGAATAACAATACAATCATTTTTAACAATGAGATCTTCTTCTATCGATAATTCATTTTTGAAACTAAAAGATTTATTTATATCATCTGGTACTTGTGTTACATATTTGGCCATCCATTTTGTATATAGAATTTCAGTTTAGTTGAAGTTGGGTCTTTAATAGTTTCTTCTCGTATAACATCTAGTATCTCATTTGATATACTTACTTGTTGTTGAATGTTAATCTGTTCAAAATTCTTGAAATTAGTATCTAAAATTCTGTAAACCCCTTTGTTGTTATCCAACGTCGATGTTTCCACCGGAGCTCTTGACAGAGTGTCTGGTACTTTATTATCTTTTCCTGAAATAAATTCTGAATATAGATTAAATCTCTGAAGTTGCAACATCATTTTCTCTAGTCTTTTTGGAGCTTTAATCAATGGTTTATTAAGAATGTTTAGTAGCGGCTTATCATCTGTTCTAACAGTTACTTTCGGGTTTGCTGTAATTAACTGGTCAAATCTCACACATGCGAAAACTACAGCAAGTAATTCTTTCTCTATCTGTGCATAATTTCGTTCGGTCTTGGTCAATGTTCGGGATGCATATCCTATCACTTTATATATATAAGCTCCTTTGCGGGTCTTTTAGGCCCAGAGCTTCGTTACATTTCTTCATTGTTTCCTGTCCGTAACCTTCTTCTTCCAGTTCGCTATTCCCTTATCCTCCAGGTCCTCCAGTACCGCCTCTCGCCATCTTTTCCTCGGTCTTCCTCTCTTTTTCTTATATCCTGGTGTTTTCCATGCTATCTTCCTAACGGTTCTTTTTTCGTCCATTCTCTCCATGTGACCCAGCCACTGTAATCTCCTTGCTTTAATGATAAAATCTATCTGCGATTTTTCATAGGCCTCATAGACCTCTTCATTAGTTCTTCTTATATAGCCATCTTCGGTCTTTTTCCCTCCTATTATCCTACGAAGTATTTTCCTCTCCCATCTACTTACTATTTCCTTTGTAGATTGATTCAAAACCCATGTCTCGCATCCGTATAATGCCGTCGGTCTTATTACGGTTTCGTATAGCTTAAATTTCGTGCTCCTCGACATCTGTTTTGCTCTTAGTAGATGACTCATGATTCCAGCAATTCTATTGGCTTTACTCAGTCTTGCTTCAATTTTCTTTTCTTCCTCGCACGTGTTCGTTATCCGTGCTCCCAAGTAAACAAACTGATCCACCTCCTCAAAAGTCATCTCTCCCAAATGTGTATATACTTTGAACTCTCCTCCTATTTTACTACCCGCTCCCACTTTCATAACCTTACTTTTCTTCTCGTTTATCTGCAGTCCCATCTGCGATGTCTCCTCTATCAATCTCTGTGTTATTTCCTTGAGTTCCTTCCCGTCTCTGGCTATAACAGCTAGGTCATCTGCGTATCCTATTATTTGGTGACTCTTATATAATATGTCTCCGTCTCTGTTGAGTCTACTGTTCCTTACTTCCTTTTCCAGCACCATATTAAAGAGCAGTGTTGAAAGTGGGTCTCCTTGTCTAAGACCAGTTCTTACTATAAAGTCTTCCGATTCTCCTCCTCTTGTTCTTACGTTGCACGTTGTCTTCCTCAATGTCATGATTATTAGCCTTTGCAATTTTGCAGGTATTCCGGGATCATCCATCGCATCTATCACTTTGCTTCTTTTCACCGAATCATATGCCCTCTTAAAATCGACAAATAGAACGACTGCTGGTATATTATACTCATAACATGTCGTCCATACTTCTTTCATTATAAATAACTGGTCCGTCGTCCTTCTGCCTTTTCTAAAACCTGCCTGGTACTCTCCTATCTGCGGCTCTGCTATTACTTCTAACTTGGTTTTAATTATTGTTGCCAATATCTTGTAAACGACGTCCAACAGGGAAATCCCTCTGTAGTTATTACAATCTGTTTCGTCTCCACTTTTCAAGATTGGTATTTCTGAAGCTTTTTCCCATCCTTCCGGCATCTGCTCTGTCCTCCAAATTTCCATTATCAGTTCATCAATCTTCTGTTTTAATTACTCGCTGGCATGCTTAATATTTTGGATTGTTATCCCATTCTGTCCTGGATTCTTATTGTTTCTCATGCACCGTATTATTTCTTCTACTTCTTCCCGCGTTGGTTCCGCTATTTTTTTATCATCCTCTCTCACCTCTTGCTTCCTTTTCCCCTCCATTTTCCCATTTAATATTTCGCTAAAGTGTTCTTTCCACCTTTCATTCGTTTGTTTGTTGTCTCCAATTAAATTTCCCTCCTTATCTTTTATGAACACATTTTGGTTATATCCTTTTTGCCCCGTCTTGCTTCTCTGTAAAGGTTTCTAATTTCCTTCCTCTTGTAATGTTCTTCTATTTCTGCCACTTTCTGTTCGTTAAAACCCCTCTTCTTTTGTCTGTTTATCCTTTTCACACTTGCTCTCTGCTTTTTGTACGCTTCCCTATCTTCTGCACTTTCTGTTTGTATTGCTCTAATCCTCGATATATTCCTCTTTTCGGTTTCTATCTTGCACTCTGCGTCCCACCATGTACCCACCTGTACCCTATGGCGTCTCTTGAATGGTATGGTTTCTTCTGTAGCGATTTTAATTATATTTTCTATGTGTTTCCATTTTTCGTTTACGCCTTCGTCTTTTTATATTGTATTTCTTGACATCGCGCCGGTTCGTCTTCAAATATCCCTGTTCTCCATTGTTTGTTAGTTTTTTGCTGTAACTTTCTCCAATTTTTCCGTATCGTTATTCCATCTCCATTCTTCCCCATTTATCACCACCTTATTATAGCCAATTTTAACATGTTTTCCTTTTTCTCTTTCTACCTTCGCCATTATCCTTATTTGTTTTTGTTTCTGGAGTTCCGTTTTGGTCATATCATCGTTTATGAAGATCCGTTCGTTAATGCCCTTCAGTTTTGCCTTAGTTTTCATTAATTGCTGCTTGTCCATCCCATTTTCTAATTCTATAATACAGGTCTTTTCTCCTATC
This sequence comes from Chrysina gloriosa, assembly GCA_038088585.1. Lineage (NCBI taxonomy): Eukaryota > Metazoa > Arthropoda > Insecta > Coleoptera > Scarabaeidae > Chrysina > Chrysina gloriosa. Next base: position 138,234 of record CM076093.1, on the reverse strand, counting down.
TTTGTGACAGTTTTAGGTTTAATGTTTATTCTTAGGTGTTGTTTTAAAAGTCCACTTATTTTCTCATTTAGTATTTCCGTGTCTGTTGTGTGCATTTTAAGTCCGTGCATTACTACTTTGTTTCTTTTTTCTTTTTCCATGTCCACAGACTTTTTCATTTCCTTTATTTCTTTTTTCATTGTTAAGTTTTCTTCTTTAATCGCTTTATTCTCTTTTTCAGGTTCTGGTTTTCAATTTGCAATTTCAATATTTCCTCGCTAAATACTTTCTGTTGTTCTTTGATTTCATAAGTTTCTTTCTTGATTTCTTTTTGTCTATTGTTCAGGTCCTTTTGGTCCATCTTTATTTCTTGAATGAGTTCCAATATTTTGTCCAACTTGTCTTCATCTCTTTTACATTGCTTTGTAGGTGTTCTTAATGTTTTTGCTCCTTTCCCAACTCCCTTCCATTTCCCTTTCTGCCCTTCTTCTCCTTTGTTGATCGTCCGTGCAGTAGTCGTCGCTGTCCTGCATAATATATTTTTGTCTAGTACGGTCCTGGTTCTTTCGCAGATATTCGTAGTGTTTTTGTTTTGTGACCGGTTTTTCTTATATTACCGCGAAAGAAGGTCGCCCCGATCGACTCGTCGGAGGCTAGCTTCTATCGGTAATATTTTGTTTTCGCTTAGTCGTTAATACCTATTCTATATTTTAATCCTTGCCTACCTTGTCTTGTCTTGTTCTTACACAACACTTTACACTCTTTATTTATATATCTGGCTCGAAATGCCTTCAAAAATTTAGGTTAATTTCGGAGCGATTTACCACGATGTGTAACCTATCTATGCCAGGTTCGGACTCCTATCCTATCACTTTATCATTCTGATAAAGAGCAACAGCTAGGCCATATTCACTAGCGTCACATTCAATTATGACTGCCTCATTTACGTTGAAATATTTTAAGGTAGGTGCTTTAGCTACGATTTTCTTTATGTCTATAAATTCAGAATTTTCTATATCTGTCCATTTCCAGGTTACGTCTTCGTGAGTCAGTTTTCTTAAGTGAAATACCTTCGAGCTTAGATGTTTAATATATCTACTTAAATAATTTAGCATCCCAAGAAACTTGAGTACATCTTCTTTATTATTCGGATGTTTAAACTTTAAGATAGCTTCGATCTTTGTTAGATTCGTCTGGTTTTATTCCTTCCAGTAAGAATATGCCCATAAAATTTTATTTCGCTAACGCATAATCGTAACTTATCATGATTTAATTTACAATTATTTTCTTTCAGTCTGCACAGTAAAGTTTCTAAATTTCTATTATGATCCATGATCGCTTCGTCTTTTGTTTTACCCCTTCCATATATTAATATATTATCAGCTAATACTTTAATACCCTTTATATCCCTAAGTAATTGGTTCATATACATTTGGAACATTTCAGGTGCAGATTTAATACCAAAAGGCATTCTCAACCACCTGTATCGACCAAAAGGAGTCCAGAGTGTCGTTAATAAACTGCTAGCCTTGTCCAATTTTACTTGCCAAAAGCCTTTTTTGTGTCAACTAAAGAAAATACTTTCGCCTCTTCTAGATCAGGCAACATTTCATCAATCGTTTGAAATTGATAGTTTGGTCGTATTAAGCTAGGCGTCCACCTATCCGCATCGTACGTATCGGACGCATCGCATCAAACGGATCGTAGTATTCTTTACATAGGAAGCCATAGAAGTGCGTCCACCTATCCGCATCGTACGGATCGCACGGATCTACCCGTCGGCAATGCCGACGCCGTTGCTCCGAGAGGCAACTTTTTGCGATGCGTGCCGATGACTCACTACGAAAGTCCGATAGTTGCATCGGCAAATCTAATAGCTGTCGATACTGTGAATGCATTGGAAAGAAATAATCCGTTTGAGGTAGGCGTCCACCTATCCGCATCGTACGTATCGGACGCATCGCATCAAACGGATTATTTTTTCCAATTCATTCACAGTATCGGCAGCGAGAGGATTTGCCGACGCAACTATCGGACTTTCGTAGTGAGTCATCGGCACGCATCGCAAAAGTTGCCTCTCGGAGCAAGGGCGTCGGCATTGCCGACGGGCAGATTCGTGCGATCCGTACGATGCGGATAGGTGGACGCGCTTGTTGGGTTCCTATATAAAGAATATTACGATCCGTTTGATGCGATGCGTCCGATACGTACGATGCGGATAGGTGGACGCCTACCTTTAGAGCTTTATTTAGAGGAATAGGGTCTAGACCATGGATGCACAGACCGCGGCCCGCCTGTCGAATACTGGTGGCCCGCCGACAGCAAAAATAATACTCTCGTACATTCGAAGAATATTTAATTCTATTCCAGAATAAAACCAAAAAAATATGTTCGAAAAGTAATTTGAATCTAGCGCCCAAAAATGCTAAGTCAAGTAACATCGCTTGCTGCCTTTATATAAAGTTCAAAATAGTAGAGAAATCAAGAATTTTCTAGCGCGGTGTGAGCAAGCGAGATAGCAATAGTCCCGAATTCCCGATTGCTCGCGTAGGTACGAGTAGATACACGAAGCTTCCAGAGTCGTATGCGCGGTATAAAAGCCCCGCTAACCGCAGCGACCGACAGTTCGGTTTTAATTTGAGTGAAATGTCAACAGGAAGAAATAAGCGCGAAAATACAAAGCGAAGTAATAAGTGATTGAGAATAAGTGCAGTTTAATAGTGTTTTGGGAGGCAATAGTTCTAGTGTAGATTTTAACTCGACTAGCCAGTGTCATATATTTTGATCCACATTCAACGTAGATTTCCTGTTAACCCGTCAAGTGCCGTGTATAATTGTGTTGTGAAATAGTAAGTAAAACTCAGTTATTAATAAGTGTTTCCCTACCTATTTAATCAATTTTAATCAAATTTAGCTTTAATGTTGGCCAAATATTAAAATAAAACAAAGAAATTACTATTTTTATCAGAATTTCTCTAACTGTAATAATTACGTCATTATTTCAGATATAAAATCTGTACAAAAATCTTAAAATTTCTGAGGAATTTAATCAATTATTTTTGATAATTTAAAAGAATGGGTAATTTAAGTAGGTACTGTAATTGTTTTTAGGTGCTGTGTTAATCCTAGCCAGGATTAGAACGCAACATGGAGAAGCCAGGACCTAGTAAAAACGTAAGGTTAAAGGTGAAAATCGGCAGTTTCAAGAAATTTGGACTGAGAAATACTTTTTGTATGGTCGCATAACAAAGTCGTTTGTTTAATTTGCAAGAATTCTGTTGCGATTGCAAAGGAATATAATGTAAAAGGCACTATGAAACGCAGCATCCTTCTATTACCAAGTTTACAGGCGAATTAAGAAAGCAAAAATGTTGTCTTTAAAACGGGAGCTTATTGGTCAGCAAGCTATGTTTACAAAACCCATTCAAGATTCAGAAACAGCTACAGAAGTTAGTTATGAAATTTCTCGAATGATAGCAAAGCGAAGTCGCCCCTTCAATGATGGCGATTTTGTAAAAGAATGCATAGAAATTGCCGCTAAGAAAATGTGTCCAGAAGCAGCAAAAGTTTGAGACAATTCAACTGAATCGTATGACTATCCAAAGACGAATTATGTCTTTGTCAGGTAATATTGCGGAACAATTAATTGAAAAAACTAAGATCATTGAATTTTTTTCATTAGCACTCGACGAATCCACTGATATTAGTTCCACAGCTCAACTTCTCATATTCATACGAGGTGTTACTCAAGATTTTGAAGTCTTAGAAGAGTTATTCGGAATGTGTTCATTGAAAGGTCAAATCAAAGGAATTGATATACTCAATGTACTTTTGGATGAGTGTTCAAAAACTGATTTGGACTTATCAAAATTATCGGGAGTTGCGACTGACGGTGCTCCTTCGATGATTGGTGTCAATTCCGGGCCAGTTACTTTACTGAAAAAGCATCTGCAAGGAAAAAACATAAACGCTGAAGATCTCATGCAGTTTCACTGCATTATACACCAAGAAACCCTCTGTTCTAAAAAAATTGAATTTCAAAATGTCATGAAAGTGGTAGTTTCGACTGTAAATTTCATAAAATCACGAGGACTCAATCACAGACAATTCAAACAATTCCTTGATGACATCGAAAGCGAATACGGAGATTTACTGTATTATACAGAAGTAAGGTGGCTAAGCCGTGGATTGACACTGGAACGATTTCTAAATTTAATAGAAGAAATTGGAATATTTCTGGCGGAAAAGCAAAGGGATGTCCCGGAACTTAAAAATCCTGATTGGTTGTGTGATTTGGCTTTTTTAGTTGACATTACAAATCATTTGAATGTATTGAACACACGGCTTCAAGGCAAAAATAAACTGATATCCCAGCTCTACGCTCATGTATCATCCTTTCAATGCAAGCTGACACTTTTCAGATCACAATTGAATTCTGAAAATTACAATCATTTTCCGAATTATAAGAAAATGGCTGAAAAATTCAACAAAACTGCGATTAATTTCAGTTATGTAGAAAAGCTAGATATTTTGATTCAATCTTTTCAAGACAGATTTTCGGAGTTTAAAAAGTGAAACCTCTGTTGGACATATTCAGCAATCCTTTCACGATTTCAGTTGAAAATGCGTCAGAGTCAATGCAGTTAGAAATTATCGACATTCAAAACGATCAAGATTTACGCAACAAATTCAACGAAGGAGACTTGCTGAACTTTTACCTCTGCATTGATAAAAATATGTACGAAAAATTGCGCATAAACGCTCTGAAATGTGCCAGCTTATTTGGTTCTACCTATATATGTGAACAAACTTTTTCAATACTAAATAATAATAAAACAAAAAATCGAAACCGCCTTGCAAATGAAAGTTTGGAAGCAGTTTTACGTGTTGCTACAAGTAAATTTGAGCCAAATATAAAAAATATTGTAAGTACTATGCAGTGCCACGCTTCAAATTAATAAATTCTTTTTGAATTTTAATAAATTATTATCTATTCTTTATTGTCTTTAATTACCTATACTTCTGGCGGCCGGCCCGCCATCAGTTCATGATTTGCCCGAGTGGCCCCTAGTCTTCATAAGTCTGTGCAACCATGGTCTAGACAGATTCTAAAGGAATTCGGTTTCTTTACCATTAGAATATTGCTTACCCAATCTGTGTGGTTTACTTGTTTGGCTATAATTCCTGCCTGTTCCAATCTGTTTATTTCTTTTCGCAAATCTTTTCTCATAGCAACTGGTATTCTACGAGGACTTTGTATGAAGGGTCTAACCTCCGGATCAATTTCGAGTTTAACTTCCTCCTTGAAACAGCCATAACCCTGGAACACTTCATTATATTTTGAAATAATATTTTTAGCATTTCGTTTCATGTTATCAATGATTCCATGCAGAATTTCATGCAGAAGCTGACAACAGAATGCCATGATTCACATCAACTACTTGTAAATGTAATCTATAATTTTTACCTTTGGATTTACAAAGTAAGATATGCTGCCCTATGACAGGTATCTTTCCTCCGCCAAAATTGTGTAAAGTATGATTGGATTTCTCAAGCTCTATATCCTTATTATTAAGTATTTTACACAAATATTTGTACCCAACCAAACTTACATTAGCACCTGTATCTAATTGACACTTCAAAATTTTCCATTTGCCCTTTAATTTGAATTCCAATTCTGCCTCTACAGTACCTCCATGATCAGTATTGTCTATGATTCTGCATATATCAAATCTATTTTCTTGTCCATCATCTGATTCTTCCTGTGTTTCTTCTACTGTTTTTACACTCTTCGCTGCTCTTTCTTTCTTCTTTTCCAATCCTGTTTGATCCTCTTTTTTCTGATTTTTCTTACAAACTCTGCTAAAATGATTCTTACCATTACATATTCTGCATCGCTGACCAAGTACAGAACATTTCCCTTTAACAAAGCTGTGTGTATACCCACAAAATTTACATCGTTTTCCATGTGAAATTTTGTTTACAGTTTCAGCATTTATATCTTGGATTTGTTTGTTTGTGAGTTCATCTATTCTACACATATCTAATGTATCTTTCAGAGTTAAATCTAAATGGTTTAATGTTGTTTTTTCCTCCTCTTTTAATTTAAATCTATCATACTTAAGCATAGCTTTATCTCCTATTAGTGATAAGAATATTCTAACCTTTTTCTCTTCCTCACTCTCTGGCCATTTGTCCGTCCCTGTAAGCTATAAGGTAATTTTGAAAATTCTTTATAAAGTGATTATAATTTCCCGCTGTATTCCCCTTTTCTACTTCCAATGGAGACGGTTTCGGTATATTTTGAATTACATTCGTATTCGCCGTAGACAGATTCCTTGTGATTTCTTGCAATGTTTCAATTTGGTTTCTTAAGAACTCCATTAACGTTTTATTATACATGATTTTCTTAGTAATCCAACTTTCTTTACCTTAAATCTTCTATTTATTATGTTCCACCTGACACCATGTTATAGGCATAGAGTTAATTTATATGATAACTCTATATTTTAATTTGAATATCTTTATTCATTCATCTACATTCGTGCATGCATGTTACACGTCGGACATCATCTTCTTTTTCTCCGTCGCTATACTTCATGCACGTTTACATATTCTATTGGTTGTTATACATACATCACTTATACTATACATGCTAATAAAGCAATGCTAATAGATGTTAATACTGAATTTGAGGCGGACTTAAACTTAGGCAATATTAGCCCAAAACAAAGATCAGCATTTTTAGATATGTTCAAATCCCATTATATTGAGCCTGTACGTAAGAATAAACCGGCAATAGATCTTGTTGCAAATATTAAATTACAGTCGAACCATAATAACTTTTTCTATAAGCCACGTAGGTTATCGCATAGTGATAAGCAAGTAGTAGTCAATAATATTGTATAAGATTTGTTGAAACGTGGAATCGTCAAGAAGAGCTCGTCACCTTATTCCTTTCCTATTGTATTGGTACATAAGAAAAATGGCGAAAAGCGTTTATGTGTAGATTTTCGTGATTTGAATAAGGTAACAATTAAAGACCATTTTCCGATTCCATCAATAGATGATCAGATTGACAGCATGCAAGGCAAGAAATGGTTTACTAAACTAGACTTAAAAGAAGCATTTCACAATATCAACTTAACGGGAGATTCAACTAAATTCACCTCATTCGTGACACCCCAAGGGCAATTTGAATACTTAAAATTGCCGTTTGGATTTTACAATAGCCCTTCGATTTTTGCGCGTTTTGTTGCCGAATTGTTTAAACTCTTGATAGACGAGGGTAAGGTTTTAGATGACATAATGATAGCGAGGGATACTTTCGAAGAAAATATAAACATTTTAAAAGTTTTGCAAAGTTTGGTAGATAATTTAATAGAGTTAAAATTAGAAAAATGCAGTTTTTTACAGTCCGAAATAATGTACCTAGATTACGTGATTAATGAAAAGGGCGTTAAACCGAATCCTACAAACGTGTCTGCGGTAAGCAAATTCCCAATATACAACAATTACAGAGTTTTATCGGTCTTGCCAGTTATTTTCGAAGGTTCATAAAAGATTTTGCCGTTACCGCTAAGCCATTATATGACCTACCAAGAAAGAATGCCAAGTTTGAATTTGCAGAGACGCAGCTTGAAGCTATGGAAACGTTAAAAGAACAACTCATAGATTCTCCAGTGTTATCTATTTACTCCCCGAACGCCGAAACGGAACTACACTGTGACGCTAGCGGAAATAGATATGGTGCTATATTATTGCAGCGACAGGGAGCCGGTAAACTCCATCCTGTAAGTTATTTTAGTAAGCGTACAACAGATACAGAATCTAAATACCATAGTTACGAACTGGAATGCTTGGCAATTGTGTATGCGCTTAAAAGATTTGATGTTTACTTGCGAGGGATCAAATTCAAAATCGTCACTGACTGTCATAGCATTAAACAGACGTTTTCAAAACAGGATGTTGTTCCTAGAATAATGCGGTGAGTGTTGTATCTTCAGGATTTCGACTACAGTGTCGAACATCGCTCTGGTACCCGCATGCACCATGTAGACGTGCTAAGCCGAGTGATAATGGTTGTGGAAAACAATTCGTTAGAGCAAACGTTACAATGGCCTCGTATATGTTGTTGTTCCTTGTTTTATATATATATATATATATATATATATATATATATATGTTATCTATTCAAACTTTCATTATTCAATCACACCTTTTAGTGCGTAAGGCAGATGCGCAGTTAATCACGCCTGCGCATTACGAGTTAGGGTTTAGTGCCAGCAATAGTTATCCAGTAAGAAACGTTACGTGTACGATTACGGTACGTCAATATAGTTAAATAAAACAGTTGCGTTTTTCTGTTCTTCGTCCTTCCTCCGCCACTCAACAACAGTATATCGTAAACATGGTGATCGTTTACTATTCGTCATACCTACGGTCATGGAAAACCAGATTCTAAATAAGTACCACGATGAAATGGGACATTTTGGCGTAGGGAAGACCATTGAACTAATTCAACGCAGGTATTGGTTCTCGAAGATGCGAGAAAGGGTGAAACAGTATATTGCGAACTGCTTAAAATGCATTATTTATTCTCCAAACGCGAAGCAGAAAGAAGGAATATTACACCCAATACCAAAAGGTGATGTTCCATTCGACACTGTGCATGTAGACCACGTCGGTCCATACGAGAAAACTAAACGAGGTAAGAAGTATATACTAGTAATAGTCGACGCCTTTACAAAATTTACAAAGTTGTATGCTTGCAAGTATGTCGATGCTCATGAAATAATCAACCATGTTTTATCGTTTTTTAAAAACTATAGTTGTTCTAAGAGGCTAATATCCGATCGGGGATCAGCCTTTACTGCACGCATTTTTTAAGAAAGTATGGCACAATGGAATGTAGAGCACATTCGAGTGGCTACAGGCACTCCTCGTTCCAACGGACAAGTTGAATGGATAAATCGTGTAGTTACACCTATGTTAGCCAAGATAACGACCGAAATCGATCTGTGGGATGACGTATTGGACAAAGTTGAGTACAATATTAATAACACGGTAAATAGCTCGACTGGGAATACATCGAGCAGGTTATTATTTGGCGTCAACCAGAGAAGCCAATTGGAAGACTGTCTAAGGAATGTTATAGCTGTGGAAGATAGCCGGAGAGATTTCGCTCATCAACGTGAAATTGCGGCTGAGAAAATTATAAAATCCCAACAGTACAATGCCGAATATTATAATAAAACTCATCATATTCCTCGTATATATGCTCCCGGTGATTATGTAGTAATTACTAATGTTAGTGTTCCAAGTGCGAATAAAAAATTATTGCCCAAATTTAAAGGACCATATGTAGTGTTCAAATGTTTGGGTAACGACAGATATGTTATTAAAGATGTTGACGGATTTCAACAATCGCAGATACCATTTGAAGATATTTTCGAAAGCAACCGCCGTAGACCGTGGTCGAAAAATAATCGGTGAACAACTTATATTAAATAAAGCACATTGTTATTCTAGATTGTAATGTTTAGCGTTGTTTTTTCTATTTGTTCTGGCTTCCTGCCAGATCGTCAGGTTTGGCCGAGTTGCTAGATATAACCTTAAGTTGGCATCACTTGCTATTAGGAAGTACTAGTTCTTAAGTTGGTAACAGAATGACATGAAGTAGTATAATAGTAGAATAAGAATGAAATGTCGACGAGAACTAAAATGTGACCGTAATGTAAAGACCTAGAATATATATTTATTTTCGTTGAGGTTAGTTTTATTAAAAATATCGTGACCAAGACCCCTACACAGCAATATGAATTTTCACAATACATATCAAAATAACATCAATTAGCATGTTAAATAATAGTGATCTGTACATTCCCAACAAAGACATGTTACCAAAATAAATCTATACTTTACAATAAAGTTGAGTGCTTGCGAAAGTATTATATAATAAAGAATAAAGAAGCTTTATTTACGATACTTTGTTAGTTGTTTTTGTGATTGCTACCTGTACTATCAATACGACCATAAACTGCATAGTAAAGAGTCATGTCGATTTGATCTCAACACTACAAAGAACTAATCTGGTATTTCCCAGTATTTCCTAGCGCAAGCGCAATACCATGATATTGTACTGAGAATTTAGTTAATTTTTTAAAGTAAATTTTACCGGTCTAGCTCGTAAATAATGATATAAATAGCATAAATTATAACAATTTATGTTTATAAATTTTTGGAAATATTGAACATGAAATCAAAATATGTATTTACCTAATGTGTGATGAGTTTGTGTAAGTGTAATTTCTTTTCCGTTGACTGTTCTTCCTGCAGCTTTATGGATTCTTCCCTTACACAAATTCTCTCTTCTTCCGTATGGTAAGGTTCTATTATTTACTAATACTTCTTCTTAAAACCCTTTCGAATCGAAATAATATTTAAGACTTATTTATTGACTTTTCTATCTTGTCAATTCAATGGTCGTTAACCAAACGAACTTTTATTTCTTCTTGAAAGCAGGACTACACTCCTGTATTTCTGTATCCATTAAATTATGCTTTTATAAAATTTATTTCTGGTGACATTTTTTTCCCATTAAACGTCTCTGGCTGGGGTTAAAATAAAGAGACAACACCCGTAGGAGATTAAAGTGCTCAAAAGGTGATGGGCATGGTATCGAAAAGGTATAGAACCCTACATCAAATATCAAATGTCGAATGAAGACCATAACCCCAACATTAACTGTGAATTTGATATCTTGAATTATAATAAATGATGAATTTTCTAATGGTAATTAAGCATACGTGTATTATTATAGTACATTATGCTAGATACAGAGTCCACAACCACCACTCGGTTTGGGGAAATATTACTACGAAGGTCCAAGGTCACATATTTAACAAGGGGACCATCAATCCTGTAAATCACGGATTGTAATGCGCTTCAAATATGTTGTAGGGATACCTACCCTGAGTACCTGGCTATCCGCTTTTCATGCGACGGGCGTTTTCGAGAAAATCCGAGTTCCAAGTAAGCGAGAATAGCGCAACGGTTAGGGTTCACGACTACCACGCTGGAGGTATCGTGTTCGATTCCTGCCCGTGCCTTTTCAATTTTATTTTCCCCTCCAGCGAAGATTCGATAATAATTAATTCATTGATTTTACATCAATACGTGTGGTTCGCATCGAAGCTAATCGAGAAAAGAATGAACTTCATGAATTAGAATGAAATGTGTCTCCCGATGTCGTCCCTAAGAAATCCGTGCGCCTGCAACATAGCAGCCTTTATAAAATGTGCATGGTGCCGTTAAAATTTGTGTTTCGTTTGTTTTTACGATAAATACCATCCGGAGCTCTGTTCTGGTATGGCAAGCGATTCGAGCGATAGCGAGTAAGATGATTTTGTTATAATTGATTTAAAAATGAAATTACTTCGACAAAATTGAATATTCCTCAATAATTTTCCATAACCTTAACTATTGGTTGATATCCTGTAAAATAAAATTGAAAAAGAAAAACTCACGGGCAAAAATCGAACACGATACTTCCAGCGTTGTAGCCGTGAACCCTAACCGTTGCGCTACCCTCGCTTATTTGGAACGTATTAAAGTTACAAAGTATATAAAGTGCTTTCAAAGCTTCAAAATCGATTTTCTCGAAAACCAAGGCCCGTTGCATGCAAAGCGGATAGCCAGGTACTCAGGGTAGGTACCCCTACAACATCTTTAAAGGGAATAAAAATCCGTTATTTACAGGTTTAATGGTCCCCTTGTAAGCCTTCTTTATACAGTATGTCCCCGGATTAAGTTTACAATAGGTATGATTGACCAAAAATTTTCGAATTGGAATTTCATATTTTGGGATTCCGCCCTGCTTGGTGTGAAACTTATTTTTAGTGTATGTTCGATTTTTTAAAGTCAAGTAGGCCTTTACAGCTGAGCAAATACTATTTTAGTTCTAGGTAAACTACCTTTTCTGTTCATAGTGCGCCAAAGTATTACTAAGAAAAGTTGTTCAGAATGAAAATCTATGGCGTTATACAAATTTTCAGATTGATCGGCCTTCTTTAATAAAATGCAGTATTGGTCAGTTCCCTTTTGTGTCAACTTCATTTTCAACTTCGTTTTGTGTGAACTTTGTGTCAGTTTGACTTTAAAGAAACAAATCTGCAATTGAAACTACAATCATTCCTTGAGATGGGTTAATGATCATAAAAACAAAAAATATTTATAAGAAATTTTCAATTAAATTTTTAAAACAAAAAACAAGTACAGTGCATTCCGCTACCAACCTGAAACCCATCCGCGTTAATAATTTCCGAAATGAAGAAATCTTCCCACTAAAATTTATTCCCACATCACCTTTAATTTTATATATATATATATTTCGTGACCTTTTATACTTATCTTATATGATAGATCTCTACCACTAATAGGTCAATAAAACAAGGCTGGTTTGAACGATAGTTATATTTTCAGAACGTTTACAAACGTTTTCGGAACACCTTCGTCAGTGAAAATATAACTAGATAAACTAGATAAATATATAAACAAACGTTTGTTTTTATTTGGGACTATCAACAAAATAACTAATGACTAGGATTTCTTGATATAGAGGATGTGTAACCAACTTTTATATATATATAAATTATAAAAACTAAATTAATGTGTAAACATACATGCAAATTAAGTAAAACCTTATATCAAAAAATCTTTGTCGAAACCTTAACAATTCTGTTCAAGGACTAGGGAAAACCAAATTTAAAAACCTAGCCAAAGGTTTCCTTCTTAAGAAATGCAAATGTCATTTTAACAAATTGCTATATATATTACTTAAATTTTGAATATCGGTCCTGAAATTAATAGTTAACTAGAAGAAGGAAACCTTTGGCTAGGTTTTTAAATTTGGTTTTCCCTAGTCCTTGAACAGAATTGTTAAGGTTTCGACAAAAATTTTTTGATATAAGGTTTTACTTAATTTGCATGTTTGTTTACACATTAATTTAGTTTTTATAATTTATATATATATATAAAAGTTGGTTACACATCCTCTATATCAAGAAATCCTAGGCATTAGTTATTTTGTTGATAGTCCCAAATAAAAAACAAAAGTTTGTTTATATATTTATCTAGTTTATCTAGTTATATTTTCACTGACGAAGGTGTTCCGAAAACGTTTGTAAACGTTCTGAAAATATAACTATCGTTCAAACCAGCCTTGTTTTATTGACCTATTAGTGGTAGAGATCTATCATATAAGGTTATTAATATTGCACGTCGCTTACTAGAACACTGTTCCGCTTAATAGAACAATGCGGTTTTTTAGACGTTTCCAAAAGCTTATCAATAGCTTGTTTATTTTCTAACAGTGCAATAGGCGATGCAGATTTTATTACTTTAAAGTTTTCATTTTGTTTGTGTAGTAATCTTTATGTATTGACCTACTTTCCAGGCAACATCTAAAATGCCGATGAAACCGGCTTATTTTATCGGGCAATGCCAACTGGATCGTTAGTTTACAAATACGGGAAATTAGCAGGTTCAAAAAAAAACACTTGACCGAATAACAGTTTTGTGTTGTGCGAATATGTCCGGATTTGATAAGAGAAAACTTTTAATAGTAGGTAAGGTGTCAAAACATCGGTACTTCAAAGGAATTGCGGTAGAAAGATTACCTGCACAATATTTAGCTAATACAAATGCATGGATGAGATCCCAAATCTTTGAGGACTGGTTGAAAGAGTGGGATAGAAATTTACAGCAAGAATCTAGAAAAATTGTTCTTAACGTAGATAATTGTGCAGCACATCGTCACTCTATTTGTTTACAAAACATTCAGTGGGAATATCTACCACCTAATACCACCTCACTCATACAACCAATGGACATGGGTGTTATTAAAAACTTAAAAACCGAGTATCGTAAACGCCTGGTGCACCACATTCTTTTATTGATTGAGGAAAATATAATTGGACCAACTTCGACTGCTGTGGAAATAAGTTCAAAAGTTAACATTTTGGAAGCAATTCAATTTGTTGCTGATAGTTGGCGTGCTGTAGATGACAAAAAGTACATAATTGCTTTTCACATTGTCGTTTTAAGCATTTAGAAAATGATACCTTGCAAACTGAGCAAGGTAACTCAGTAATTGGAACGGTATTAAAAAATGAAGAACAAAATTTAGACATTTCACAATGTTTGGAAAACTATGAAGAGTATGTTAACATAGACAATGATATTTGTTGCTTTCGGAGAAGAAAACGAAGTAGTTGCAGCTGTAGTAGAAGAAATGCACTAGAACAAGAAAGAGATGAAGGTCATGATACTGAACTTAACCCAATCAGTACCAAAGAAGCTCACAGTTGTACATGCTAGATCGTGCCAATCGTTGGTTATATTTTCACTATAAACATCCCTTTTGCAGGCGTCACAATGTTTAATCAAATTTCTTAATTTCATAACCACGAAACCACTTACATACCCGGTGGCTAATTTTGATATTCTGCTTGTGGCTATGGCAGGAATATTTAAATTGAGTACAGAAGTTCCAAATCTAATATTTGACTCCTCCCGTGCATTTGGCCGACCTACAATTAACTTTTTAACAGATAAAATTGTTTGTGCAAAGTCCTCTTCACAGTTTGCACCAATCGAATGCCTTGTACAAAGATTATTTATGAGCAGGGCTTTAAAATGTGCCTGAAATTGCCGTGATGTTGGATTATTATCGCGATATCCCCGTTGTCGAATCTGTCCGAAAAATTTTTCCAATGGATCCTGATTCAGAGCACGACCACGTAAATACTTTATATGCTGCTTCATAGTGTTATATAATTCTTCAACACCATTGATGGTAACCAACCAATTTTTTATGAAGGTGGTATAATTTTTTTATTGTCATTAACGAAATACATCCTGCTTAAAGCAGACTTTGCATCAGCCCAAAAATCCAGTTGAGGAGATGTTGCTGATATTGCAGAACGTAGTGGTTACCCATGTTTAGGATGTTGTAGTTCCCCATTTTAGGTGTCAAATAAATTATCGAAAAATTTTAAAATTTTTGCTGTCCCAATTGCTTCAGTATCCAATTTTATGCCATCCTCAGAAGATATTCCTGAAATTTATACATTAACATATATGCAGCTCAAAATACATAATAGAATTGAGAATAACAATAACCTTCTCCTTTTTGGAAGTCGGTTAAAAAATTATATTTTTGAAACAACAAGTTAAAACAACAATATAATGTACATGGGAATATACCTCTTTTTAGTAAAACAATGCAACATACAAACCTGATCTTGATAGCAGATGAATTACTGAAGCAACTGTGTGGCTAAAAACTTGACTGGCACATGCAACCTTCATCTTCTTTATTTTTTGTCGATGTATGTGAAAAAAAATGTTTGAAAGCTTGGGCGTAGCTCTTAATTCGCCAGATGCTCTGTCAATGTTGTAGACCTTTTCGATGACCCATACTAAATTGTATTGTAAAAGGTTGTTCCGCACACCCTTTAGCAAATGTGGTGTATCATACAAATGAATTATTCTTTCATTATGAACAAAATAATACTTTAGTGGCTGTTATAATATAGGGTTTTGAATAGCCCGCCTTTTACGATACGATTAGCAGTTGCGTCAGACAGTAGTGCAGTGCAGTTGGGGCAATGGCCGATATCACATGTATGTTGTAGTTTTACAAAAGAATTATAGAATATAAGACAACAAGAGCACTCTTATTATATTGTATACCTGTGTATAAAATACGATATAGCATGGCGCAGTCAGAAACAGGAAAAGTATCAACGAAAACAAATAAAATGGAATTCATAAGCCAACCAAAGCCTATGGTCCAAGATGGCGATATAGGTAAAAATTGGAAACGATTTAAAAATAATTGGCATTTATACGCAACAGCAACGGGATGCATCGACTGGGAACCAGATGTACAAGCAGCGACGTTCCTACATATCATAGGCGAAGAAACGCGGGATATTCTAGAAATGCTAGAATTAGAAGACGAACAAATTAAGGATGTAAGCTGTATTGTTTCCAAACTAGATAATTATTTTTTACCTAAATTAAATGTAAGTGTGGAGAGGCACAAATTCAATGTAAGGCAACAACAAAAGGGGGAATGTTTTGATATTTTTAAGTGAATTAAGAAAGATAGCAGCAAATTGCGAGTACGGACGTATAAAAGACGAGTTAATAACAGACAGAATAGTGTGTGGTATAAACGATGAGCGAACCAAAGAGAAGTTGCTTAGAGAATCCAAATTAAATCTTACAAAAGCAATTGATATTTGTAAGTCAGCAGAACAGGCAGACTCGCATATCAAACAACTACAGGAACGGAAAGTTATGGAAGTTGGTCTAATAACAAGAGACAGGACACAGAAGAGTAATAACAGTAGCCAACATTGGAGAGGACAAAACAGAACAAAAGAACAAGGAACAAGTGGATTCCGACAACAATTGAGGGAACACAATAACCAGAATGTACGAAGACAGCCAGGACCAGGCCGATACAATCCAAATGGAGGTAACATATATCATGTAAACAAAATTGATTGTAGTAAGTGTGGTAGTAAACATAACCGTAGAGAATGTCCAGCATATGGAAAACAGTGCTACAAATGTAATAAAATGAATCATTTTGCCAAATTTTGTAAAACAAAATTTAATCTTAACACTGTAAGAAGTAATGTAGATAGTGATGATGTAGATGTAAGTAATGTAAATAATGATTTATTATTTATTGGTATTATTGATCAGGGTGATCATAACTTTAAAAGTGTCATTAATGTTAAGTTTTGTGAAATTAACAAACAAATAGAATTCAAATTAGATACTGGTTCTGATGTGGATGCAATTCCAGAATATCTATTTAGAAAATTAAATCTGCCCTGTGAAGTAGTACCCTTTAAAAGTAATTTATTTGGCTATGGAGGTTCAAAATTAGATGTTTTGGATACCTGTAATATTTCAGTTATGATTAATGCTAGAAAATTGAATTTAAATTTCATAATTATTAAAACGAGTGGTCAACAAAAACCAGTCCTTGGGGATAAAACCATCCAAAGGTTAGAGTTGTTAAAAATTAATGAGAGTGAAATTAATGCAATTGAGACAAATAATCTAAAAGAAGTAAATAATGATAATACAGAGCTAGAACAAATTGAGAAAATTTTAAATAAACATAATTCTGTTTTCAATGGCATTGGTGAAATTAAAATCACACGTTACAATTTAGAATTAAAAAATAGTTATGAATCAGCTGTCATTCCGAGTAGACGTGTGCCATATCAATTATTAAATTCTTTAAAAAGTGAGTTACAAAGAATGGTTAAAGAAAAATAATTAGCGAAGTTAAGGAACCAACAGAATTTGTAAATCCTATTGTTTTAGTTAAAAACTTAATAACAAAATAAGAATTTGTCTTGACCCTCAACAACTTAACAAAGCAGTTAAAAGAGAATACCATGTTATTCCCACATTTGAAGAATTAACCCATGACTTTGCAGGTTCAAAATATTTTTCATCATTAGATGCCAATAAAGGATTCTGGCAAATAAAATTAAATGAAGAATCATCAAAATTAACCACTTTTTCTACACCATTTGGGCGATATCGTTTTCTAAGACTACCATTTGGTTTGTCATGTGCCCCAGAGATATTCCATAGAACGTTTTCAGAAATGTTTAGTGACACTGAAGGAGTTAAAATTTATGTAGATGACATAATAATTCATGCAAAAACTATTAGAGAACATAATACAATTTTAAGTAGAGTATTAGAACGAGCTCAAGTAAAGGGAATACGATTCAATAAAGAAAAATGTCATTTTGGACTTGAAACAATCAAGTACATAGGGCACATCATTTCAAAGGAGGGTATTTCTCCTGATGATGATAAAATAGAAGCTATAAAACAAATTCCTCGACCAAATAATAGTAAGGAATTAAAACGATTTCTAGGTATGGTAACATATGTGTCAAAATTTATACCAAATTTAACAAAAATTACGTCAAACCTAAGACAATTAAACAAGAAAGATAATGCCTGGAATTGGAATAATAATCATGAAAATGAATGGAACAACTTAAAGGAAATTTTAATGAGAAAACCGGTCTTACAATATTACGATTCTAGTAAACCAATAACACTTTCAGTGGATAGTTCTAAAGATGGGCTTGGTGCAGTAATTTTACAAAATGAAGCTCCGGTCGCATATGCATCAAAATCATTAACACAAAGTCAAGTACACTATGCACAGATTGAAAAAGAGGCACTAGCTATTCTATTTGGATGTCAAAGATTCCATCAATATTTATATGGTCGTGAGGTATTAGTTGAGACAGACCACAAACCATTAGAAATAATATTTAGAAAGCCATTAGAACAATGTCCATTACGCATACAAAGAATTTTAGTAAATTTACAACAATATGATATCAAAGTAGTATATAAACCGGGAACAAAATTATATTTTGCTGATGCTTTGTCTAGAGCCAGCTACAATGACGAAAAATTTGATTTGCATGAGAAAGATATAGAGTTGCATTTGGATTTTATAAAGTATATAGCAATAACGCCAGAAAAGTATGAGATATTAAAACAAGAAACCGCTAAGGATAAAGAACTACAAGAATTAGGTATAATTGTGAAAGATGGATGGCCAAATAGCAAACAATTAGTAAATGACATCATTAAATCTTACTGGAATTATAGAGATGTTATTACAGAAATAGACGGAGTTTTATTTAAATCTGATCAGTTAATCATACCTCGGTCTATGAGAAAAGAAATGTTACAAAGACTTCATTATACCCATTTGGGTATCAATAAAACGTTAAACAAAGCTCGCGAAACAATATTTTGGCCATATATGCCAAAAGAAATTGCAGATATGATACAAAATTGTATTACATGTCTTGAATACCAAAACTCACAACAACAAGAAAGTTTAATCAATCGCGAAGTAGCGGATAGACCCTGGCAAATAGTGGCAGCGGATTTATTTCAGCTACAAGACAAACATTATTTACTTTTAGTTGATAGTTACTCTAAATTTCCGGAAATCGCTTGCTTGAATAATAATACAACAAGTAGTATGATCATACATCATTTGAAATCTATTTTTGCAAGACATGGAAAACCTGATATAATCATGTCCGATAATGGAAGCCAGTTTATTAATATTGAAGTTCAAAATTTTTCAAGGAGTGGGAAATCACTTCTAAAACAAGTAGCCCTTGTTACTCACAGTCAAACGGCTTAATAGAAAGACATGTACAGACAATTAAAAAACTATTAAAGAAAGCAATAAAAGACAACAAGGATATGTATTTAGTGTTACTAGAATATCGCAATACACCAATTTGTACAAATATTCCGTCTCCAGCGCAATTATTATTTGGTAGAAGACTAAAAGGTATTATTCCAGTTAGTAATGAATTATTGAAACCTCCGGGGAAAGAAAGAAATATTGTCAATAAATTAAAAGAGAGACAATATAAACAAAAATATTATTATGACAGAAAACATAGAAACTTACCGGAATTAAAAGTTAATGATAGAATCATGGTACAAAATGATAAAGGACAATGGGACTCAGGATATGTTATTGAGATTGACAAGAACAGACCAAGATCGTATATAGTTGAATTGGATAAAAGTGGTAACAGATACATCAGAAACAGACGATTCCTTAGACCGTTTAAGGATGATACGTACATCAATCAAGAGCAATATGACCGGATATTTGATCACTACTATCAAGCAACGACAAGCAACAATGAAATTGAAAATCATAACGAAGGAACTTGTATCGAAGAAAGTGCTAATACAGCGCTTAATAATTCGGTGTCGAAACCATGCAGTAGTCATACGGTGGTGAGACCAAAACGGAATTTTAAGCCTCCTAGTTATTTAAAGGATTATGTTAGATATTAAGTTTTATATTGTTCTTACTTAGCATAATGTGTATTATGTTAAATAATATATGATAAGATAATATGTAGTACAAGAAAAACTTCAGAATGCTTCAGTAGTTGTATTTGGTAAGAAAGGGAGATGTTATAATATAGGGTTTTGAATAGCCCGCCTTTTACGATACGATTAGCAGTTGCGTCAGACAGTAGTGCAGTGCAGTTGGGGCAATGGCCGATATCACATGTATGTTGTAGTTTTACAAAAGAATTATAGAATATAAGACAACAAGAGCACTCTTATTATATTGTATACCTGTGTATAAAATACGATATAACAGTAGCCCAAATGAACTTTCTCTACGGGTTGTTTGGAAAATGTAAACATGATTGGCTGTTTCCAAGTGGATACAATACCTTTTAGCATAAAAATCAGTGCATGATTTGCAATGTGCCAAGATTTTCTATCCCCAAAATCTTCAAAACCATAAAAACATTTATTGTGTGGGTCTAAACTTACGTGCGGTTCTATGCTCATCTCATCAAACAGCAGAGCGCATATCTTTTCGTTATCTTTAAGATGAACAGTTGATGCCTGTAGACCTTCAAAAATGCATTTGTTCACTCCAGGATGGATTGGAATTTTATTTAACAAACGCTTAAGCGTTCGTTGTGAAGGTATAGCAAACAATTTCTGCAAAAGGTTATAACCTTTTGTGCTTTGTTTGTATAACATCAATCCTAACACTTTATCGTGAAATGTGTACCTTTACCCTTGCTTAACCCCTGCAGTATTTATCTGACTTCGAATAAATTCTATGATGTATGGTTTTGAAGGGCGTGTAATTCTCTCAATAAGATCATCTTGGCCGCTTTAATCGCCAATATAAACACTGCCGCACGAACACGGGATGCGGTATACCCCTTGGGTTTGCAACGGAGACTGAATCTCAGATGTCTTGCCCTCCGTCAAAGACAAATTATCTCCGTTGCAAACCCGAGGGGTATATCGCATCCCGTGTTCGTGCGGCAGTGTTTATATCGGCGAAACAGCGGCCAGTTAGCGTGCGTGTGTCAGAACATGAGCGGTGCACTAGGCTGCTAAGTATAGCTGGTTCGACATTGGCAGAACACAAGCAAAATTCCGGTCATCAAATCCGGTTCAATGACACCAAACTTCTGTCACATGAATCTCATTTTTTCCCTAGAAAATTCCGTGAATCTATCGAAATTTACAAACATCCACATAATCTAAACAGAGGTGGGGATTATTTGCGACATTCATCTTGGCATTCTGTTCTCCACGGTAAAATTGAACCCCCTCCCACTCACGTCGTGCCACAAACCTCTGCTTCCACGTGTTACCCGGGGGAAACGGGGAAGGTCGGATCGGTGAGGCTAGCTCGCTGAACCCCGGCAACAATACGATTGAATACGACAACGACGGCGATTTTTCGGTGGAGACGGTCTTTCGAACGTGGAGTTCGAAGAAACACGCAGGAATAGCTAACACTGTATATTATCAATGTAAAAACAACAATCGACGAAAAACAATGGATAAAAGGATTAGTATACATACAAGAAAACAAGAACAAGAACAAGAATAATAAATAAAAGAATAAGAACGAGAACAAGGACAACAATAGTAACAAAAGCATAAGAACGAGAACAAGAAATAAATACTGAAATAAATGGTTAATATAGGCACAAATACAAACAGAAATACTGATACAACAATAAGTACAGCAGAAATATGGGCACAACAATAAACACAAGCCATGGGAACACGGGGGCACGAACACGGGCCGGCGAATCGTTTGACTGCTGGAGTCAGATCGGTGCTTCGGACCCTTCCAAGAACCTCAGGCGAGTTCCTATTTTGCAGGTACCTTGGCCCAAAACAATCAACCGGTACCCAACGTTCAAGGCGACTCTGATTGCAATGGCGAAAGCGCTGCGTTTATATAATGCAAAATAAACAATTGCAAGTACGACTGCTATGACTGCCGACTCGGCATTTGGCCGATAGCAGTCGTACTGTACAATTGAAATTGCCGGGAAACTGGTGGATAGAAATTCATATAAATTAAAAGGGGCATTAATAAAAGGTTGAAAAAGATATGTGCGAAAGTTCGAACCTGCCCATCCACAAATAACGCCTTAATCCTTCGTTAAAAGTTACGCATCATTGCAGCGCCGCCCTCCGGGAAGGCGATATTTGCAGTGGGCCAAGTTGGGGGCGTGGCGTCACTGTCACTATCTTCTCTCTTCAGTTCTGCTGGGTCCTGGAGTAGAAGCGGGGATCCTGCTGGATGATGGGGCGTCCTGTTCGGGTGCTGGCGGCACGGGCGGGCCCGGTACCCTTCTGGCTGGTCGAAGTTGATCCAGGTGATACTTCACTCGCTCCACCCAGACGGAGGTGGACCCGGCGTTCTCGACAACCGGATAGGGGCCGATCCATAGCGGGCAATGGATTCGTTCGGTCTGTCTATTAAGGTTTCTGACCATGACGAAATCTCCTGGCTGTAGTCGTATCGGCATGGGGGCATTTGGTTGGGCGTACCTCCTCCCGCGGTACGTTCGGCGTACTAAAGCGTACTAAAACTTAACAGCTTTATTCAGTGCTAATACACACTAATCACACACTCATGAAATCAATCTTTTTATGTCTATATATGTGAAACAAACAGTTGGTAATGCCGTAAACTTTAAATTATTGATAGGTAGCGTCATCTGTAATCGAATCGCTCATCTAACACCTCCTATGCTTCCCAGCCAAAGCGAGTGGAACCAACATACAAAACCAGTATGACGTAGTCACGTCTGTCCGTATCAATGCGCCGACTCGCCGAGTGAACCGGCACACAAACCGCGTATCATGAAATATATGGTCCCGTAGAAAAAATTGGAAAACCGTAATTTTTAGATGGTTAAGTTTAGTCAATAGTTTTTAGTTAGTTAAGTTAATTATTAGTTGGGTTAAGTCTAGTGTAGTATCATTTCACTTACTTTAGTTGAGTTTCGATTATTTTATTTCAGTTTATAGCTTAGTTTGGTTCAGGTAAATGGAAGGTGCTGTTGGAAGAATTAAATCGAAAAAATGTCAGTATTTAGTTTTAATGTATAATTATACATACATGGAAAAGTACATTGGAGTTATTGGTGCTTAAATAGAACAATTTTGGTGTGACAGTGTCTTACATGTTTGTCACTTTGACTCAGCTCCGAGTGCGACGTGATAAGATCGTCATAAATCGGCTAGCGCGTAATCGGACGCGACTGGGTCCTACTGGTCTCATGTTGGTGCCGCTTTTTCGCTTGAAGTCCATGTACTATAAGGTCTATGGTGTGCATGCACAAATATTTTCCCTCTCGGTGACGGTTCTGACACCTTCAGACCTCCCCCTCTCTCTTCCCCTCCCTCCCGTATTAAGTCAAGTGGACGGCCAAGGGAAAACTACCTGCAAACCCGAAGTTTGAACGTTAAAGATTTACAAATAGTGAATTGGTTAATGCCCGAAGAAATTAAATTATAATTAAAATTCTTTCATTTGATCATAATAATCGGAATAAACTAGATTGAATTGGTCCCGCGTCCCGATTTAGAAGATATATATGTGTGTATGTGTATGTAATGTGCCACATGTTCTTTGAATCGTGTAGCTATTGCGCGTCTCGACTGTCCTATATGCTTTATCACGGGCATTTCAAGTAAAAATAATAATTTTTATTGAAAGTAGTAAAAGATATTAATTCTATTTTAAATAATAAAGAGGATAAAAAGAAGAAAATAGCAAACTCAAGAAAGCTGCTGCAATAAATTTAAGCCAATTAAAGAAAAAGTGACTTTAAATTATTCTGCACAAAGCTACATTTTTTATTTTTATAGCTTATGTTTTTATTTCATTAACATTTTAATTAAACAAATTACTTGTATTTCAAGCTCTATTTCCTATGCCCTATTATGCACTTATTAGTCTGTGACTTGGTTCTAAATGGGGCAATGTAAACTCTTCCGTACAGTAGCTTACGTTATAAAACTATGTATAAATTACTTATTCTCTCCTGCAAACGGGACCAATCTCAAAGTTTTAATGCAAACCGGATGTACCTAATACATCTTGTCTGTATTAGAACTTACAGCTACACAAGGGAGAATAAATAATTTGTAGTTTTTAAAGTAAGCTATTATATGGAAAAATTTACATTGCTCCATTGAGAAGTGATCAACAATATAATTGTCAAATACGGCAACTAAAAATACTATAATGTATTGCTGGTTGCCTACATATTTATTAGTTGGAAGAGTCCGATGTAGACTGCTGTAATCATATACCTATTATATTACATATACCGAGCACGCCCTATCTAAAGGTAAGTGTCCACTTGAGACAAAATAGTCTCGAGAGTAGTCTCGAGACTCGACTCGCAAATGGATATGGGCCTGAGAGCAGTCTCGGAGACAAGTCCAAACACGTCTCAGCGAGCACAGCGATCACAAATGGACATATCTATTCCGGCTTTCGATACTCAGTCGCAAGTCTTCCGTCACTGTTGGCAGACTTTTTAACTCTCAGAGACTTTTGTGTTCAAATTTATTTTTAAAAATTCTAAAACGTTTTTTCTTTTCAAAATGAGTAATGATAAAAGAGAATGGACTGATGATGAAGTGACAAATTTAATTCAACTATATGAAGAACACGAGTTTTTATGGAATGTTAAACATACGTTGTATAGGAATCGCGATAAAAAATGAGTATGTTTGACGAATTTGCAACAAAATTTAAGAACTGTGATGGTGTTGAAGTTCAGCGGAAGATCCATAACTTGCGAAACCAGGTATGTACCTATACATATTGAATTAAATGAAACACAAATAATATAATTATATAACTATAATTATGTTGATAGTATCAGTTATAAATGTACAGACTCTGACAATTTTTCATCAGGTATCTCACGAAATTCAAAAAATTAAGAAACTGAAGAGTGGAGATGGTGAAGAGGACAGATACCAGTGCGAATGGAAGTTGTTCTCTGCACTACAGTTCATTATACCCAGCTTCACCCCAACAAAAACTTCGTCAAACATTGTGAGTTTAATTCTGAATTTCAATTATCTTCCTTTCCTAAGTATAAATATGTTTATCGTAATTGGAAATAAATTTACTAATTAATTGACATCATAATTGTGAGTTTATTTTTGGTGTAGGGGGAGAGTTGGAAGCGTTTTTTATTTCACATGAAATCAAAGCTACATTTATTCAGGATATAAATCGATACTGCCACTAAACTTCACCAACAGTTGACATGAAATATTCTCTAAATTCATCCCTCACATCTTTTGGGAGACTGTATAATTTCGCTGTTGGCCCCTCTGTAATGGAAACAATGCTCGTTCCAGTAGAGGTTCATTTCGTCATTCGCCATCTATAGTTTCATGAGTACTGTGATGTTCATAATCAACTGAGCCATGGCACAGATAATAAGTTGATGTAGAAATTAAAAAGTTATGCAAAGCACATATTGCCAGAGTAACATTTCTTACTTTATGAGGTTCTAAATTCATTGGTTTTCGGAGAACTCTGAATTTACTAGACATAATGCCAAATACATTTTCTATAATACGTCGAGCCCTGCTTAGTCGGTAATTGAATATTCTGTTTGGTGCAGGTTGATTTCGGTACCCGTAAGGCTTTAATATGTATGATGTCATAGCAAAGGCATCGTCTTCGGGTTCCGGAAGCGGTAACTTCTTGCTTTCCAAAGCATTGTGTAGGGAGCAGTTAGAAAAGACACCTCCATCGGAAATTCTACCGTTACATCCAGCATCAACATAAATTAGTTTATAATTGGCATCTGCAACTGCCATCAAAACGATGCTGTGTGTTTGCTTATAGATGTAGTCGAGGCTTCCACAGTTCGCAGGTGCAACCATTGTAATATGCTTGCCGTCAATAGCTCCCAAGCAATGTGGAAATTGCCATTTTAGTGCAAACTGACGTGCATATTCTTTCAATTCTTCCGCAGTTGAAGGTGCCTGAAAAAATTTACAATTTTTATCTATGATTTTTAGGCACGACCGTAAAGGGAGTGACTTATTAAATATACGGTTGCTCGCATGTGCTATATTAGTTTGTTATTTTGCAGCATAACACAGAGGATATCTCGGATGAGCAAACAGCTGAGCCGAGAACAATGAAAAGAAAAATCACTTCTAAAAAACAACCACAAACCCAAGAAGATGACGTTATAAAGGAAGCATTAGAAATTATGAGACAGACGAAAGATGATTATGATCGCTTTGGAGAATATGTAGCAATGGAATTGAGGAATTTAAAATCACATTATTACAGGGGGCAATTGAAGAGTGTTATTCGTAAAGCAATAGTGGAATATTCTGATCTGGATGAAAGAGCCTACTGGTCCGGTGTGCCATTCTCTTCAAATTCAAGTGCTATACCTTCTCCAAGTGCAACACCAAGCCCTGTTGACAACAACTTTCTTCTGCTAATAGCCAGACGCAAACAGCCCAAGATTTTTACAGTTCGTTTCACTTATCAAATTTGTAGAATGTATATGTTTTTCAGATTCTTTTTTATAAATAAATATCAATCAATTTTTGATTTTGAATTTGCTTTACATACCTTATAATATTCTTCTTTTAAATTATCATAAATGGCTTGACATACTTGGGGAACTATTCTTCCAATTGTACATGGTGGTAAACGGAAAGGGTACTACAGACTGCAGTAAGAATCTCCTGAAAATTTATAGGTATGTATATTAAAAAAGTACAATTTTCAAGAGATTTGCACAGGAGAATACAGTATTCAGATTAAAAAGTTATTATAATAATCAATGCGTACCTGCAGCCAGAAAACGGAGTGTGACCATTAACCTGTCATGAACAGAAATTGCATCACGCAATTTTGTATTTTGCTTAACAAACCGGTGTTTCACCAAATCTAGAACCTGTTCAAATTGCACTGCAGACATCCGAATAAAATTTCGAAACTGTTGTGCGTCTTCCAACCTCAACTCATTTACAAGTGTGGAACAAGCTCCAAATTGATTTCGCCGATCCTCCCATTTCCTTACCCAACACTCCCTTTTTGGCAATTTTGTATGCCACAATCAAAGCTAGCGCCTGACGCGAATCCATTTAGGAAAAAGATATAATTACCAACTCGCGATCAAATCACAACTGAGTGGACTCTCAAGTGGACATAAATCTTCCTGGTCTCGAGACTAAAGTGTCTGTCGAGTCTCAGAAAGCTGTCTCCAGACCTCAAGTGATCTCAGATGGACAATACCTTGAAATTGGTCTCGAGACTTTCTCTCGAGATTTTGTCTCAAGTGGACACTTAGCATAAGAGAAGTGATAAAAATGGGAGAGGCAGTATACAAGATGGAGTTGGAAAGTACTAGGGATAAAGACGCAGTGATGAAAAATAAGAGTAAACTTAGACAAATAAAGGAGAGAATATATATAAACAACGAATTAACAAAAGGCGAACAAGAAATACAGAGGAAGCTTAAACAAGTGGGAGATAAAGAAAGAAAAGACGGGAAAAAGGTAAAAATAGGATACCAAAGAATTACAATTGAAGGAAGGGATTATGGATGGGATAGAGAGAAAGGGGCACTGCTTGAGAGCGGACAGGAAAACGAGGGCAGAAACTCAAAAAACTAAAAAGAAGAAGAGAGAGCGGAAGAACGAGGACGACCATCGCAAATGAGATGGAAACGGAAAAGGAAAGGAAATTGGAAAAGGTTAATTTAAGCAGAAAATTGGGAAAGGAGAAGCAGAACATTAGAAAAACACAGATAAGAATAGCAACGTGGAATATTCAAACTATGTTACGATCAGGGAAAATGGAAGAAACTGCTAGAGAGTTACATGAGTATGATATAGACATAGCAGCGGTACAAGAAATTAGATGGAAAAGCTCGGGTGAAATAACAAAAGACAAGAACACATTTCTGTACAGCGGGGAAGAGGTACGGGGAAATAGGGGAGTGGGATTTTACGTAGGGAAAGAGTGGGTACATCATATAATGCAATTTAAACCAGTGGACGGAAGATTGGCAGTTCTGAGGCTGAGAATGCAGATTAAGAACATCTCAATTATTAATGTAAACGCACCCACGGTGTTACACTTCGTTAACTAAAATAATTCCCTCGTCATTTTAAATACGCGATGAAATAATTTTTTATTTATATTTTTATTGTAGCCAATATCTGTGTTCCGTTCAGTTGAAGGAAAGTTATTTTAAATTATTTTTGCAATTTTGTGTTTGCGAGTATGCGTTCGTATCCTTTTTCCGACCGTCGATCTCTTAGTAGATAAAAAAGGCCTGCATATTCTTGTAAACTGACCACCCCAACTTTCTAATTTCGTCGCTTACCGTTAGTAACCCCTCACACCCTTCAGCGACATTTAAAAACAAATCGCGCGAATTTTTCGGAAGTCACTTGCTGACACCCACACACTCAACGCTTCACTTAGTGCCTCTAAGTAAGTGTTCATACACTCACATACACGACTACCATCGGAGCCCCCGTCTCCGGCATTCTTCAAACTCAGGTAACACGCAGTAAGTTAGCCCTATCGTTCTAATTTACCTAATTTATCTTTCGCATCACCCGCGTACGACTACGCATTTTCCAAATTTAAATCGCATTTGATTATCATTTTTTTGCTTTAATTATTTAACGATTTAATTAATATAATTAATATACGTTCTCAAAGGACAGTGTTCGTTTTATTTACCAAGCAAATAAATACGTGTTTTACTTTTCTAACCCATTTGCACTTCTCCACGTTCAATTTCACCAAGAATTATTAATGTTATGTGGTTATTACGTAAGGGAGGTGTCAAGCTAGCCGCTCAATCAATTACCAAGCAATCAATCTCCCCCTCCCCGTAATTAACAACGGAAGTCGCAGAAGAAACTGAAAAAGACCGCTTCTATGATAATCTAAGCAGGGTATGTGAAGAAGTACCGAAGAATGATGAAATTACAATATTAGGGGACGCTAATGCCCAGATAGGACGAGTATCATATTTGAAAGAAGTGGCAGGAAAGGGAAAAGAAACAATTCATGAACACACTAATGACAACGGGCACAGATTGAGTCAGCTAGCGAGAATGTTAAACATGCCAGTTTTTACTGAAATTTTGAAACTGTTGATTCACAAAATTTGTACCGTTGTCTGTGCATACTATTTCCGGAATACCATGACGGCTGAAATTCTTCTTACATATATCTATAACCGTTTGCGGCGTTAGGTCCTGTAGGAAGTCCATTTCAAAGAAGTCAGAGTAGTGATCTACTGTTACGAATACTTTTCTTTGTTTTCCCTGATATTGAATAAAAATACATCCATTGATATTTGCTGGAAAGGATATGATGGTATTTGATGCGACATCATTTCTGGTTTTCTTTGACTAAATTGATGCTTAATACAGATCCCACATTCTTCTATTTTGTTTGTAATTTCCGTTACCATATTTGGCCAAAAACGTTCTTTTAGCTATATTTACACAGTATTCTATGCCTTGATGACTTAAGTGTATTCTGTTGATAATTATTTTTCTTAAATTGAAAGGAATAACAATACAATCATTTTTAACAACGAGATCTTCTTCTATCGATAATTCATTTTTGAAACTAAAATATTTTTTATATCATCTGGTACTTGTGTTACATATTTTGGCCATCCATTTTGTATATAGAATTTCAGTTTAGTTGAAGTTGGGTCTTTAATAGTTTCTTCTCGTATAACATCTAGTATCTCATTTGATATACTTACTTGTTGTTGAATGTTAATCTGTTCAAAGTTCTTGAAATTAGTATCTAAAATTCTGTAAACCTCTTTGTTGTTATCCAACGTCGATGTTTCCACCGGAGCTCTTGACAGAGTGTCTGCTACTTTATTATCTTTTCCTGAAATAAATTCTAAATATAGATTAAATCTCTGAAGTTGCAACATCATTTTCTGTAGCCTTTTTGGAGCTTTAATCAATGGTTTATTAAAAATGTTTAGTAGCGACTTATGATCTGTTCTAACAGTTACTTTCGGGTTTGCTGTAATTAACTGGTCAAATCTCACACATGCGAAAACTACAGCAAGTAATTCTTTCTCTATCTGTGCATAATTTCGTTCGGTCTTGGTCAATGTTCGGGATGCATATCCTATCACTTTATCATTCTGGTAAAGAGCAACACCTAGGCCATATTCACTAGCGTCACATTCAATTATGACTGCCTCATTTACATTGAAATATTTTAAGGTAGGTGCTTTAGCTACGATTTTCTTTATGTCTATAAATTCAGAATTTTCTATATCTGTCCATTTCCAAGTTACGTCTTGGTGAGTCAGTTTTCTTAAGTGAAATACCTTCGAGCTTAGATGTTTAATATATCTACTTAAATAATTTAGCATTCCAAGAAACTTCAGTAAATCTTCTTTATTATTCGGATGTTTAAACTTTAAGATAGCTTCAATCTTAGATTCGTCTGGTTTTATTCCTTCGTCAGTAAGAATATGCCCATAAAATTTTATTTCACTAACGCATAATCGTAACTTATCATGATTTAATTTACAATTATTTTCTTTCAGTCTGCACAGTAAAGTTTCTAAATTTCTATTATGATCCATGATCGCTTCGTCTTTTGTTTTACCCCTTCCATATATCAATATATCATCAGCTAATATTTTAATACCCTTTATACCCCTAAGTAATTGGTTCATATACATTTGGAAGATTTCAGGTGCAGATTTAATACCAAAAGGCATTCTCAACCACCTGTATAGACCAAAAGGAGTCCAGAATGTCCTTAATAAACTGCTAGCCTTGTCCAATTTTACTTGTCAAAAGCCTTTCTTTGTGTCAACTAAAGAAAATACTTTCGCCTCTTCTAGATCAGGCAACATTTCATCAATCGTTTGAAATTGATAGTTTGGTCGTATTAGAGCTTTATTTAGAGGAATAGGGTCTAGACAGATTCTAAACGAATTCGGTTTCTTTACCATTAGAATATTGCTCACCCAATCTGTGTGGTTTCCTTGTTTGGTTTGTTTGGTTTGTTTGGTTTGTTTCCTGCCTGTTCCAATCTGTTTATTTCTTTTCGCAAATCTTTTCTCATAGCAACTGGTATTCTACGAGGACTTTGTATGACGGGTCTAACCTCCGGATCAATTTCGAGTTTAACTTCCTCCTTGAAACAACCATAACCCTGAAACACTTCATTATATTTTGAAATAATATTTTTAGCATCTCGTCTCATGTTATCAATGATGGAATTACAATACTTTATGAGACCCATACTCGTGCATGCAGAAGCTGACAACAGAATGCCATGATTCACATCAACTACTTGTAAATGTAATCTATAATTTTTACCTTTGGATTTACAAAGTAAGATATGCTGCCCTATGACGGGTATCTTTCCTCCACCAAAATTGTGTAAAGTATGATTGGATTTCTCAAGCTCTATATCCTTATCATTAAGTATTTTACACAAATATTTGTACCCAACCAAACTTACATTAGCACCTGTATCTAATTGACACATCAAAATTTTCCATTTGCCCTTTAATTTGAATTCCAATTCTGCTTCTACAGTACCTCCATGATCAGTATTGTCTATGATTCTGCATATATCAAACCTATTTTCTTGTCCATCATCTGATTCTTCCTGTTTCTTCTACTGTCTTTACACTCTTCGCTGCTCTTTCTTTCTTCTTTTCCAATCCTGTTTGATCCTCTTTTTCTGATTTTTCTTACAAACTCTGCTAAAATGATTCTTACCATTACATATTCTGCATCGCTGATCAAGTGCAGGACATTTCCCTTTAACAAAGCTGTGTGTATACCCACAAAATTTACATCGTTTCTCATGTTAAATTTTGTTTACAGTTTCAGCATTTATATCTTGGATTTGTTTGTTTGTCAGTTCATCTATTCTACACATATCTAATGTATCTTTCAGAGTTAAATCTGCTTTCAGCATTAATTTTCTTTGTAACTCTTTATTTCGTATTCCTAAAACTCTCCTGTCTCTTAGTAAATCATCTTTAAAATCTTTAAATTCGCAATTTTCTATTAATTTCTCTAGTTTTCTATAATAATCATCAAAGCTTTCATCTATATTTTGATTACATGAGTTAAATATTGCACGTTCATAAATAACATTTTTCTTCGATACTAATCTTGCTCCTATAGCTGAAATTACCTGGTTTAATGTAGTTTTTCCTCCTCTTTTAATTTAAATACTTATACATAGCTTTATCTCCTATTAGTGATAAGAATATTCTTTTTTCTTCCTCACTCTCTGGCCATTTGTCCATCCCTGTAGCTATGATAATTTTGAAAATTCTTTATAAAATGATTATAATTTCCCGCTATATTCCCCTTTTCTACTTCCAATGGAGACGGTTTCGATATATTTTGAATTACATTCGTATTCGCCGTAGACAGATTCCTCGTGATTTCTTGTATTGTTTCCATTTGGTTTCTTAAGAACTCCAATAACGTCTTATTATCCATGATTTTCTTAGTAATCCAGCTTTCTTTAACTTAAATCTTCTATTTATTATGTTCCACCTGACACCATGTTATAGGCATAGAGCAGCATAGAGTTAATTTATATGATAACTCTATATTTTAATTTAAATATCTTTATTCAGTCTATATTCGTACATGCATGTTACACGTCGGACATCTTCTCTTTCTCCATATTCCATACATGCTTACCTATTCTATTGGTTATTATACATACATCACTTATACTATACATGCTAATATAACAGTATATATAATATAATTTTGTAAGTACTCCATTTTATTGTAAAGTATAGATTTATTATTTATTATTTATTATTGTTTTATTTCATTAGTAATTTATTACTATTATTTAACATGCAAATTGATGTTATTTTGATATGTATTGTGAAAATTCATACCGATATTTTCAAATCACGTCAGAATACATACAAATTTCCATGTTTAATATTTCTAATTACTATAAATTCTAAACAAAAACACGGTATGTAAAATCTGAAATATTTTGGTTTGTTGCAATGGTTATTTGTTCTCCAAGTCGCATAGATGACGCCAGTTGAACATTATTGTACATTAAGTGGGCAACCCTGTGTGTGGTTTGTGGTTAATTACAGTTAAATGCATTAATATTCTATAGTATGCATTGTTAGGAATGTTAGAGTAATAGTACTAATGCAGTTTTTTAACGGGTTTTAATAATGTGATTTATACAAATTTTCAAAAATTATGTTCGTAAAAGTACATGTTACAGCATTCCTCAAAAAATAGTTGCTTATCGAAGATTATAAGTAGCAACATAACCTTAAAATGATAGGAATAGCAATAAGCAAGATAAAGTTGTCTTTGTTATTCTTCATAAACCTTTTCGAAGAGCTCTATGTTGCTTTCGACAACGTCGCAGACTTTCTTACATTGAACCATTGACAGATATTGGTATTGGCGCTAGTGAGCGAACAGAATTAGATGTAGATAATTGGCATAATTGGGATAAAGATTTTGTAAGAAAACAGCCAGCTACTGTCCAAGAACATATTGAATTTTATCGAGAACAAAAGGCTGGATTACAGACCGAAGAAAAAACAGTAACAGAACAAACAAACTTTTTGACGATATGATTCCAGAAATAACAAAACAAAAGAAAGTTTTTGTTACTGATATAAAAAATGCAGAACAATCACACTGTTCATCACTAACATTTCATATGATGCTAATGGTAATATGTATGTATACATACCTTGTACTTTTTGTTATTATTTTTGGTTTTAGGGAAATGATTTAGGTGAATGGGTTGAAGATTCTGGATGGGATGGTGAAAAACTAGACTGCGAAGTTATGGATGTATTAAAGGAAAAAAAGCGTAATGAAAGAGAAAAGAGAGCTTTGGAACAGCAGCATCGTAGAGCAGAAAGATCGACCAAATCAATAACTGCTAATGTGAAGATTAACCCATAATATCTAGAATTTACAGTATGTTTTATTGGATCCATATATTCTTTAAACAATATATAAGTTCAAAATGATTATGAACATAATTCCAATTTTGTTATTTCACCATACACTAAGTAAACAAACCTTGATATTTCAATGTTAATTATTAAAAGATTAATATATGTTTCATATAGCAACTTAATGCTATTATCATTTTTCCTTAAATAATCTTGGATACAGCAAAAACTTTAGTATATCTATGTTTAAGGTTGAAAAAGAATAGAACAAAAATTCTTTGTACATTTTCACGTTTTATATTATTACGTTATTACGAGGGGATGCACACTGAATATAGTAAATGGCAGCCAGTGATTGTTTTGTTAGGACACTTACAATGATGACATAAGTTCATATATTAACTATGGATATTCGAAGTAATTCTTCGCTTGTGATCACCAAAACTGTTATGATCAAGCTGCAGTGAACTGCTGCGATAATTGTTGTCCATGTAACTGTTACCAGGCTATTGCTTATTGTACTAATGCACAACCATTCTAATGCGTAGTATCAAGGAGGCGACCTAAGATTTTATAATCAACACAACAAACTAAGAACATTAATATGTAGGATACTAATCTTAAAAAGCAAATATTCTCTTAACTAAATTTATTAACATTCCGAAGATAATAGGATCAAGCTAGCAGTTCTTCATATTTTTAATCTGAAATACAGCAAAAGTATTGGCGTACTTACATTTCCGAACCAAATGCTTTCTTATCAGTTGAAAAAAAAATGTAATAAAGGGTTTTCCATTAACGGCGCTCGAACTTTTAACTGAAATAACACAGGTTGTGTATGAGAGATCATTAACCTTTTCTTTTATATGAAAAACTATTCTATGATATTATGTATGGAACATGATATCGGTCAAATGGTCGGCGCGTATTCGAGAGATCCAATTTTCGATGACTCGATTGCATCAATCGGGCTCGATATCATCAATGGTATTGGTAATATTGATTTTTAAAGCATCAATAGTCTGCGGCTTATTAGCATAGCCCCACAAGAAAAAGTTTAATGGCGTTAAATCACACGATCTAGGTGACCAGTTGACGTCGCCGAAACGCGAGATAACCTTGCCGTCGAATTTGGCGCGTTATGGCGTTCCCAGCTTCATTTTGGAAGAAATACGGGCCAATGACCCCGCCGGACCAAAATCCACACCACACGGTGACTTTCTGGATCCATTTGCAACGGATGGGTCTCGTGGATTGCTATCTCCCCGACAATTTTGTTTATTGACATACTCGTTCATCCAGAAATGGACTTCGTCGCTGATTTTGATTTTCCGTCCAAAAGCGGGGTTCACCTCCAGCTGCTCCAGTCATTTACCTTCAACTGTTGGGTCCATTGCATTTTGCACGGGTGCAGGCTCAAGTCCCGATGTAAAATTCGCCAAGTCGAGGTCTGTGAAAGGCCAAGTTCTTGAGCGCGACGAGACATTGATTGCCTCGGATTATTCTGCACACTCTCGTTCACTGCAGTAATGTTTTCTGCTGACCTCACGTTTCGATGTACGGGTGTTGCTTTATTGGTTACTGCACTAGTTTAGTCGAATTTATCCGTCAAACGCCGAATAGTCGACTCAAGGACGATTGTGAACACCGTAAAAATTACGTAGCGCACGGAACGTAGTTCTAACAGCGTTTATTTTCATAATAAAATTGAATGATTTGCACGCGTTGCTTAACACTGTAACTTTCCATCAGTGATCAGCAATGAGTAGTGAAAAAGTGGATAGAGTTGAATCATGACTTGTACATTCTTGTACTTATACGCACTCATACTTATTGCAATGTTGTCCAACTTCATATCCACTCGAAAGTTTGAAGTCGATGGTGGTCGATGGTCGCGAACGTTAACAGAATTCCAGGAACTATCCTATACCTCTTCCGACTGTGGAGGAGCCTACCCGAGCATCCAGCTACTCGATCTACCTTCAGCTTTGGTGGGGCTTGTTGTCCTCGACTATGGTGAACTACGTACCCTCCCGGCGGGGAGATGCCCCTTTTGGGGGCGGAGGGATGGCGATGGATTCGGGACGTTTGTATTCCCAGGGAAGGGTAGGGTCGTAGTCGGAGGCTTCGGCGACGACCGGGTTGGGGTGTTCCTGGACTCTGTTGAAGACGGCAGTGGAGGTACGACGGATGAAGTCCTGAAGAGGCTCTAGTCCGGAGTCGTTGTGGAGAGTTTCGTTCCTGACATACCAAGGAGCATCCAGAGCCATGCGGAGCGCCCGGTTTTGAACGGTCTGAAGGTTTTTCATGTGGCAGTTCGCCGCAGTCGCCCACGCGGCAGGCGCGTAGGTCATGGTTGGTCTGACGATGGTCTTGTACTGTTGAATCTTGCGTGCAGGATCCAACTTACTTCGGCGATTCATCATTCCGTACGTGACCGCGGACATCTACCGTGCGCGACTGATCGCGGACCGCACCTGCGAGCCCCACGTTAGCTGGGCGTCCATTATGACTTCAAGATACTTGACCTCGGAACGCCATGGGACGATTCCCCCTGGACGGTAAGATCTGTCGGTGGCCCGTGTATCCGCCGACGATGACCAGTCCGCGAGAAGAGCACCGCCGTGCCTTTCCCCGGATTGATTGCTAGTCTCCATTCGTCGTACCACGAACCTAACTGCTCCAGGGAATCTTGAAGACGACCTTCAATGATTCCGGGACTTCTGGAGCGGAAGAAGAGGCACACGTCATCTGCGTACATTGCGAGATGAACGTGCGGGACGGTAGTAACGTCACTCGTGTAGAGATTGAAGAGGAGGGGGACAGAACAGAACCTTGAGGGACACCTGCCGACATGGTTCTTGGGTGAGAACGGTGGTCTTGAGGTTTGACCCGGAAACTTCTTTGGCGGAGAAAAGAGGAGATGGGGCTAAGATAACCGATAGAGATGCCGGCCCTGTGCATCTTGTAGATTAAGCCCTTATGCCAAACCTTGTCGAAGGCTTTAGAGACGTCGAGGAACACGGCGCCGGTGAATTCGTGGTTATTGAATCCACCCTTGATGTGTTCCACGAGACGGAGAACTTGAAGCGAAGTGTCCAGTCCTTTACGAAAACCGAACCGGGGTGAGGGGAGGGGGATGATGTCCATGGAATTGACCTCCTGGACGAGTCGGAGGTGCAGAATACGTTCTGCTACTTTTCCAAGGACAGGGAGAAGACTGATGGGGCGATAGTTCTGGGGCCAGATGGGATGATGGCGTTTACGATGGCGGTAATGGCAGAGATGGCTTTCCTTTTTTGTTTTTGAAAGTTTGAAGTGCTCGTCGAACTCATTCTTAACAACATTTATGACGTTGTTGATTTCGACTCTCCTTAACTCAATGTGTATAGACGATGCAAAATAAGTATGGTTCGCGAACTTCGCATACGAACATTAATATACTCATTATGAGGTTGTGTGTTTGTTCTGTTGCCTTTTGTACTGTTTTTTATTACTAAAGTTAAACAAAGAAGTATGTGTACATTGGTGTTGCTTATTTCATATTATATTGCGCTTTTACCCTTACGTTTTTGGACTAATTGAAAAACTCCCCTATTTATTTTTTCCTCAATCTCACTATTGCTATCCATTTTTCACTACCTGCTTATAAAAATGATAAATATTAAAAAAATTAATTTTCCCGAAATCTTTCTGTATAAACTTACAATTTTATGCTTTTGTATATTTTTATACACTTTATACTAGCTGCGAACTGTTTAATGACTAAACTTTTAAATACACATGGATGAGTTGAGTGAGCTGAATCGATGTAAGTATTGTAAGTATTTTCCCGACATTAGAAATCAAGCTGAGGTGTATGGTGGTAGGTGTATTTGTAGGTATGTGTATGATGTCGCCGTCGTATTCATATTTATTGCAACTATACTTATAAATCAACGTTATCGTGAGTATGAGTAAATCAGAGTAGTTGAATTTAAATGATGCCTACTCACTTATATTTAAAATTTCATGAGTCAGTATGAATAGCGAAAACGATGCATTGCCGATCACTGCTTTCCATGATGATTTGTCTAACCTTAGATACCACAACCTAGAAATTTGACAGCTGTATTTTCATCATAATGGCTGCCATACACTATCAAAGTTCGAGCGCTCCTATTGGAAGAGCCTTTATAACATATTATTTGTTCACATAATGATGATAAATGCATATACATTTCATCATTTGAAATAAAGAAATAGACAGAAACATATAATAGTTTGCTTATCTCAATATTGCCACACCAACAAAATACGGAAAGAAACAAACAAACTACTACTACTACTATTCTATTTAATCACTTATGCTAGTCTGTTGGGCGTGGAATAAATGTTTCCGAGTTAGAACTGGTTGAATGTTTTCCCATTGTTCAAAATTTATATGTTTCAATTCTTATTTGTTGGACACGTTACGATTTCTTATTCTTTTTCCAATATAGACAGTCCTTTAGCCCGAAGTGGAAGCCGGTTCCAATCCGACAGGAGATGTCCCGGAAACTCCAAGAGAATAACCAGCCCATTTCCACCCAAAGGGCCGCCGAAGACCCCTAAAGCCCAGAACAACAGGGCCCACACGAATGCAGCCCCGATGCCTCAGTCGGACAGGAAAGTTAAATTATAAAAATCGGATGAGATGTCCCAAGTCATTTTGGCGCTCCGCAACGCAATACAACACCTGGCTAGCGTTGCGGAGTCTATTCGAGCCTTCTGCTCGACCGATATTTATCCTGTCCCTGCGCTGAAGATTATGGCATGGAACGGAAACGGCCTGTCCGGGAAGCACGATGAACTGGCTGTATTCCTCTCCCAGGAAGCCGTCGACGTTTCCCTCATCGGCGGGACGTGGTTGCGTCCGGGTGGCCAATGCAAAGTTGTCAACTTCCGGATCTACCGTTCCGATCGTATAAAGGGACGCGGCGGAAGAGTCGCCGTAGCAGTCCGGATACATATCGGTCACTCGCAGGCGGCCGTGCCCCCTCTGCGCAATCTATATTCAGCCCCCGGGATTTAATCGGCTCAAGATCGCCTCTGTTTATGCCCCACCTAGGTCAGGGTACGAGTCCGGCGATGTGGATGAACTGATGGCGGGGGATGATCCGACCCTTATCGCCGGAGATCTTAACTCGAAACACGTTCTGGTGGTGCAACACTACGAACTTCGTCTGGCCGGAGAATGTTTACACATATCTCCGCCAACCATGTTTTGGTGCATCCCCTAGACGGTGCGGCGTTTCTTCGAGCCGGCGTAAGGCCGAACATACTTGACTTCGCCATCACAAGAGGACTCCGAGGACCTATGGTAGTCACTTCAGTCCCGGAGATGTCGTCTGACCACAACCCAATCATCATTGACCTGGTTGGTAGGACGCGAAGATTGGATCCCTCCCTCCCCCTCCCTTCTGCGGAGCGTGGATTTGGCCCGGTTTGCTGAGGCTGCGGAGCGCCGCGCGGATGAGATAGGCGACGCTGATAGACCTGACAACCTGTAGAGAATGCTTACAAACATCATCCGCGATTCCATTTCCGGGGCGACGTTTCTCCGTAGGCAGCATAATTACCAACAGTTACTGCCTCCGTCTTCGCTAACCATCTGACGACCCGACTCAGAGAAGAGCTGCGCAAATTCCGCCAGGAGAGATAGTCCGACCACGTGTCGACCTTGGCTATCGCCGACGGATCGCTGTAGAAGCTTCCCAGGGCCCTGAAGATGAGGGCAGGAAACAGAGGATCTGTGCCGTTTCAGGGAACGACTGGGATGCTCTACGTTAACCTTAGAAAAGCTGAAACGATGGCTGATCACCTTCAGATCATTTACGAAGGTCCGCAGGAGTACGGCTCCGACGAGGAACTCCAAGAAGAAGCGGAAAGGCTCTCCGAAAACTTCCCTAGTACTCCTGCGGCAGCGATTCCGTCGGCGACCATCGGAGAATTGGAGGCGTACATCAAGACGACGAAACCGAAGAAAGCTCCGGGAGTGGATGGCATAACCAACAAGATGTTGCCGAAACCATTATTGCATAAGTTCGTCAACATCATTAATGGAATCCTAACGCTGGGGCTAGACGTACGAATGATCCCCAAATCGGGAAGAAATCCGAAGTTCCCCCAGAATTACCGCCCCATAAGCCTGCTGTTAGGTTTGTCAAAGACAGCAGAGGCAGTAACCTTAAACCGTCTCCGAGATCTGGAGGACAAGCAGATGGTCTAAGACGAACAGTTTGGCTTCCGGCCCGGGCTGTCTACCAATTTTCAACTTTTTCGAATAACGGAGGCAGTCCGAGAGGTCTTGGAGAGAAGGGAGACGGTCGGGGCGGTATTCTTCCACCTGACCAACGCTTTTGACACCATGTGGCACGTCGGCCTAATCGTCAAAATGATTAAAGCCGGCAGGAACAGCCAGTTGGCTAGGATCGTACAATCCTATCGTGGGGGAAGAAGATTCGTGGTCAAGATTCTCACAGATCCACATTGAGGCCCAGCGTGCGGCGTTCCGCAATTCTTCCTTCTCGGACCGGAGCTGTTTCTGATCTAGGCCTCCGACCTACCAAGGACGACGGCGACCTCTATGGCGGTGTACGCAGACGACACGGCGGTGTGGACGAGATCCAGGGATGATGACATCATCTGCAGAAGACTTCAGGCGGCCACGGATGAGATCCTGGAGTGGGCTAATAAATGGAGAGTCAAGCTTAACACCGACAAATGCGAGGCAATCCGATTTACGAAGAAAAGAGGTATCCGCGCTGACATCTTTGCGGGGAACCAAAGATTGTCTTGGCAGAAAGAAGTCAATTATCTTGGCGTGACTTTGGACCAACGCTTGACCTTCAAAGCCCACGTGGATTCGGTCATGGTGAAGTACCACAACGCGAGAAGAACGTTACTGCCGCTCCTATGTAGGAATTCGTTGGTGAACTTAAGAATTAAGGTACTCATTTACACAATTTTCCTGAGACCTATACTAACATATGGAGCGCTGTTCTGGTCAACCGCAGCGAAGACACGCTTGCAAAAACTGTATGTAGCTCAGAACAAAATACTAAGGCTGATCGCCGGAACGCCGTGGTTTGTCAGAAGCAAACAACTCCAAGAAGACCTGGGAGTCGTGCCTCTCAATGAATACATCATCGAACTCGCGAGACGCACGATGCACTATGGGAAGATTGAATCATTTGCATGTCATAAATCTATAACTTCCATGTTTTTAAAGATATTTACGCGATTGTTTTTTTCTGGTAATGTTGAGTATATACTTATGCTTTAAAATAATATAGACTTTGCAGGTATAAATGTATTTTTAATAATAGATGAACATAAAATAGTGAACATTCTTCTAAACTTACAGCTATGTTACAAGAATATTACATAGAAATACTAAAAATGAAAATCTTAAAATTACTGTAATTAAATAATATAATCCTCAAAAGTTTCACGTAACTTAAAAATTAAGCCAGAAGTTCCAAAGCTTCATCTAAAATTTCCATAGGCTGTTTATAATAAGGCTTTCTTAGACTTGTTATGTAAGGGTCCGAAGTATACAAAAGTGAATGTAGAACATCTTTGTTAGTGGCTATCCTGGAGCATTTTCTAGCATGATGAAGGACTTCTGGAGCGGAAGAAGAGGCACACGTCATCTGCGTACATTGCGAGATGAACGTGCGGGACGGTAGTAACGTCACTCGTGTAGAGACTGAAGAGGAGGGGGACAGAACAGAACCTTGAGGGACACCTGCCGACATGGTTCTTGGGTGAGAACGGTGGTCTTGAGGTTTGACCCGGAAACTTCTTTGGCGGAGAAAAGAGGAGATGGGGCTAAGATAACCGATAGAGATGCCGGCCCTGTGCATCTTGTAGATTAAGCCCTTATGCCAAACCTTGTCGAAGGCTTTAGAGACGTCGAGGAACACGGCGCCGGTGAATTCGTGGTTATTGAATCCACCCTTGATGTGTTCCACGAGACGGAGAACTTGAAGCGAAGTGTCCAGTCCTTTACGAAAACCGAACCGGGGTGAGGGGAGGGGGATGATGTCCATGGAATTGACCTCCTGGACGAGTCGGAGGTGCAGAATACGTTCTGCTACTTTTCCAAGGACAGGGAGAAGACTGATGGGGCGATAGTTCTGGGGCCAGCTGGGATGATGGCGTTTACGATGGCGGTAATGGCAGAGATGGCTTTCCTTTTTTGTTTTTGAAAGTTTGAAGTGCTCGTCGAACTCATACTTAACAACATTTATGACGTTGTTGATTTCGACTCTCCTTAACTCAATGTGTATAGACGATGCAAAATAAGTATGGTTCGCGAACTTCGCATACGAACATTAATATACTCATTATGAGGTTGTGTGTTTGTTCTGTTGCCTTTTGTACTGTTTTTTATTACTAAAGTTAAACAAAGAAGTATGTGTACATTGGTGTTGCTTATTTCATATTATATTGCGCTTTTACCCTTACGTTTTTGGACTAATTGAAAAACTCCCCTATTTATTTTTTCCTCAATCTCACTATTGCTATCCATTTTTCACTACCTGCTTATAAAAATGATAAATATTAAAAAAGAATTAATTTTCCCGAAATCTTTCTGTATAAACTTACAATTTTATGCTTTTGTATATTTTTATACACTTTATACTAGCTGCGAACTGTTTAATGACTAAACTTTTAAATACACATGGATGAGTTGAGTGAGCTGAATCGATGTAAGTATTGTAAGTATTTTCCCGACATTAGAAATCAAGCTGAGGTGTATGGTGGTAGGTGTATTTGTAGGTATGTGTATGATGTCGCCGTCGCATTCATATTTATTGCAACTATACTTATAAATCAACGTTATCGTGAGTATGAGTAAATCAGAGTAGTTGAATTTAAATGATGCCTA
Organism: Chrysina gloriosa; assembly: GCA_038088585.1. Classification (NCBI taxonomy): domain Eukaryota; kingdom Metazoa; phylum Arthropoda; class Insecta; order Coleoptera; family Scarabaeidae; genus Chrysina; species Chrysina gloriosa. The sequence goes on along the minus strand of CM076093.1, from coordinate 95,379 downwards.
CTCACTTATATTTAAAATTTCATGAGTCAGTATGAATAGCGAAAAACGATGCATTGCCGATCACTGCTTTCCATGATGAGATCCTGGAGTGGGCTAATAAATGGAGAGTCAAGCTTAACACCGACAAATGCGAGGCAATCCGATTTACGAAGAAAAGAGGTATCCGCGCTGACATCTTTGCGGGGAACCAAAGATTGTCTTGGCAGAAAGAAGTCAATTATCTTGGCGTGACTTTGGACCAACGCTTGACCTTCAAAGCCCACGTGGATTCGGTCATGGTGAAGTACCACAACGCGAGAAGAACGTTACTGCCGCTCCTATGTAGGAATTCGTTGGTGAACTTAAGAATTAAGGTACTCATTTACACAATTTTCCTGAGACCTATACTAACATATGGAGCGCTGTTCTGGTCAACCGCAGCGAAGACACGCTTGCAAAAACTGTATGTAGCTCAGAACAAAATACTAAGGCTGATCGCCGGAACGCCGTGGTTTGTCAGAAGCAAACAACTCCAAGAAGACCTGGGAGTCGTGCCTCTCAATGAATACATCATCGAACTCGCGAGACGCACGATGCACTATGGGAAGATTGAATCATTTGCATGTCATAAATCTATAACTTCCATGTTTTTAAAGATATTTACGCGATTGTTTTTTTCTGGTAATGTTGAGTATATACTTATGCTTTAAAATAATATAGACTTTGCAGGTATAAATGTATTTTTAATAATAGATGAACATAAAATAGTGAACATTCTTCTAAACTTACAGCTATGTTACAAGAATATTACATAGAAATACTAAAAATGAAAATCTTAAAATTACTGTAATTAAATAATATAATCCTCAAAAGTTTCACGTAACTTAAAATTAAGCCAGAAGTTCCAAAGCTTCATCTAAAATTTCCATAGGCTGTTTATAATAAGGCTTTCTTAGACTTGTTATGTAAGGGTCCGAAGTATACAAAAGTGAATGTAGAACATCTTTGTTAGTGGCTATCCTGGAGCATTTTCTAGCATGATGAAGTCGGAATTGTTTATAATCTTTGTTCCGTGACTCCTGGGCATCTTTCGAACAGTTGCCCAAAAGGCAATACAGAATAATACCGAATTACACTTTTCCCGTGAATTAAAACTTTATGTGTAGAAGATGGCATATAATACCACTTATTTACTACTTATTAACATATAGTTGTGCTGTATCGAATGCGTACTGTCCAAATTTCGTGGCATTAATACTTTTTCCGCTTGACATAACTTGAAGTATAACATACAATGGTTTTATCAATACCGGTGATGTCTGATGTGCAATGATAATTTTGAAAAAACGTCGAGCTGTATTGCCGTCATTAGTGTTGCCAGTACTTTGTTTGGGTTTATCTATATTTAAACCAAGTTCTTCTCTGAACCTTCTTTGTACATCAGTCTTCTTTTGCTTATTTAAATCTTTATTTTCTTCTGTTGTGGCAGACCATTTTGCAAAGCTTAGATTGTGAGATATATGTAAAATTAGTTCCATAAATCTGATCCAGCAATGCAAAGTTGAAAGGCCATATTGATAAGTACTTTTGTCAACAGGTTTATCTTGTATCTTTTCTAAATTGTTCATCTCTGTAGGTCTTGCACCACAAATGTTACATACAGCACCTGATGAGGATTTTGACAACACTTGAGCCACTTTCCCGTCAACCATTGTCAAACATAGTGTATGTTTGATTTCAACAACTTCACCACTTTTGTTGATTAAGGTAGGAGTAAGAGTGTCTATTTGAGCATTGATTTCGGCAACTACTTTTGTAGTCTTCTGATGTACTTCTGATTTTGAAAATTCTATTAAAATTGGGCGGCAAAATCTGACAGATGAAGAAGCAGGATTTACCCACAGTGTTTCATGTGTATTACCAGCAATAAGTTTTTTTGTCCACTTGATCCATCACAACCCCATTTAGAATATAACATTAAGTGGGTTGAACCAGCTTTGTAAACATCATTAATTGTCAGAATTCTAGCTGCAGTGTGGTCCACGAGATCTTGCAGGATTATTTTTGCTTTAATGTTAGCCATTTCTATGCTTGATTGTGGTGGATAGCACGTTTGTTTAGCTTTCCGGGTGGAGTTGTAAGATGGACACAATAAGCAATTCTTTGCTATTAAACACTTTCTCATGTTTTCATACTGTGACTTGTTCAGATCCAGCTCTACAAAAATACTGAGAGCTTCATCTTTTGAATAGGCTGCTGTATGTGCCGGTTCATTTTGATTATTATATTATACATCAGATTATTGCGTAGTTCCCTTTTTCTGCCGACAATGTTCATAAAATTGTAACGATAAACGCTTCATCTGCTTCGCCATTAGATCTCATACCCTGAACGTGTGAATTGTGTATAAAATCAAGGCCACACTCTTCAAGTAATTCCTTGTTGTTTTCGTTTTTTTTTTTTTGATCTCTGAACTGTCTTCGTAGGTTTTAGAAGGTCGTCCTCGCGTCTCTGTCAATGTAGAACGTTCAGATTCGCAAGTAGCATCTTCAAGATGGACAGTCAATATGCCGTCCAACCAAATGCTATTTTGTCTTAAAAACTGTTCTTTCTTTGTCAGGTTTTGTGTAGCGTTGGCAAAACTGAGAAATGAGAGTTTTTCGAATACTTGCGATAATAGTTGCAATATTTGCATCAGAAGCTTCATTAAATTTGTCTCGTATATATTTTGTGATAGAAACAACATAATTCATATCACTATCAATTAATACGAGACATAAGTCGCGTCCGGTACAGGAGAATTTACTCATTGCAGCACGATAATTACACTTTTATTAACGACAAACACGAATGAAGCACTGTAAGGTTTACTATGCATATGCACTAGTTTATACTTAATATTATTGACGGGGAAGACTGGCTTGATAAAAACTATCTATCGTTATCCGATTATGTGGTTTACCATACGTATGTATATCATAGTGATTTGTGTTTGTGAACTATGGTGAAAATAACCGCATATTTTATCTAAATAATAAACCACAAGTAATAAAATACAATAAACAACAACTCTACATTTGCGTACTAAGAGCAGATGTTCATGATTTCCTATTTTAATAGATTAACATATGTTACGCACTGAAACCTCAATATTTTATTTTATCTCGTAAAATTATATTAAATTACACCATTAAGGGGGCACAGTGTGGTATATTCACGATCTAGCGGGACAAAATTATTTAACTAACGTGTATGTATGTGAAATTCCTTAGCAATTAATCCAAGATGTATTTCATGAAAATTAAACACGGTGGGAAGATTTCAGACACATATTTCAGTATCGGCTCGTGACTTTGGCGCAGCGGAAACTACTGTAACCTAACTCTTCTCGGTCAATAAATTATATTTTATATTGTATCATTGGAAGTGTAGAATAAAAATTGATATAAAAAGAGATCAAAATAAAATATAATTTATAGTCTAGCAAGAATCATGTAGAGGTGAGAGCAAAATCCTGCTTAGATAGTGAAACGAATAAAAGGTGTAAGGTGATAGGTAAAAAGGTTTTTAAAATAAACTCCTATTCAACTAACAATAATAACAAACTCTTAGCAAACTAATAATAAATATAATAGTAACTCATAAAATTCTACGGTAAATAAAAAATAAGTTATTGATAAATAATAATAACAACTAAATGGATCTATGTTTTTAGTACAAAATTCAGAGAAATAGATCTGATATCAGTCAAAATTATTATCGGTTTCTTTAGAAGCAGATCGTCCCAATTCGCAGTGTTCAGATGATATTATAATCTCTAAAAGTTCACATACTTCAGGAGTAATTTGGCCATGGTTAGTGTTTGGAGGAGTCCGTAAACTGGCAATGAATGGGTCTTATGACACCAATACGTATAACATTATATTGGTGTGTCGAGAGAGCATCAGTCATTAATGAGAGAGCTTGATCTTCTGAAAGTCCATCTTGTTTTGGGCGTGTTAAATAACTTTCTTCACGTCCGCCCTTTTTTATATTAGCACCTCTACTGGGTGATGACAGACAAAGCTCTTTTACAATGTCTGCTGAATCCCTTTTTCCTGCTTGGTGAAGTTGTACTTTATGTGCCATCCACAACTCTTCTTGACTCGACGTTTCAAGGGATGTTGAATTCGTCGTGTTTTTGTTTCAATGCTTGAATCTACAGTCTTTTTGTGGTCTTCCGGGTCGGTTACTTGTTTCAGGTAGTGAAACATCCAGGGTAGGTTCACGGACAATAGTTGCAAGTGAAATGTTCCCATCTACCCATGAAGAATTCGCTTTTAAAAAGCGATCTCGATGTCTTCCCGATTTCGACCATTGCGCTTCAATTTTTGTGCAATTATACCGAATTATGGCTTTAATACTCCTTAAATCGTCATCCGACAGGGGCGAGTCACCAAGTTCTTGTATAATATAATATAACAAGACATCCATTCCCGAATCTTTTGCGTGAACAAACCAAATATCAAAAAATGAACGTTGAGAAATTTGCGAAATCATTTTGAAAATAAGAAAAGTTTATATGGGTGTTGCAAACTTGCGCAAACAAAGAAATATGTTTCGTATAGCCTACAAGTGAATCATTCACTAAAATATAATATGTGATTGGAATAATGCGGAATAATAACCTAAAACTCAAGAACAAACTGTCATAGTCATTTTTCTTACTAAAAAATAACCTTCATCCATTCTCATGGAGCTCACGATAACATGAATGAAAGAAAACACGTATGAAAACTTATCTTGGGAATTCACGTGAAAACTATAACACCACACAATCACTAATAACATACATACATAAACACAGCGTATTCATCGATCAAACTCGGACGAATGACAGTAGTGCACTTATTGTTCGTCGGAAAAACGCGGATAGACAACCATTCCGACCATTATATCTTTTTTCGGTGCAACTTCTTAGTAAATAAACTTTAGTATAATGAAATATAACTTGTCTCCTGCAAATTCACGCAACTGTTGAACCTGTTTAGAGATGTACCAAAAATGAATATGGTCCGGCCAGATCGTGAATATATCACACTGTGGGGCGGCTTGAGAGTTCATAGTCAACAGATGGCACCACTATCGAAAAACGGTACTAATTTGTAGGATACAAATCAGGAAAATTAAGCATTCTTTTTAATAAAATCATTAACAAACCGAAAGTGAAAGGAATGAACTAGGGTATGCTATATTATCAATGTCAATTATGTCGTATATTCTGAGAAAACATGTTCCAAACATTGCAAATTAAGAACAAAAAAATTGGTAAAATCACACAAAAATAATGCAAAACCTTGCCGCGATATTCTACATGTGAAATTTGTAAGAATATGAACAATTCGGTATGTATAAAGAAAAATTTGTATCCGCAAAGAGAACGTATGACAGGCGTTGACATATGAGTCCTCAAAATCCTGGTAAAAGTGTAGCCATTTACCGATAGATGACAAAATATATTTTTATGATAGTAAATGCCAAGGAAAAAACTAAATATATATAATAATCAATTAAAGTAAATATGTTGTTTCCAAAGCCTTTTTATTTAAACATTATTAATATTAGGAAAAAGTATAATAAAAATCACAATAACAAAAGGAACTTGAAACTTATGTTGTTGTATGTTTTTATATACAAAACATCAAGACGGTGGCTTACATAATTTATTGTTTTACCTAATTGTTTATTTTATTTATTTATTTATTTATTTTATTTGCCCTACAGAACAATCCAATTACAGGACAAAATACAAGAGATATATCAAGCATATGTATATATACAATGTAATCTTAAGATAAAAGGATAAAGAAAAACATAAATACAATTATTTTATTCTATTGTTTTGAAGAAGATAAATTTAATATTACCGGTAGTGACATATGGTTTATATCAGCATCATAACATGTAACATTAAATGTATTATACATTTAATATATGGGAGACTTGCGCATTAAATTAGTACATGCACGGGGACAGAGAAAAGTCACATTAGATCTAGAAGATATTCCAGGTACATACAAATTTATTCTGTTCAACTGTTCTGGCGCGTCAATGCCATTATGAAGCAAATTATACAAAAAACGAATACTTGACAGATCCCGGCGCGTTCCCAATGAGTTCATTTCGAATTGTCGCAACAGTAGATCATAAGGATAACCCCGAGCCGGATATGAACTATTTTCTTTAAGGTATAAATATTTGAGAAAGCGCCTCTGGACCATTTCAAGCAATCGAGCCTGGTTGATATAAATAGGGGACCAAACCAGAGCAGCGTACTCAAGCCTGGAACGTACGAAGGAATAATAAATATGTAAAATTGTATCAATAGATCCAAAACTCCGTGTAATTCTTATTACAAATCGTAATTGTACGGCATTTATATTTTTAATGCGAAAAATTTAGCATCTGCATACGTGCATACATGAAAATTGAGAATTAAAAAGTTGTTTTTTCTACCTTTGATTGCCGCAAATTTTTTAACATATCCTCTGTATTAATAGTATCTAAAAGTTAATATTCTATAGACAAAATTGCTAAGTGAGATAACCTTTCCTGCAACATGGTAGAGCTGAAATAATTTGTGATCAGTTAAAGTTTAGAATATAGATGGGCAACTTCCGGCCTGCGGGTCACATGCGGCCTCGAGTAAGATTTGCCCGGCCCGCTACTGAATTCTTTCGTTGCATATTAGTCTTATATGATAGAGATCTACCACTAATATATATATTAGTGGTAGATCTCTATCATATAAGATAAGTATAAAAAGGTCACGAAATATATATATAGTTGCATATTAGCACAGCCCGTCTAAACTTAATTCATAATGAATCATAAGGATACCACAAAAATGTATATTTTTCAAAATTACTCGCAGCATAAAACTACAAAAAAGGTTGCCCATGCCTGGTTTAGAAAATGAACGTCCACCTGATGCTACTGATACCAGAAGAGTAAGAAGAATACTCACAAAAATTGTTAAATTGCGAAATATTGGTGATAAATTGCTTTCAAATATGTATTGCAATAAATCAATTGCCAATTGCTGCCCCATGGAGTTGCAGCGCGCGTGCATCACCCTTTCAACACGTTGGGGCCTTGAATGTAAATCTACACATAATCTAATATCACTTGAATCCTTTTTGGGACAATCACTATAGGACTTGCTCCGTTACTGTGTGTGGAGAGACAACACGGAATTTTAGCATTTTGAAAGTTCTTCCTCCACTTTAGGTTTAAAACCATCTTTTATTTTAAATTCAGCTTTGAAATCTCTAATAAAAGAATGTTGTTCATCGATAAATACACTAGGGAATTCATCCTTGACTTGAGATATTATTAACTTTCATACATACATATGTCCGACACTATTTAACAAAGCTGAACATACATTATCAGAACATGATTTCATGACATGTGCCATTACAATAGTGGTATAAAGTGCAGAAAAAATTTAGAAAATAAATATTCCTTCGAATGCTATATCCTGAATAAACTGGAACGCATTTTACAATACCTATTCCAACTTCAAATTATTATTTTTGATGTAACGAAATTGCGCTTGACGGTTGGCAACATGTTTTTTATGAATCTGTGTGAGAATATTGCAGGCATCGTTTCGTTTGTTGTTTAGGTTTCATTGAAAAAATGTAGAAAAGGAACAGCAAGCACAAGAGAAACATGTTCTTGAACGTACCTCATAGGGTTTGGCCAGACCCCTATGTATTTTCATGTATTCACATGGAAATATTCAGTTATTAGAATTGCATCGTCTTAATATCCATGCAGATATATATTTTCGGGCTTTTTTGGTTCTCAAGGATTTTTATAAACATTGAATTACCTGCTCAGATGAGATTATTGAAAAAGAATTTCTTTAAAGGTGGAAAGCAGCTTTTTCTCCGTTCATTTTTGTGTCTTATTTCAGAGTTTATTTTCAATTCTATGATGGAGTGCGATAGAAATTCTGTTATTATTTTTTATTTATACAACTAAAACAAATATAATCAACTTTTGAATGTTGTTGGCATACTAGGTCTGAACATTTTGCACAAAAGTTTTACGGCGCGTCTTATCAGTTCCCTGTGAACACAGTCAGATTTCTGCCTATTATTGTATGAAACACCGGCGGCTAGAACTATTCCGATATATGCATCTAATTCAATGCTAGTTAGATCTTTCCAAACTCTTTGTTTTTATCAGGATTTAGCGAATTCCAATTTTGAACAACGGCTTTCGCATACCGATTCGTGCTGGTGATGATGAACGATATGTTTGGTGCGAAGAATTTCTTGAATACCTCGATCGGAATCGAATTTCGTTCTAAGGGTCCAGATTAACAAAAGGAGACCTAAGATATCTGTTTCGCTTGTGTTCCAGTGTTCTTGTATTCTGATGTATTCTAGCTAATTATATGTTAAGGTCTCATGTTTACTAAAACATGTATGCGCGGTACTGTAATGCAAAAACAGACTGCAGTTTTCCCAAGTAAGTTTTTGTGTTGTCTGTAAAGAAAGGATGATAGTAACGACTGATTTTACAGATCTCCAAATGCGCAGAGAGGAAAACTTATAATCCCAAGTACAGAAGTTATTAGAATTTGCACAATTACAGAGAAAGTGTTAAGCTAAAATATTCCAGCATTGCTTATCACTTCTAATATAGTAAACGTCTTAATGAATATAATTATTAAAAGAATGGCATCCACGTTTAACACAGAAAGTATGCAAAAGCGTATTCTATTGCAGAATGTGTTGGATAAACACAATCTGGAATTGGTTACATTAATATTCAAGTATTATTTAACTATGCGACTGCATTATGAGGGTCGATTAAGATCACAAAAGATACAAACATATGGCACAAATGTATTAAATTAATTTTATTTAATAATCAATAAGTGTATGTGTACTAATTTATATTAAATATTGTCTTGTCTTCTAACTCTTCCTTCACCAGACCGTTAGTTTAATTTTTACTTGTATTGTGAAACATTTTGAGATTTTGGTTGTTTACATATACATTTTCTAGAATTAGACTTTAGATTTTTATTATCTTGTTATAAATCCTATTCCGCTTCGATAGAAAATAGTTCCTTAATATTACATTTAGAAAGCAAATTATTTACGTTTTCCTGAACATATTTATTACACCTAGAAAATTCAAGTTTTCAATCTAAAAATGGAAATAAATACAAAACAAATTTATTCATCGTTAACATTTCCATCCAAAATTGTCCAGTTGATAGAAAACATCGATGTAAAATGTCATCAAAATATATAAATTGAGGTTACGTTATTCAAATTGTAGGAAAATAACATTCCCGAATGCCCCTAAAATTTGATTGTATTAATTAATAATAATAATTTTTTAGCAGTCTCCATGAGTGAGATGACACTTGTATTTTGTTTCACTCAGATCGCAAAACATTCTACGCATTGCATTGATATTTATGGGTAGATCACGTCCCAGTTGAGACATCTGTTGATAACTACCAGAACTATCACTTTTCCCCTCAAAAAACCCAATCCCCACCACATAAGTCGCCCCCTCTTCGGCAAATTTGGGCACCTGTAAAACTTTTATTGAAAATGTGAAATAAGCAAAAACTACATGTCATGAGATCTACGTCTCTGGTGGGTATATATACAAATAAGGTGGTTATTTATGTACTCCATAAGAAAGTGCGTATTGTGAGCTCACTGAAATGGTATAATACTTGTATGATTCCCATTGCTGTCACTGTGAATTCATACTAAACAAATCATAAGTCGAGAATTATTTTGAACATGTTTTCATTAAGCGTATTTAGAAGCTCTTTACCGTAAAATAGTAGCAGACAGAAGTGTAAATCATGCTTAGTATTAGAGATTAATCTTTTAGTTGCAATTTGAGGTATAATACATGTACCTCCGCAGACTGTTAAAAAACGCATTTATGGCATGGCTTTCTTAGACGCTTAACGCTTACCCATAGTGCGATGGAGAGGATATACCGTACTGATGACCCGATTCTCCAACAGCAGTGCGGAGGGTGCAGCATCTTCCCGCCGTTTGATGATAGAGGTACCGTCCAACATTCAAGTCATCGTTGTTTATATAGTTTTTACCACATTATTTTTGGTCCTGCGGACTCTTTATTAAAATAAAATAAGTGTTGAATGGATATTTATTAGTTAAAAAAGAATACCTATAAATCTATCTGTTATAGGCATAAGCCAAATACAATCAACCATGAAATTCGATCCAGACCTTTTCTTTCAATAGTAATTTAATATTTCTTATCTGTTACAAGTATTATAACAGATAAGGGGCAAGGAACAACCGAAAGCGTACCGCTGCCACATCGGGTCGGTTCGCCCTCTTCGGCTGGTTCCCCCACTATGACGAATATTTCGCCAGGCAAGTGAGGGGAAGCTGGCAAGTCGTTTCTAATATTCGACCTCTGATTACATACGATGTATAATGAATATTGTTCAAGAATATTGAATTTATGCAACCATATAGTCCAAAGAATATCTGGAAATGTATATACAAGCTATATACATAACACATTACATCCGTATTTTCACATTATGGACCTGGACTGAATATCCAATGGATATACTGTGCTACTTGGGTTGCTACACCATTGTTTTTAGTTCCAGCTTCTGATGACCTTTTTTAATTTTTTTATATATACGAATATAGGTATTGTACTTTAAAAATCCATTCAAATGTATAAAAATTAAAAAGTATTCGGACCAAATAGTAAGTATAATAGTGTATAAAACACTCATAAAGAAATATGTATTTCTGCCACAAAAAGAAAACAAAAGAGACAGATTTACTAATGTAATTAGTATTCAGAAGTTTAAACTTAAATTTTCCCCGTTATTTTAGGTTGGTAGGGAACGAGAACGAGGAGATATAGTAAGCCGTGAGAGAAGTTAGTTATGTACACATCAACACATTATGTAACATGTTATCAGAGATTCGGGAGGTTTCTCTAATCTGTGCTTGTTATGTTATGAAGACGACGAGTGAATAAACGTGTCGAGATTATGTGTTATATTTATTTTTATGTACAATCGAATAATTAAAAGAAGGAATTATATTTTTTCCTTCTTCTACACTAATAAAGAATAATGTTCGTGCACGTGTACGGCAAAAAGAGTATATGAACGATAGACAGGTTCGAGCGCAGCTGTACTTTAAGTTCGTGCACGCGTACGTGTACAGCAAAAAAAGTACATGAACGTAGCATGCTGTGGTCTATGTATTAGTTGCAAATGTTACTTTGACGAGTGCAAACATGGAAAACAATCGAAGAAATAAGTTTTGTTTTGAAAAATTCGCAACTTTTAATGACGAAATAAAAAAATTTATATGTCTCGTTGAAATGTGTAAAAACGAACTGAGTGCTGCAAATAATGCAAATCTTAAACCACATTATAAACTGGTGCATAACATTGTAATTGATGGAGTGGAAACAGTTCCAAAGGGCGTTTCAAAAAAAAAATCCAATAACCAAATTAAACAGTACATTAAACAGAGAAGAGTTCTTAAAACGTTGTATTGGACTAGTGTCCAAAAAAATTTGCTGTTTCGCATTTTTGACGACAAAGATTTTTTAAAAAATTATAGAACCTTATGAAGAAAAGTTTGAAATTACTTTAAACTCCAAAAACAGTTCAACCATTCTTGGTGACACCAGTCAAGAAATAAAAAGAGCCATAGCAAAGATGGTAGAAAACAAAATGATTTGTTTAAAAATTGATGTCGCCAGTCGGCAAGACAAGCAAATTTTGGGAGTAAATATACAATATATACGTGATTTTAAAATTTGTATAAACACCATAGGTAAGTTTCATCTCATAGGGTTTCATCTTATTAGCTTTGTTTTAACCATAAATAAATTTTGCACACAGGTATGATTCAACTAAATAAGAAACACACAGCCCAATATTTGAAAGATGAAATAATGAAATGTCTTGAAGAATACAAAATCGACATAAAGCAAATTTATTCCAACACTACCGACAATGGCGCCAACGTAGTCAACGTTTCAAAGCTACTGCAGGAATTGCAGGATAATAATTTATCGACGGTGGAAGATGGCGAATATGACAATACAAAAACATATGACGCAATTGAGACTCAACTTTCCTCAGTATTTTCAGTAGTTTTCAGTAGTGCAGCACATACGATACAACTAGCGGCATATGATGTTATTAGAACTTTGGAAACGGAAATTCATTCTGTGCGAGATATTGCAAAAAGATTCGAACTATCTTAAGGACGGGAAATGAGAATATAAGCCTACCATGTCTAGATAATGCGACTAGATGGAATTCTACATACGATATGATTATTTCCATATTAGGTCCCAAAGATTATATTAATGAACTCGATGACTCTACAAATATATTCGTGAATTGGATATTTGTGGAAAATTTTGCTACTGCATTTAAACCATTGGCTGAATGCACAATACATACGCAAAAAGAGCAATATATTCTTGGAGATTTTTATCGTGACTGGTTGGAATGTGAGTTAGATTTACAAGATATTATCCACACAAACTCAAATGCGGAGGCTTTACATAAAGCAATGGTAACAAGAAAACGTAAGCTTCTTGAAAACGACGCCTTCGTCGCAGCATTGTATTTACTCCCCTACTTACCAACGACCAAAAACAAACTGCAATGGTAGCTTTGAGATTTCATTTTTAAGTTCTAAAAAATTTTGAATATAATTTTTTTTTCAGGATCACTGAATAAAGACATTAGAAATTATTAATCATATATCGCATTCGACATCTTCGCAAGACGGAAATGACAATATTTCATTTTCCGAATGTTCAAGCTCATTAGATATTACTCCAAGTACGTCAAATGCCGCACACTCCAAACTAGCACAACATATCAACCTACTCGTATATACATCTCATTTAACAGCAACAAATCAAAATTATGACATAAAACAGAACTTCTTGCTATATGTGAAAAACAAATGGAATCGTTAGAAATTAACGTGTTGGAATATTGGGAAAAAATTTCTCAACACAATTTAAAGTTAAGTCAGCTTGCCGAAGTGGTACTTGCTATACCTGCAACACACGTTTCTGTAGAACGTGCATTTAGTGCACTTGCTACAGTCTTAACCAAGTTAAGATCTAAGCTCTCAAAGAAGTCTCTTTCTAATATTTTAATAACAAAATTAAACTTGGACTTGTCCGACTGCTCAGCCCTTAAAATAGAAAACAGTGAATAACAACAGTTTAACTTTAACCGCACAGAGAAGTTTATATATTTTGTTTGTGAACTATTTTCGTTTTGTTTTTTATTTATTTTATTTTTTTGTAAGTTTATTCCGTATAATTGCTAATGAATTATTTTCAGTCTTTAAAATAAATTTGGTTGAAACAATTGTCGTTTTTATTTGCGTGTACCAGATTGGGATGAAATTATATATTTTCTACAGGTTGAGACGTTACACCAACGTTACATTACATAGAACGGATGGTATGGACTTTCAGCTTTAGAACGTAGATGTACTCCAATCTGTATCTCGTTCATGTACTTTTTTGCCGTACGCGTACCCCAACTTAAAGTACGGCTGCACTCGTACCTGTCTATAGTTCCTGTACTTTTTTACCGTACACGTACACGAACTATAGATACACTCGAACATGTGTGGTTCAAGTGTGTTCCGATCAAACATAGGTGTACTATGCATGTTCGTGTACGCAACCAAATGTTAAAACAAAACACATTCATGATTGTGTTCGGCACCGTACAAAAATTAAAGCCACACATAATTTATTGATATGAAAATAAAAATATGTGTTGGTTGTATTTGAACAGTACATTGTGTGTGTTAGAATAATTGCACTTCGTTATCTAAAGAGAATATACGTTTATTTATATACTAATATGGGATCACATTTCGATCTACATTTTCACAGCTATATATATACCACACTACTATAACCTTATTCTAGCTTGATGTTTTTCTTCCTTATAGGTGGCGCCGCATTCCATTAAAAAAGAGTAATGTATATCTATGCTATCTCAGTCACAGAACAACTAGGGGTTCTCAACAAACTGTTTCCTATCGTTTGAAAGCATTAGGTCTTGAAAATAGACGTTAGAAGTAATATAACACTTGTTTCTATTAGTTTAAATATTTAATTGAAGTACACTTTAAATTCTACCACATACATACTCATTACATAATCGACTATGAAATTACTACGAAATGACTGCAATACGACTACAATTACTAACAAATCCACAGGTGCATACCTTATATATTCCACATTGCGACTATTTCAGAATGGTACATTTGGCGCTATCATTTAAAATTTACTTAAGTTCAACATTTGGAAAGATCCAAAAGGAAGGAAAGTGGGTGCCGCATGAATTGACTGAAAGGCAACAAGAAAATCGAAAAACCATCTTCGCTACCTACCTACCGCTATCATCGCTACCGACAACAAATGATCACTTTAAACCGTGCTTTGCTGCAAAAACGACCCGAATATCAAAAGAGGCAACACAAAGTAATTTTTCTCCATGACAATGCACCATCACACAAAGCAAGACCGGTCCAGGAAACGTTAGAGGAGCTTAACTGGGAAGTTTTATTGCATGCGGCTTATTCACCAGACTTGGCTCCTTCCGACTACCACTTGTTCTCATCGATGGGCCACGCCCTTAAGGACCAGCACTTCGAAACGTCTGAAAAACTCGAAAATTGGGTCTCTGACTGGTTTTCATCAAAGGAGCAACAATTTTTTTGGCGTGGTATTCATAAATTGCCTGAAAGGTGGACAAAATGTGTAGCTAGCGATGTAAAATACTTTGAATAAAGAATTTTTGGTTTTCTCCCACAAAAAATATGTTTTTTCACTTAAAAAAGGCGAACATTAATTGGTATACCTGGTATACTTTCAATAAGTTAAACAATTGCTTCTTAAACATCAGTTATATATATAAAGTGTCGATGAGTACTTGCAATTTAGATTTAGTTAAATTTCAGAAATTAGAGTGTCAGAATTATATACCTACTATCTTGTTAATTTATTAGTTTCATTATTATATTTATTATTATTGTTATGTTATTATATTTTATTGTATATTTCTTTTTATTATTTTTTATTTCTTTTATTTCTTTTGGTGGTGGACTTGTTAAATACATATTTCATGTACTTTTAACAAATAAAATTATTATTATTATTATTATCACTTTTATTATTTAACCTTCCTATACTCACGCATACGGTCTGTGAGACCGATTTATATAGTATAGCATACGTCTTTCATTTTGACGTGAGTATAGGAAGGTTAAAGATATTGGATTTAATTTATATGAAACAGGATATCTCTGCTCTCTTTTGTATTATTTTTCTCGTTATTTTTTTGTAAATTTTAGATGTAGAACAACAATAAAAATTACAAAATACTTGTTCTATTTATTATACTTGGCAACAAATATTCAAAATAAAATTTTTGAATCACTGAGATATTGGTACATAAATAATCAAGTACCTGGTGGACCGAGCATTGCTCGGAGTTCCCAAAATTTTTTGAATAATTTTGAACCAAATAACGCTCTTTATTTTAGTTTTGATATTTAATTAATATTGAATTAAATGTATATATTAATATTGTATATTTCAAGTATATATAGTAGCACACATATATTAAGTTTATAAAAATAGTATCAAAATTAATATTTACAGTTATATTTAAATACTTAAAAATAAATAAATTCAAGCTCAAAATCTTTCTTAAGAAATACACATTTTAAGTAAACATTTACATACCTTCTTTTTGCAACGCCAACTAATTGTGTATAAGTTTTTTTATTTTGATTAAAAGACTCAGCTCCGATTACTTTTCTAACCGTAAACAAAGTATGTGAATT
The DNA here is from genome assembly GCA_038088585.1 of Chrysina gloriosa. Classification (NCBI taxonomy): domain Eukaryota; kingdom Metazoa; phylum Arthropoda; class Insecta; order Coleoptera; family Scarabaeidae; genus Chrysina; species Chrysina gloriosa. The sequence goes on along the minus strand of CM076093.1, from coordinate 79,453 downwards.
TACATGTTATTAGTTTTCGAAGATATTTTGCTTTTATTAACATACTACTTTCAGCGCCATCTATGGTTTAGTAGTAAAGTTATAAAGTATTACTTATAATTTAGCTTGGCTGCATGATGTAAAAAAGTTGCTAACCCACGTTTAGGCCGAAATTAGTGAAAACCTGGACTAAATGGATTGAATCGAGACCGGGACCATGCCAAGGGCGGGTTTCATAATACTTTAACCGCGCGGTTATCTTCTAACCGGGCTGTTATCTCCCACTTTGCGTTTCATCAACATCGGTTAGTCATAATCGCGCTGTCAAATTTTAAACACGAGTGAAGGTCTGATTAAGTTTTAACTGACCGTTAAATATGATATTCAACTGCAACCGCTGATCCAGACCATATTCAGAAAATAACATTAACATAATATTTATTTGTTCAATCATCTAGGTTCATAAAATTGTAAGTACCTTTTGTTTGTTAATTTCGATATTAAATTTATTTAACTGTTAATTTAAACGGAAATTAGATACTGATGCTTATATTTTTTAGAACTACAATGTCAACATCATCATCATAATCCTAATCATCTGAATCAGATGTGGAAGTTATTCGCAGGCCAAGATTATTTCGCGATAGGAATAATCCATTAACTTTGTTTAACGATGTGGAATTTAAGATCAGGTACCGTCATCCTAAAATCGCATTCCAAACAATTGTTAATGAAATTGCGGAAAACTTAGTGGCAAACACTAACAGAAATCAACCAATTATACCGGAATTACAAGTTGCTGTTGCATTAAGGTTTTATGCCACTGGATCTGTTCAAAGTTTGCTAGGTGAACAAGTAAACATAAGCAAAAGCTCAGTGTGCAGAATAATACGACACATTATGTAGCACTATTAAAAGATCAATTTATAGAAATGCCCCAACCAAATGAAATAACTTGCAAGCAAGAATTTTTTAATTTAGCATATACCTATTCAATCACCTGGAGGTCAGAACGCCGAGTTATTCAGAAATTGAAAAGGATACTTTTCTATTAATGTTCAAGTGGTTGCAGATGCTAAGTTGAGAATATTAAACGTAGTTGTAAGATAGAGAAGATCCGTGCATGATGGAACTATTTTCAACAACCCTCAACTGCATGCAAAATTTGAGGCACGTGAATATCCTAATTGTTATTTATTAGGAGACAATGGATATCCCTGCAGCAACTATTTATTAACTCCACTGGCAAACTGCACTACACAAGCAGGAAAACGCTGCAATAATGCTCACAAAGTTACTAGAAATGTAGTAGAGCGAACATTTGCGGTATTAAAACGAAGATTCCCATGTTTGGCATTAGGCTTGCGTACCAAACTTTCAACAACCTTAGCTATTATTGTAGCAACATGTACTATGCATAATATAGCACTGTTGTTGAATGATGACATCCCAAATATTGATCTAGATATTAATATTCCAATATATGAAGACGCAGCTCCTCTTGAGAATAATGTGGGGAACAATACTGCAAGAACAGCTTTAATTAATAGAATATTTCAGTAAACTGTAAGTAAAAATTTTATTTGCAAGTTATTTATACAACTCTTTTGCAAAGAACTGATTTGCATATTTAGCAGAGTAATATCTAATTGATGTTTAGTTGTAACCATGTCTAACTCTTCTTTCAATTTGTTTATTTCATTATTTTTTAATTCAATTTTCTTTTTGTAGTAATCTTTTTTAATGATAGTAATTCTTCATTTTCATTGTTGAATTTTTCTTTTTTCTTTAGATGAACAATATTTTCCTTCAGGGTATTTGAACGCTTGCTGGGCGTTACGAAGCTGCTGCCTGCCAACGGTGTGTGGAGTTCACCATCATCAATGCCTGGTGTTTCGTCTTCGTCATTTATGATATAGGAAGGTTGATTTGAATCTATAACAATAAAAAATGTCAAATTTATTCTTTTGTAATTTCTTTTTACCTACTATGATAAGTTTTATCATCATCATAAGGTGTATTTAGTGGTTCAAACTGTTCACTTGATACCATTGCAAGAACAAGGGCCCCAGTAACACCTAACTGTGGTGTGTAAGAACCATCTCCTGTTTTTGCCATTTCTTTTTTATCATTATTTACCAAATCTTGTAGGTGGTGGATTTGGTCTACATTAATTGTATTCTCGCTACTGTTAACATATCTCTGTAACTACATTTTCTCAATTAATAAATACAACAAACATAGAAATTAATTGAGAAGTTATTTATTTTCATTTTCAATTGTTCAGAATTGGAAATTATACAATTTAAATACGTTGGCCACCTCGGTCTACAGATCTGACCCCACTTGATTTTTTCTTGTGGGGTTATTTAAAAGAACATTTTTATATTCAAGAGCCGTTTACGGTTGTAGGCCATCTAGAACGTGTTATTAGAGAAGAAATCCGTAAAATAACTCCACAAACAATTAGAAGGGTTTTAAGGCATTTTTGTGATAGAACCGTTACATGTATGGAACGAGAAGGCGGATATGTTGAAGCATTTGTGTAACATTTTCAATGCTTTCTATTGTGTAAATGCTGTATTTAAATTGTATAATTTCCAATTCTGAACGACTATTCCTTATAACATTTTAAGTATTATTGAAAATAAAGGTACTTTACTCTTATACTAATTTCATATTTTTTGTCATATCTCGTATATGACTAACAAATATTAAAATCTGACAATTTGAATTTAAGTTTTGGATGAAGCAGGACTTTTTATAAAGAATAACTTTTTGTCATAAACCCAAGAATAAAAAGTTTTCCATTTGTCGCGAACTTAGCTAGACGCGAACTTAGCTAGACACACAGTATATATTTCGTGACCTTTTTATACTTATCTTATATGATAGATCTCTACCACTAATAGGTCAATAAAACAAGGCTGGTTTGAACGATAGTTATATTTTCAGAACGTTTACAAACGTATTCGGAACACCTTCTTCAGTGAAAATATAACTATATATAAACAAACATTTGTTTTTTATTTGGGAACTATCAACAAAATAACTAATGACTAGGATTTCTTGATATAGAGGATGTGTAACCAACTTTTATACATATATAAATTATAAAAACTAAATTAATGTGTAAACATACATGCAAATTAAGTAAAACTTTATATCAAAAATCTTTGTCGAAACCTTACAAATGCATTGCAAAATGTCATTTTATATGAAATGATAAATATACAGAAAGACACTAAAACTATTAATTTCAGGACCGATATTCAAAATTTAAGTAATGTATATAGCAATTTGTTAAAATGACATTTGCATTTCTTAAGAAGGAAACCTTTGGCTAGGTTTTTAAATTTGGGTTTTCCCTAGTCCTTGAGCAGAATTGTTAAGGTTTCGACAAAGATTTTTTGATATAAGGTTTTACTTAATTTGCATGTATGTTTACACGTTAATTTAGTTTTTATAATTTATATATGTATAAAAGTTGGTTACACATCCTCTATATCAAGAAATCCTAGTCATTAGTTATTTTGTTGATAGTACCAAATAAAAACAAATGTTTGTTTATATATAGTTATATTTTCACTGAAGAAGGTGTTCCAAAAACGTTTGCAAACGTTCTGAAAATATAACTATCGTTCAAACCAGCCTTGTTTTATTGACCTATTAGTGGTAGAGATCTATCATATAATATAAAAGAAGTTGTACCTGTGTACAATAAATGATTCCTTTTTAAAATAACGTTCTTTTCATGGTCAATTTCTAAATATTTTACATTTATTTTACCATCCGACTCTATTATCATTTTATTTTTGCACAAAATTGGACATTTAACTTCTATAATCCTTTCAATTTTTGTTTTACAAGGGCGTAGTACAATTCCATCAGGGCTGGCACAAAGCCAGGGTTGTTTATGACATAGAATAAGCCCTACTTTGACCACATCCTTGGAAAAAGTTTCTGAATATAACTCAATAGCAATTCTTTAATTTTTTAAGCCATACACAAGGTTTTTATGACAAACATTTTTTCGTTTAAAAATTTGTCTGCCAATTTTGCAGCTTGTTTTGTTTTGATAACTTGATGTACTTTAGAAGAAGTGGATATTCTTAATTTTCTTTGCTCTTTCCACTGTTCACTAACATACTGGTCTACAGTATTTACAGCAATTGTTTGATACATATCTGGATTGATTGCAACATATTTATTGTAGAAACAAACTTGTTAATCGAAGTTAATCGAAACCTTTTTAGAGTACTATAAAATTACATCTGATCCAATTGCCGTGACAAGAGCTTTTTATGGTTTCCTCTATTTTCTTGTTTTCTGATGTGTAAACTACTACATCTATAATGTTTTCTAAAGTCCCTTCAACATTGACTACTGCTTGACTTTTCATTTCTTCTTTCCAAAATGCGTGGAGTGGAGAATTTAGATTTCAAAGTTTTACAAATAAATTATTTGTGTCACTTTGAAAATGAACCTCATCTTCATTTGCATTCTGCATTCGTCCCTTTCCTTAGTAATACATGGTGTCAGGTCGCTAGTGAACCTACGTTGCTAAGAGGGAAGTGCCAGAAATAGTATTGTTCCAACTTGATTTGTTTTCTCGCCGAGTATTTCTTTGTTCTCGGGTGAAAAGTGCCGCTTGTAGTGCAGAAAAATGGAAAACTATTTTAAGCCCCCAGAATCGCTCGTACTAGATGGAAATATTGCAGAAAACTGGATGAGACTTTCCCAAAAATTTTACTTGTTTTCGAAAGCCACAGACTTGGACAGTAAAGAAGAAGGAAAGAAGGCAACATGTTTTTTGTCTTTACTTGGAGATGATGGGCTTGACCTGTACAATAGCTTCACATTTGATACAGGCAAAGAGCAGATTTTAAAAGAAATACTGCAAAAATTCAAAGACCATTGTGCCCCACACAAGAATGTTATATTTGAGAGAGCAAAGCTCAATACGATAGTGCAAAAGAAGGACAATCGTTTGACAGCTTCTTGACAGAGCTTAGAAAAGCAGTAAAAACGACAAAATATCCTAACCAGGATGAGACGGTACGTGACAGGATTGTCATAGGTTTAAGAGAGACAGCTAGTAAAGAGAAATTAATGCGAGAAGCCAGTTTAACATTGACTAAAGCAATAAATTTCTGTAGAGCTACAGAAACAAGTAGAGACCAAGTGAAAACAGTAGATAATGAGTCTAGAGTAAACAAACAAATATGTACAGGGACTGTAAGAAGCATGCAAAAGCTGTGGTTATAGGCACAAATATACAAATATTTGTCCTGCAATAGGGAAAACATGTGCAAAGTGTCAGGGTCGCGACCATTTTGCCAAAGTTTGTTCAGATAATAGTAGGAGAAGTGAGATGCATAAAGGCAGAGATTACAAGAAAAATGTGCATGTTGTATCAAGAGGAAACGAAGAAGATGACTCAGAAGCCAGTAGTGGAACCAGTAGTTTTAGTTAATGGTAAGCCTGTTGTTTTCAAATTAGACACTGGAGCTGAGGTAAGCATTTTACCCCTAAATATTATAAAGAAAGTTGCACCAGACTCCACAATCCGAAAGACGAACATCACATTAATGTCATATGGAGACACCAATTTTAAGCTGAGAAGTCTAGGTGAAGTCAAGCTTGAATGTTCCGTGAAGAATCGTCAGAAAATTGTGACGTTTGTAGTAGTAAACGCAGAAAATCAAATTCCCCTATTAGGATTACAAGAATGTTTAAGTTTAAATTTGATAAAAAGAGTGGACTCATTAGGTAAACAAAAGTTGTTTAGCTCTTTAGGCGATGTAGTTAGTAAATACTCATGTTTTTGAAGGGTTAGGAAAGTTTTCGAAGCAACATCATAAAGAAAATGCAAAACCAAAAATAAATGCCATTAGACGTGTACCACATATATTGTTGGATCGATTGAAAAAAAAATTATATGATCTTGTGTTCGGAGACATTATAGAAAAAGTGGATAAACCTTCAGAGTGGGTACACCCATTGGTTATTATTGAAAAACCAAATGGTGACTTACGTCTGTGCTTGGACCCGAGAGACTTAAATCAGGCTATCCAACGTGAGCAATTTTTGATTCCGACACATGAGGACATTGTTATTAACTTGACTAACAAAAAATTCTTCACTGTTCTTGATATGAAGGATGGATACTGGCAAATTCAGTTAGATAACGAGAGCTCTGATTTAACGACCTTTGGTACCCCTTTGGGCGGTATAAATTTAAGAGACTAGCCTTTGGTATATGTTCAGCCCCGAAGTATTTCAAAAGAAAAATTGCCAAGTTTTTGGTGACCTACCAGCAGTAGGACTATATTTTGATGATTTAATCGTCACAGGGACTACAGAGGTCGAGCATAATCAAAATCTTAAAAATGTTTTGGAAAGGGTATCCCAAAACAACATAAAATTTAATAAAAACAAAATACAATTCAAAAGGGATAGTGTTAAATTCATGGGACAAATTTTTTCAAATAAGGGAGTAAAAACAAACAAAAAATACATTGAGGCGATTTTGAAAATGCCTATTCCTGAATGTAAAGTGGATGTTTTGAGATTTTTGGGTATAGTGAAATATGTGGGCAAATACATACCAAATCTTTCAAAAACAACTGCACCACTGAGAGATCTAACCAAAAATGACGTAGAGTTTGAGTTGACAGATGCGCATACAAATTCGTTCAATGCCTTGTTACACCTCCCCACTAATTTTCCTGTGTTAACATATTTCGATTCAAAAAAATCAATTGAAATTGAAACAGATGCATCGAAAGATGGACTAGGAGCCTGTTTGTTACAAGAAGGCAAGCCTGTAGCTTGACTAAGACTGACCAAGCTTATACTCAAATTGAAAAGGAGACCCTAGCCATACTGTTTGCTGTAAAAAAATCATTACTTTATTTATGGATTGTCCACAAAAATATACAGCAATCATAAACCCTTAGAATCAATCTTCAAAAAAGACTTACAGTCATCTTCCCCAAGAATCTTAAGAATGTGTTGAAAATTACTAAAATACAATCTTAATATCTCTTACAAACCAGAAAAATATATGTATGTGTCTGACGCCTTATCTCGCGCATTTATTAAACAAAAGACAAAAAATTCAGAAAATGATATAAATTTTGCTGTACATTCAGTAGTCAGAACATTGCCAATGTCTGAAAATAAAATCAAACAGTTTACCAATGAGACAATCAGAGACCCACTTCTCAGCATTGTTATAAATTTTATTAACAATGGGTGGCCCATTCAAAAATATAAAATTCCAGAAACTGTTACTGTTGTTTCTCTGTAATAATTTGTTATTTTTAGATCATAAGTTAGTTCTGCCTAGTAAATTAAGATTATAAATGATTAAACTACTTCACGAGGGACACTTAGGAATTGAAAAGACAAAATCACAAGCCAGAAAAGTATTTCATTGGCCAGGTATCACAACAGATATTGAAACCTATATCAAATGCTGTAACATTTGTGAGAAATTTGCCAGAAAAATCCCAAACAAACAATGTTGTCCTACCTAATACCTAAAAGACCTTGGGAACGCGTTGCTTCTGATATTTTTACCTTATGCTAACCCCTCACAGTCTTTACCGCGATTGGCAAATTCTAAGTTAAAGGTACAAACTCGTTCAGGTAGTTGTTAACAAAATAGCATAGCTAAAAAAATAAAAAACAAAGTGGCATGTAATGATGATAGTATTGTATGTCAGGCATTTAAAATAAAGGCCTTATCAGTAAAGAATGCTTAATTGCTTTATTTACAAGTTAGCATTAGCAATACAACCTATTATCCCAGCTGGACATTCGCAAACTGCCTTTCTTACATTTTTATCTGAATCAATCTGCAAAAAAAAACATTCACATTAAACTTTAACACACTAATAATTATTTGAGGTGAAATTAAAAAAATTACCACATAACTGAAAAACTTCATTGCTACTTACTTCTATTTCAACCTTGTATGATGGTAAATTAATGGATGTTTGCCTTATTACAAGGCCTCTTATAATAGAGTAGTTTGAGGTTTTCAACTCATTCACGTTCGTTACATGGACGGATTCGTAGTTTTTTCCCTTTCATAATCTCAGACTTTCTGTCACATTTATAAAAAATAGTGTCAAATCCACACTTAATCACTATTTCATCCATTTCACAACTGAAAAGTTCCAAAAACTAATAAAAATTTGAAATAACTTCGAATAAAAACACAACACAACTAACAACTTCTATCTGGCAAACACGATCGGAATGGGTTTCTTTCACAATCAGTTTGTTTATACCCCACTAATACCTGATAGACCGGTAGGGTCTCTGATCGTCGTTGCGTGCACGCTCCCTATAAGATATATAAACAAGGATATTAAGCCCGTTTTACATTATCATATTAAGTTGTACCAAACAATTGAATACTATTTTATAGTACAATGTAAAACGCTTTACCAGTCTTTTGTGTAAGATTATTGTATGAATTTAGACTCCATCATTTATCAGGGCTATTACATATGTATTATGAACTTGTACAAAAATTCTGCTTATGATTCTCATCCTCGTTTCAAATTGTACACAAGTATCACACAATATTTACAAATATTTCTCATAACCTCCAAAAAGATTAATCAGAATTGGAAATTTACTTTTAGTAAAATAATAGTACAGTATTTTATATTGGACTATATATATATAAAATAGTATTCAATTTTTACGTGCAATTTAATATGATAATGTAAAACGAGCTTTACTCAGAGATCGAAGTCCCGAATATTCTAGTTTACAGGACAAACCCTATTGTTGTTATCTTTTTGTTCAATAATTGAAGGAATAAAGTATCAATAATGAAAAATATCTTTTATTTATTTTATTTGAAATGACCGCCTATTATGTAAAATGATCTTAAATGGTCATCCAATTCGCCATTGGTTGAGTGTAATAAGTTCATACAAGTAAGTAGTGGGAACTTTAATGGAATGAACTAAGAAATGTGGGAGTGTTTTAATATGTTATACGTAGACATGGGAGTATGTAGGAAGTAGAAAATTTTGTAATTACGACATTTACATTGAAAGGTGACTAATGTCTAACTTTTTAACCAACGTTTTTAAATATCTTGTTTCTATTTTAGTGAATGGTGTATTTTTCTTTTTAGATGTCGGAGGGCTTCTAACAACAAAATGTCACCAATTCTTATCCCTGGGTAAGGCTATATACCATGTAGCAGCGCACTGTACTAATTTTTTCTTACAAAGTATACATCTGATGTGCATTAATAACAGCATTTGTGTTTGCGTATAAAAATTAACAATCTATGAAATCGCCATTGAATTTATCATTGACTAATATAGCCTGAATTAAATTAAATCAAATTTACAATTGATTGATTAAATTTGTTTTATGCAAAATAACGGGCAAGTAACAGATTGAATGGTATTAAGTATATCATTTGCTCAATTTGTGCCAGCAGTATTGTAACTGACTGTAACTAGTACTTTGTCGATTTCAAGGGCAATATTTATTTTATATCTTTAGTTTGTTTTAGTAGATTTACTAATTTTTTTAACAATTTCATATTTTTTTAATTCCATTCTCATTTTACATGTGAAGCTTGGCACTCGTGGTTTTATGTTCTAAATTCCCATATTTACTTAAATATTGGTATATGATTATGAGGTATGTATATTTAATCACACAGATAAGATAAGATAATTACAATTAATTTTTAAAGTTTTGTAAGACTGGGAATTTATAACATTTAGTTGGCTTAAAATGTTTGCTTTTTCTAGTAATCGCAATACTTCTCCTAAGGTACCAACTTTACCTTTAACAATTGAAAGTGGTTTATTTAAACGACGAACACAACCTGGAGGTGCTAATCTAAATAAAGGTTTTGATGAATATGATTTGTTAGAAAATTATAATGAAGACAATGTATCTAACAATTCCTTATATTTAGATCCTGAGGTTTCTATAATTCAGACATTATTGATTGATAATATAAATGCTGGCCATGGATTTAAAAAAGAATATGGGTGTGTCTAGTGTATATGTATATATGATTTTAACTGTATTATACCATGAAGTTTTGAAAGTGATAGAATTGCTAATGTATCCCTTTTATTTGTTATTTATTCAAGAATTAAGCTCAGTTCAGATTGATTAACCTATGATTTTGACGACTTATTTATTATTAGACTACTATTTTATATTCTTAACTTATTTTATTTCAGTGTTGGTGCAGGAATGTCTTTGGAAAACATGGTTTGCTCTCGTTGTGGAGATGGTTTTGAACCTCATGAAAAGATAGTAAATTCTATTGGTGAATTATGGCATCAAACATGTTTTGTGTAAGTTTTCAATGATTTTTACAGAGTTCTGTGATAATGGTCTGTTGTGTATGACAACTTGTTATACACAACAGACCATTAATATCATTATAATCATTATAATCCTTTACAACTTGTAAAGGAGTGTATAATTTAATTCTGCTTTCCTTTTGCTAAGAAAAGTTAATTTAATAATTGTTCATTCAGTTTCTAATTGTGTAGTGCTTCTAATACTGCTCTTTGTATTCCAAGTTTTGAAGTAGGCATAATTTAAGAGCTTTATTTTAAACTTCTATCAAAATATATATTTATGTGGTGTAAAGGAATATTTCTGCAAAAGTATTTTGTTTGTGACAAGTATTTACAAGTACAGGCAGTGGCGGCTCGTGACTTGCGCAGGGGAGGCCACTGTAACCTAACTCTTCTCGGTCAATAAATTATATTTTTATACCTACCACTGTATTATTGGAAGCATAGAATAAAAATTTATAAAAAAAGGAGATCAAAATAAAATATAATTTCTTGTCTAGCAACAACCGCGTAGAGGTGAGAGTAAAATCTTACCTGGATAGGAAAATGGATCAAAGGTGTAAGATGATAGGTAAAAAGGCAATAAAAACTTAAATCTATTAGGAATCGAATCAAATTTTAAAAGTCCCGTTTTGTAACAGTTGGTAAGGTAGGGAGCGATATGCAGTGTAAGTAGATATAGTAGATGTAAGAACATGGATGTAACCAAGCATATAAGTGAAGCCCTCTTATCAATATATTCTTAATATTCAACGTGTGTTAGTGAGATAGCGTGCCGTACTTAACAATTCAGAAGCGGGATTAGCGGAATTGAACGAGATTTTGTGGGATCAAGAAGGATCAGACGGTATTTAGTGACATTGGATTACGTTGGAAAGGAACTTGAAGAAGAAACTGGTGACCGAGCGTGAGTTTGACGATTTTTGTGAAAATGTTAACGAGAACGATAACGTAAGTGAATCAAGTAAGATGAATGTAAACAGTACAGACAAAATGTTAAATATAATTACTACATTGCTACAACAAAATGCAACAATGCTTGACTTGTTACAACGCAGAGGGGCAGAAGAAACAAAATTCAACGTTATGCCTGATTTGTCGAAGTTCATTGAGGATTTCAATGGTGAAGAAGAACTTATAGTTGCTGAGAAATGGATGAAAAACTTGGAAATTACAACGAAATTACATTCATGGCCTGATGCATTTGTGTTTCAGATTGCGAAGATGCATGTTGTTGTACCAGCAAGCGAAGCGAAGCGATTTTGAACGTAAATCGGACATTGGAAAAAGTTTAAATTTCATACCGATTTCGTCCATATCCGACCTAATGCAAGTATTTTCGACCTGTTTTAACGGAATTGTCGTCGGAATAGCGTTCTGAAGCGATTTTGAACGTAAATCGGACATTGGGAAAACTTTAAATTTCATATCGATTTCGTTCATATCCGACCTAATGCAAGTATTTTCGACCTGTTTTAACGGAATTGTCGTCGGAATAGCGTTCTGAAGCGATTTTAAACGTAAATCGGACATTGGGAAAAGTTTAAATTTCATATCGATTTCGTCCATATCCGACCTAATGCAAGTATTTTCGACCTGTTTTAACGGAATTGTCATCGGAATAGCGTTCTGAAGCGATTTTGAATATAAATCGGACATTGGGAAAAGTTTAAATTTCATATTGATTTCGTCTATATCCGACCTAATGCAAGTATTTTAGACCTATTTTAACGGAATTGTCGTCGGAATAGCGTTCTGAAGCGATTTTGAACGTAAATCGGACATTGGGAAAAGTTTAAATTTCATATCGATTTCGTCCATATCCGACCTAATGCAAGTATTTTCGACCTGTTTTAACGGAATTGTCGTCGGAATAGCGTTCTGAAGCGATTTTGAACGTAAATCGGAGATTGGGAAAGTTTAAATTTCATATCGATTTCGTTCATATCCGACCTAATGCAAGTATTTTCGACCTGTTTTAACGGAATTGTCGTCGGAATAGCGTTCTGAAGCGATTTTGAACCTAAATCGGACATTGCGAAAAGTTTAAATTTCATATCTGTTCGTCCATATCCGACCTAATGCAAGTATTTTCGACCTGTTTTAACGGAATTGTCGTCGGAATAGCGTTCTGAAGCGATTTTGAACGTAAATCGGAGATTGGGAAAAGTTTAAATTTCATATCGATTTCGTTCATATCCGACCTAATGCAAGTATTTTCGACCTGTTTTAACGGAACTGTCGTCGGAATAGCGTTCTGAAGCGATTTTGAACCTAAATCGGACATTGCGAAAAGTTTAAATTTCATATCTGTTCGTCCATATCCGACCTAATGCAAGTATTTTCGACCTGTTTTAACGGAATTGTCGTCGGAATAGCGTTCTGAAGCGATTTTGAACGTAAATCGGACATTGGGAAAGTTTAAATTTCATATCGATTTCGTCCATATCCGACCTAATGTAAGTATTTTCGACCTAATGCAAAACAGGAAATTAAGGATTCGAACAGTTTTAAGATAGCATTTGGTAGGACAGTTATTTCTAAGAAAATTAAGACTGAACAATGGAAAGTAATGCAACTGTGTGCAGAAATCAAAAGATAATGTCAGTGCGTACCTATTAGAAAAGATATTGTTATGTAAGGCTGTAGGATTAGAATTCAAAGAGGTTAAAGAACAAATTGCAATTGGTCTATATTCAAAAGAGCTTAGCAGCTACATTATATCAAAAGAGCACGATGAGGAAGGTAGTCTTTACCAAGATGTAGTAATGTTTGAGAGAATGTTCTCGATGTGGAAATACTGGGCATATTTCAAGGAATTGTGAAAAGCCAAAAGAAATCAGCAATACAGTAATGGAAATTAAAAGGGTTCACAGTAAGTAATTCATTAAAATACATACATTAAAAATGTAAATCTAAACGGTCGTAAATATACTGGCTTAATTGATGCAGGTAGTAATGACTGCCCTATCAAGGCAACTCGAGGTTTGACAGACGATTTTAATATCATTAAGAAATTAGTAGCATTAAAGGGATTTGGGAATAGCTCTGTACAGTCCTGTGGAGAAATATTTGCAAATGTAAAAATCGATGAAGTAGTTGCAGGAAACCTAAATTTATATTTGTACCTGATGATGCACAAACTGTAGATGTAATTGTAGGTAGAAGTTTCATTGATCTAGAAAACATTGTATACTATCGAATAGACGATAAATTAGAATTTAAGTATACAGATTACTTTTACTTACCTTGCGGTCACGAATCCAATGAAGAAGTAGTTGACCAGGCTAGAGCCACTGAAGATCCTGAGATATTGCCGAATAGCGTACATTTTATAACCACTGAAGTTTGTAAACAAAATATATACTTACCTGTTGTCAATCTGAATTATAAGCATTTAATAAAGAAAGATAAGGAATTATGTAAAAGAATTTTAGTTAGAACGACAGAAGTCCAAGACTTTGAAAATGAGAAAGAAGCGGTAAAGATTGAAGAAATTCAAACAGACAATGACGTAACCAATGAACAGAAAGAAGAAGTGGTTCATTTGCTAAATGACCTCTTAAAAAACCCCGACAGTAGACCAGTATCATGTAAGACAAACATTCAAGATAGACAAAAAATTAAAGAAATCGTTGGAGAATGGGAGAAAGTAGGAATAGTGGAAGAATCGAACTCGAGTTATTCAAACTCAGTATTATTGGTTACCAAAAATTCAGGGAATCACGATTAGTTGTAGACTACAGAATGCTGAATGCTCAGACGAAGAAAATAAACTTTCCGTTGCCTAACTTCGACAAAGAGGGAATTGTTTGGCTTAATGAATGCCCCCTTTTATTTTTCAAAATTAATGCAAACTGTGCTAGAATCGTTGAGAAATAAAATTGTTCTCTTTTATCTCGACGATATGTTAATACCTGTGCATTTGGACATCTGTAAAATTGATCGTTACTATCATCCTTTCTTTACAGCAAACACAAAAACTCACTTGGGAAAACTGCAGTCTGTTTTTCCATTACAATATCGCGCATACATGTTTTGGTAAACATGAGACCTTAACATATGATTACCTAGAATACATCAGAATACAAGAACACAATAACAACCGCTAGGTAACCGCTGAACGTCAAAGCGCTGAATTCCGGACTTGATTGTCTAACTAATATTGAATTATATGTATTTCTTTCTTAGGTCTTCTTTTGTTAATCTATCTTCCACTTACAACATTCAGTGAAATAATATATGTATTTAACCTTCCGTCTTACTCATGAGTCTGGCCAGACCTTTTTCAATTTGAAATGTTATTTTAATATATTTAAAACTTGCAAGGGGAACGTTAAGGTTGTGAATAACGGATTTTGATAGATCTCGAATATGTTATAGAGGGACCTCCCTAAGTATCTTGCTACCAGCTTTTATAGCCATTCACGCTAGTTCTCGAGTAAATTGTAAAAGTTTTCTTGCCGTACTTTGTATACCGTTAATGTTAATACTTTTCTAAAGAAGTGAGTATAGTGCAGTGGGTAAGTTCTAGGGCTAGTACGCTGGCGATTCGTGTTCAAGTCCTGCTCCTGTAGTTTTCTTTTCAATCTTGTTGCATACGATATTAACACATATATTTAATTTCATGCAAAATTGTTAAATAATAATATTTTTCCCATGGTAATTTTATTAATAAAATTAATCGGAAGCAAATGTGCAACATGGTGCGTATTTTAAATTTCACAATCAAATATTATAATTAAATCATTTTATCACTAATGATAATAATTTAAATTAGCTATAATTTCTTAGAAAAATTAGGAGGATACGCGTCACATTCGTACCTCATGTGGTGTGCCCCGACCCCCAGGTATTTTGCATAGAAATGGATGAAACATAATGCGATTCGTACATTTCACATTGCATCTTTTTACTTGTTATTGATAATTTTCAATTCGAATGATGTCGTTAATTTCTACGGGGAATGTGGTGGAAACGAAGCTGCATCGTGGATACAGCAAATAGAATCTTTAGTGAGTATACATGGTTGGCCAGAATCTTTTATGTTTGAAAAAGCCCGAATGCATTTGAAAGGAGCTGCTAGCCATTGGCTACAAGGTAAACAATTTGACATCGTAGATTGGAATACTTTTAAGCTGGTTTTTAAAAGAACATTTGTACAAGAGATTAGTTTGACAGAATATTGGAAAAAGATGCAAAATAGAGTCCAACAAGCAAAAGAAAGCAGCAGTTTTTATTTTCATGAAAACTCAAGTTATATATATTATATTTTTAAATGTGGCGCTCTAGTTTTAGGGTAAGTTAGTATTGAGAGGTTGGTAAGGGAGACCATGTAGAAGATTGTGACGAGTAGCGACGTGAGACCAATATAGAAATAATTATAGTAAAATTTGTGCGTTATTCTAATTTAGGACCATCCTACATTATCAATTTTTTTGTTCTTAATTTGCAATGATTGGAACATGTTTTCTCAGAATATACGACATATTTAAGATTGATAATATAGCATTCCCTGATCCATTCCTTTCACTTTTGGTTTGTTAATGATTTTATTAAAAAGAATGCTTAATTTTCCAGATTTGTATCCTACAAATTAGTACTGTTTTTCGATAGTGGTGCCATCTATTGACTATGAACTCTCAAGCCGTCCCTTAAGGTTATGTTAATGTAATGCGTTATCTATGTATATATATATAAAGTACAAAAAATGTTTCTACCGTTGTCCGTTATAGACTTCGAAACTATCCAACAAATGTGCCCCAAACCGGTTCCATTAGAAAGGCAATAATGCGAAGATGATTTTAGACCACTAAAACAATGCATTAGGCACATTCGGTCCATTCATGAAGCCGATTTTCGACTTTTGCTATACAAAAATTTTCCCGAATGAAAGACTGTCAACACAAAAACAGTGACCTGTCACTGTCATCAGAAAGTTTTATCATTCGTGGTTATCGCGTCGATCATTTCAAATAATCGAATTAGAAAACATTAAAAATCTCAGACAGTAAAAACGAGCAATTTTGGCTCCGAAGATGATGATGATGTCAACAAAATAAACACACATCTTAACTTTAAAAGTTGGTTCACCGTTGATGCTCATTCGCAACTTAGATCCATCGAAATTGTGCAACGGCAAATGTAAAGGAGAATATACCACGAATTGCAATGATTTCAACCGATTTGCTCTTCGATTTCAAGCGATTACAGTTTCCAGTGTGTCTGGCTGTCACCATAACCATCAACAAGGCTCAAGGCCAATCGCTAAGTGTTGCTGGTTTAAACTTAGAAAATTCCTGTTTTGCGCACAGCCAATTAAGCTAGGCGTCCACCTATCCGCATCGTACGTATCGGACGCATCGCATCAAACGGATTATTTTTTCCAATGCGTTCACAGTAAGGTGGCGTCCACCTAGCTGCATCGTACGTATCGGACGCATCGCATCAAACGGATCGTAATAACCCATACAAGCGCGTCCACCTATCCGCATCGTACGGATCGCACGAATCTGCCCGTCGGCAATGCCGACGCCGTTGCTCCGAGGCAACTTTTGCGATGCGTGCCGATGACTCGCTACGAAAGTCCGATAGTTGCGTCGGCAAATCTAATCGCTGCCGATACTGTGAATGCATTGGAAAAAGTAATCCGTTTGATGCGATGCGTCCGATACGTACGATGCGGATAGGTGGACGCCACCTCAAACGGATTATTTCTTTCCAAT
Source organism: Chrysina gloriosa (assembly GCA_038088585.1). NCBI lineage: Eukaryota > Metazoa > Arthropoda > Insecta > Coleoptera > Scarabaeidae > Chrysina > Chrysina gloriosa. Next base: position 62,379 of record CM076093.1, on the reverse strand, counting down.
GCGTTCATAGTATCGGCAGCGATTGGATTTGCCGACGCAACTATCGGACTTTCGTAGTGAATCATCGGCGCGCATCGCAAAAGTTGCCTCTCGGAGCAACGGCGTGGGCTTTGCCGACGGGTAGATCCGTGCGATCCGTGCGATCCGTACGATGCGGATAGGTGGACGCACTTCTATGGCTTCCTATATAAAGAATACTACGATCCGTTTGATGCGATGCGTTCGATACGTACGATGCGGATAGGTGGACGCCTACCTTTATATGTTGCTTGCTTCATAGTTGGGACGCTGAAAAATCTTTATGTCTCTACCCCTGCCAAAAACTCACAATATTGTTTATGCGCTAGCATTAAGATAAAAAAGTTAATAAAGAAACACAATTTCCGTCTTTCGCAACAAATAAACAGCCCTGTAGCACACGCCGGGTATCCGCTAGTGTTCATTAAAATAGAAAACGATTTATGTTGGTTTTTCATAATCGGCCCTGATAAAAATAGACGACATTCAATAAAAATAAAACAATAAGTGCTCAAGTTGTTAGGTGGTGCAACACTATCAGAATATGATTTTGAAGTTAAATTTAGACCCGGACAGAATATGAGACATTCGGATGCTCTGTCTCGCGCTCCAGTTGGAACACACGAACGTGACGTGGAAGAAGTCCTAGAAGAAAAGTTTAGTGCCTATACCATTTTGATGCGTGAGGATGAAATGTTACTCTTTCAGTATACGGACAATGTGTTGCAAAGGAAAATCGGGCTCTTAAAACAGTACCAAACAAACATTACTGCGAACGAGAAATCTGAAACCAAAGATTTTACGTTAAACGACGGATTAGTTTATAAAGTTGCGGGCGATAGTATTAAGACTCTGATGTAGTACCAAAAACTATGCGAAAGACTTTAGCAATAAAATATCATGAATTAAGCGGTCATATCGGCGTGGAAAAATGCGTGAAGAAGATGTCCGAATATTACTACTTTCCGGAAATGAACAAATATGTGAAGAGACATTAGAACGTATTATATGTTGAATGTATGAAACGGAAGGCACCGCAACTAAGTTTGAAAATTTTATACAAATATTTGGAGCATCAGAACGAATAATCTGCGACCGAGGAACAAGTTTTACATCTTCAAAATTTGAAAAATTATGCAAAACCCATGGAATCAAGCATAGTTTAAATTGAAGCAGACATCCTCAAGCCAATGCCCTTGTACAACGCTTGAACCCATCACTGCTACCAATGATGCAAACTTCTGTTGAAGATCCTGAGAGTAGAGATTGGGACAGGAAAATAAAAGAACTAAAGAAAGATAAATCAACACGTCCATAAATAAGACTACCAATCAGACACCCTTTGAGTTACTATACCGATACATACCTCGATTTGGTGATGGTATTAGTCGAGAATTGACGCTATCCAATGAGAACTACAAATTTCCCAGTGAATTACAAGAAGAAGTGGGAAAGAATATCGAAAGGGAACAGAAGTAATACAAAGAAAGATACGATAAACATAGAGTTGTAGGTGTGACGTATAATATTGGCGACATCGTATATGTGAAAGGAGCTACTCGATCTACTAGCGAATCAACGAAGTTACGACCCAGATATAAAGGTCCATATACAATAGTACAAGTCCTACCATCCGATAGCTATAGAATAGCTGGATTGAACAAAGACATCACGAAAACGACGACCGCACATGTAAGTCAACTAAAAATCTACCCCAAAAGGGCGAGGTTGAAGTCAAACGACCGAAGAGGAAACCGAAATATTTGTTAGATTATGAATTGAACATGTAACGAGTAATTTGTTTGAATTATTGCTGTTTGTTTTCCTTAAATTCGTTTATTTTCATTTTGTTTTAAAGATTTTGTATTATGCTTTAACTTTGTATTTTCAATAATACGTACCACTGTTAGTTTCTATTAAAGTTTTAAAATATTGCATAATGTGATCTTGGAGGCCAAGATTCATCAGGATAGGAGTGTTAGGAATTGAATAAATTTTTAAAAATCCCGCCTTCTAACAGTTGCTAAGGTAGGGAGCGATATAGAACAGTGTAAGTAGATAGATGTAAGAACATGGATTTAAACAAGACATATAAGTGAAGCCCTCTTTTTATCAATATATTCTTAATATTCAACGTGTGTTACTGAGAGATCGTGTCATCCTTAACAGAATAAACTCTAAAAATAACAAACTCTTAGCAAACTAATAATAAATAACAAATATAATAGTAACTTATAATTCTCATAACTCAAATTCTACGGCAAATAAACAAAAGTTGTTGATAAACAATAATAACAACTAAATAGATCTATGTTTTTTAAAAACTAAAATAAATATTCTAATATTTTTTTAAACTAAAATAAATATTCTAATATTTTTTAAAACACGGAAAACTGTATTGCTTACTCTTTTCAATAAATTAGAGAAATTCGCCTATCCTTTGTACTATTAAAATAATCAATTATCCGCTCGTAAAATACATCACTTTGCGTTAATAATTTAAGAAGACCTGCTTAATCGATTTTGATTCATAATGTTGGGGCTGTAATGTTTAATTCTTTTAGTGTTGAAAAGCTCATCTCTACTTAGTGATGACAATGCTTATAAGTTTACTCAGTTCCGGCATACCTTCATATAAATGGTTTTATTGATAAAATTTAATATCTCAATTGGTGTTATACATTCTTCGAACATTTGAGGATGGTACAATACAGATAATTGATTTTTTATTTGAATTTCATCAAAACAAGGATATTGGTGTAAAAGATTTTCTAATAAATTTTGCGGAAAGTTTTTTTGAATATATTAAGAATTTGTCAAAAGTCAATAAATTGAAGAAACATAACTTGTGTATATCTTGAAATCTAACTACTATTTGAACGATTATCGCATCTAAAATTTTGTTAAAAATTTGTTTATACTCTTCTATTTCCGATTCATAGGACAATCTATATAGTCTTTTTTGACTGGGTTCTGTGTCAAAATGTAAGTTGTTATATATATATCTTTAAAATAATGATCATTATTTCTATTTCTTGTAAAGTTTGAATAAGGGCTAACAAACGATTACGCGCAAAATTGATGTCAGTTAATTTATTCTGCAGTATTGAAAATATAACCTCGGTTTGTTCCAAAATCAATTTAAAAGTCTCTAATAAGAAACAAAATTTCGTGTTACCTTACCGCCTCTCTTATAGTCTTGGTATCATTTCTGAAATCATCACTGTCGATTATAAAGTCAAAAACTGCTATTAATTTGGTTTTATGTAATAGTACCGTAAATACTACACGCGATGTAAAATTCCATCTTGTATTAGAGCTAGTTGGTAAGCTACTGTGGCATATTGTATCTAAAATGTTTGTTCGTTTGGCTGATTTTGAAAAAGAAAAAATGCAGCAAATCCGCTTACATTAGAAGAGAAAACTCTAGACTCTTTGTTTATATTACAAGCTTTACTCAAAACTAAATTTAAAGCATGAGCAAGACAATGTACAAAGCTTGAGAAACAATTGTTTTATATTACTTTGTCAACCATTTAAATACCCTGCCATAACAGATGTATCATCATATGTTTGAGCGACTAATTTTTTTAAAAGGTTAAATAAATCTTCAGCTGTTCGACCGGATGATATGACAAAAAAACCCAAAAATCTTTCAATAACTACACCCCTCATGAAATAATGTAATATGATTGATAATTGTGACTTGCAGGAAATATCTGTGGGTTCATGTACTTGCCAAGAAGAAAACAGAGCTTCTTTAATTTCCGCATTATTGATTAATTTTCTTAAATTGTTGCGATTTGCTCTAACTCCATTAGTATACGTAATAATTGCATCTTTACACACGCTGTGTGTGGCAGTAACAATATTTTGTTTTCCAAATAATTTAAATATGCATAACAATAAAATATGTTCTTTAGACTTGAGTGGTATTCAGTAGATGGTGGTAAATTTTTTAAACCCGTATAACCTAATTTCGACCACGTTTCGGTTTGGTTCCAAAAAGTAGACATGACTAACAAAATAATCTTTCCCGTTTAATTGAACCCGTTAACCAATCACATTTAGCTTACCACAATGAACTGAAAGCACGATTTTGGTTATTGCCATCGTTAGATACTAAAGATAAATTAGGCCGAGTTTTTCAATTTTTTGTACGGTGTGTAATTTCGTCTCTATGTTTAAATAACAAACAATTTTTTACCAACATCTTCGCAGCTCAATATTTCATTGATTTTATCTGTTTTCTATGTATGACCTAGCAAAACTTCATAAAATAACATAAACCGAATAATTGTTACGTAGATCCTGAAAACATTGTTAACGTGATACGTTTGTAGTGAATCGCACACCTGCGAACGTTTTACGAACGACAAGCCTCCAATCATACGCTTTCGCCCTATAAAGTACACATGCACTTACGAGGACGCATCGGTTGTAGCAATGGTATTAATATCGGTGCGGAGCCAGATTTGTGGGTAGCCTCGCTTGCTATTATAGAGCGCACACTAAAATTTCATGCATTACTGGAAATTTATTTGCATGTTTAAATTAAGTAATGAATAGATATGTTATTTATTATAAATTCCTTGTAAAGATTGCTTTATCTCAGTATATAGTCAATGCTTAAACATTGTTTTAATGCATAATAAACACAATTTGTTTTACAAAAAATAATAGGGGCGGCTTAGCTTCCCCTGACGAGCCGCCACTGAATACAGGAGTATACAAAGGAAAATACGGTAATTAAGCATGTGGTATTCAATAATACAATTTTTTCCTCATTGCAACATAAATGAAGTTTGTATGAATTTTTGTATTGTATTCCTTTGGAACTGCATGAGTCACATCTGGTATAAAGATTTCTATATTGCACTCAATGAGGACTAAGCTTTTTAAGACTTGTGTTATTTAGTAAGTTGTAACAATACCTTCCTTTTATTGAGTTCTAGGATTCAGAGATTCTCTTATATATATATATATATATATATATATATATATATATATATTTGCAATACAAAGACGTTTATGAATCTTTAGGGTACTCCTCTATGGTCCATGTGTGGAAAGAGTTTTGTTACCAAGCAGCTATTCATCAATGTCAAACATGGCCCATAGATTAGATTAGATTACTTGAGATGGCACTGATGCCTGTTCCACTGCGACCTTTCTAGATCTATTGTGGTCCTCATGCCTTCTTAGAGTACGTTCTCTAGCTTTATTCCTTTAATTAGACTTGACAGCTTTGAGAGCGGTTCTTCTGCATATACATGTATTTTTAAAGCGGACTTGAAGCCCTTGTTCCGTAATGCTGTTATATGCCTCCATAATAGAGTGCTGGCCTGCCTTAAGCTTTGCCGGCTCCATCTGGGTGGCTGAATAGTCGTTGCATACTACCGCGATCCTCTCCAAAGCAGTCTCTTTGAAGGTTAAACTTTCTGGCCCCTTGCCTTTCGGAAGACCTGCGGGAGTACTGCCCCGCGACCTCACCTTTTGGACTTCCGTCCTTTCTTTACGTTTAGTAGCCTCCGCCGCCTGTTGAGGCCTAACTTCCTTATCTAGACTAAACCTGGCCCCTTGTGCATGCCTAGTGAAGTTGGCCTTGATTATGGCTCTTTTAGTCTGTATGCAACCTTGGCTCTGTTTCACAAGCTTTTACACTTTAGCCTTGGAAATTCTAGGTAGCGTAGCTGTACGAAGAGTAGCTAGGGACGTATCTGTCTGCCCGATCAGAGCCCCGCTTGATCGGGTAAGGCTAATTACAAGGGGGTTTCGCCTGGTGCCCCCAGGGGAACGTTAAATACCGCACACCCCTGCGGCCACGCAACTCTCGGCACGTTACCTTACACCTTAGTTTGGGTTTTAGCTCGGGTACCTCGGGAGCGCTAAATTTCCGAACTCACTTGTTAACAGTGGGCCCGTGAGGGGAACATGGCCCATATAAATAAAAAAAAAATGGCCACCATTTTTTGAGTGTCCGTATATTGTGTAGCAGAATCTTAATTGTACTCATTGAGATTATATAGAAATTACTGTATATTAAAATTAGTCAAATTACCTGAGAAAGTGAACATTCTAGAAGTTCTAGATGTACAGATTGATGATTGTTTTGGATCAGATAGAACAGTTGCTATACAGTATATTTGTCTTCAATATTTGGGGATATAAATGACCATGACGATCCTGTTTTTTTGGGGATAAGAGACTTAAATTCGGTACTAGAATAGTGGCTTATAACTTTTCCCATGTAATAGTATAATTTTATGCTCTGCGGCCTTACATCAATAATTGTTTCCACTTGAGATTCGCCGCAATCATGTTCATTAGTGTCAAATATAGATGTTGAACTTAAGGCACAACTACTTTAGATCCTTCAGATTGCGAAACGTCACTCTCTTTCTGTTTAATTTTTTGCGATTACTTTTCTCTGTGTTTCTCTTCAAGTTTGTGTTTTTCTGCCGTATCGGTATATATTCGTGTTTTTCTTGGTTGTCTTGTTTTTTCATTTATTACTGCTAGTGGATATGGTTAACTTGTACGGTTTGGTGTATCAAAGTTGGCTGTTTAGTAAAGGCCGTTGCAGATCTTCGGGTTCGGACGCCGATGCTTGACAAGTTTCAGCTAAAGATTCTTGTGTACCCTGGAAGTGGAGAAGTCGATGGTTCACAGAAATAAGCGAGAGCTGGTTGCAGTGCACGTGGTGTCGGATTGTAAGTGCTTGCACTCTTAGTAGGTGGTATATTTTCCGAGTTGGTTGAAGTATATGCTCCAGTCAGGGCAAAATCATCATCACCAAAGGCTAATTCGTTGAATGGTCATATGCCTGCCGTAGTGAACCCACTAATAATATTTCTCGCTGTAAATGATTCGAAGTACGCAATTGTGATAAGTTTGGGAATATTGTAAATAATTGTGTAATAAATTAATATAATAAATAATAATAAATCAATAACACGCTAGATTTTGCAATTTTCCACTAAGATTCTCAGACAGATATTACTATTCACAGTTCTGCACATCATTCTATCCAACATAAATTAGCTCCTTTCCATAGTTTGTTGCACAGGTTGATATATTTCGCACTATTCCAAGACAATTTTGTAAAAGAATTAAACTTAAACAGATTGCTTTCAATAATGGTTACAATGAAGATTTAATCAATATAATGCTAACAAAAAAGTTTATCGTAAAACCATTTCAATGGTATATCCGTCAGTTAGACCAAATAGAGTTACCAAATTCATATCCTCGACAATATTTAGGCAAACCAAGTATTGAAATTTCAAAGTATTTAAATACTCTAAATTCACTACTGCATATAAAACAGATAAAAATTTACATAAACACATTAAAAATAACAAAGATAAAATTTGTAATAGTAAAAAATCAAGTATCTATAAATTGACGTGTGACTGCGGTATGATGTATGTGGGACAGTGTATGTGTTCCTTCAATAAACGTATTTCAGAACATTATTCTTTTAAAAATAAGAAACAACATTCTACGTTTTCAAATTATTTATTATAATTCAACCATAACTTCAATCACGATTTCCAAATGTTACACTTAGAAAACAAAGGTAAGAAGTTGAACATGCTTGAATATTTAGAAATTAACAAATTAATGAATACACAACTTTTTCTTAATGACCAAATAGATATTAATAATTTCTCATTACTAAATATGTGTACAAATCACTAACTTTGTCATTATCTCTTATACATATATGTAGGGAAACTTTTTCATGGTTCACCTGGAAAGAGTGTTTATGATTGGTTTTTATAATTTTGTAGTTTCTTTTGCACTTTTTTTGGAAGTGATTATTGTATAATTAAAGTTATTAATATAAGTTTAGTTGTCATCTGTGTAATAGGGTTAGTTTGATGGTACAGTCTGACGAAGCCACTGTGTCGGCGAAACGAATGCTACATTTTTCTGTTAAATATAGTGAAGTATTTACTCTACGAGTTTTATTATTTATTGTTATGGATCTTTACGAAGTAAAGCCAGTTCTATTCAATATTGTGGTTCGGTACTTAAGTTACCCTTGTGCGCGTACATACCCGGGAGGGATAAGCATGAAAGGAAAGACATAAGGGGTACAGTGTGTGACCTCACAGAACATCACATGTGTGACCTTTCTCGCCCCATACAGTACATTTATCTTTCTTTTTGTTCTGTAAACGAAACCTCTATGTATGTAATGTTAATATATAATATAAAGTATTGAAACAAGCGTATTTATTACGTAACAAATGGTCCATCGAGTCGCATAAATTTGAATCAGGGCAGGGAGATCCATTGCATCGACCAGCAAAAGTAAAGCTGGGGTTAGTGTCTCATTCATTTGGGACCAATACGTAACATGGCACTTCGACAAAAGTGAGTTGGTTTCCTTATTTATCTTTTCCGTATTTACAATTCCTGTTTCGGTGGCTATTTGTGAAATTACTAGTTCTATATTTCCGCGTACATAGTGGATTTGACCTTTCGCCTTCATTGATACAATGGAATTGTAAAATTATTAATTCTGCAACGTATGTAAATAGATTCAAAAATATCGGAAAACCGACCAATAAAGACTTTTGAATTACAGGAGCGTCAGACGCAATTGGAAATTTTAGTAGATGATTTGGAGGTTCAGTATCAAGAAAGGGAAGAAGTAGAGCAAAGTTATTACCTTATAATTAGTCAGGCTAAATGTATTTTGAGAGAATTGTCTAATTCAAGCATCGCAGAAGAACATAATCGACAACAGACAAAATAAAATACCTATTAAATTGCCCGATATGAAATTGCCTGTATTTTCAGGAATATACACTACCGTTCATAAGTATTTGGGTACCCATATATTATAAAATTATTTATACTACATAGCTTCTAGGAAATTCATTCTTGCAAAATTGAATAATTATAGGGAAAGCATTAAATTTACAGAAATGCTGCATAAGTAACATTATTTAAATTACTTTATTACCTATAATAAACCAAAATTGGTTATTGCGACTATATGGGGATTAGTGCAATAAAGGTTTCTCGAAGTTATTGTAAATGTCGTTCTGTGAAGGATACTTTTAGTAATTATGTTTTAATGACCTCGGACAAGTTTCAAGGTAGATTATCGAAATTGCTCGTAGTTACGTTTGCATTCGTTGTGAGATATTTCTGTGCGACTGCTGTTGTTAAGACTTTGAAACATGTCGAAACGAAAAGAGTTAAACATAAAAACGCGCGATCTTATAATCGCGCAAACCGGCAAATTGGGAAATAATTAAAATTAAATAATACCACCGTAGACTATACTGTCAAGAAATACCGAGAAAGTGGTAGTTTTCCGCATAAATCACGAAGTGGGAAACCCAGAGCGACAACTTTTGCTGAAGATCATGCAATAGTGGTAACTAGCAAAAGAAATCGACGGAAAACAGCCCCAGAAATTGCTGCTGAAATGAATGTACGCCGTCGAAAGTCAATAAGCGTAACTACAGCCAAACGTCGCTTGCACTAAGCAGGTTTATACAGCCGAATTACGATGAAAGCCGTGAACACCGGCATTGGACAGTTGACTGCTGGAGTAATGTCTTGTGGACTGATGAGTCAAAGTTCGAGATTTTCGGTTCAAGCAGATGTGTTTTTGTGGGGAGATCTGCAGGTGAACGTGCAACATAACAATGTATTGTTTCTACCGTTAAACATGGCGGTGATTCTGTGATGATGTGGGGTTGTTTTGGTGGTACGGTCGTGGATGATATTGTAAAGATCAAGGGTATATTAAAGAAAGAACTGTATCGAAACATTTTAGAGATTAGATTAGACTACTTGAGGTGGCAGTACTGCCTCTTCCACTGCGACCTTTACAGATCTATTGTGGTCCTCATGTCTCCTTAGAGTACGTTCTCCTTTAATTGGACTTATTAGCTTTTAGAGCGGTTCTTCCGCATATAGTCTCGCCTCGGGATATTCGTCTCCCATGTGTGACAGCCGCGTCCTTTCCAGTACCTCGCATTGGCACAATACATGGATCGCGGTTTCTTCCTCAATTTGACAGAATCTACATATCGCTTCCTCTGTCAAGCCCATTTTATTCATGTGCTTATTGAGCCTGCAGTGCCCTGTTAGTAGGCCCACTATCCTTCTGACGGTCTTTCTGTCCCTGCGTAGTAGGCCTTTTGTAAACTTCGGCATTTGCTTTCCAAGGAACTGTTTCGCCGATCTATCGTCTGGGGAGTTCCTCCACCTTTCCCGAAATTTATCCTCGGTCCACTTTCTTATGGCCGATTTGATTCTTGTTTTTGTAATGCCGAAGGAGGGCTCCGGTCCTATGAATGCCATCGACGAGGCCTCTCGGGCCAGTTCGTCAGCTTTTTCATTTCCCTGGTAGCCCTCGTGCCTCGGAAACCAAGCTATCGTCACTTTCGTGTGACTGCCGAGTTCGTTCAGAGCACACACACAATCCCATACAAGCCTTGAATCGACCTGTACCGAATCCAATGCCCTCAGCACCGCTTGACTATCGGAGAAAATGGCCACCGTGCGATTGGAGCCGCGCTGCTTATTGATTTCTCCGACGCAGAGATGTACCGCGGCTATTTCCGCCTGGAAGACCGTAGTATCTTTACTTAGACTCATCTGGACCATCGTCCTTTCTTTGAGTCGGTATATTCCTGCCCCAACACCTTTATCTGTCTTAGAGCCGTCCGTGTACCAGGTAGACTGCGCCTGTATGGCTGAACCTTGTTGCCATTCCTCTCTGTCTGGTATAACTATTTTATAATTTTTCCTAAAGTTGAATTTGTGAACCATGGCATCCGTCGGAATCCCCGTGAGGGGATCTGCCTTGAGTTCTTCAATCAACTTGTGGTTTTCCGTGCTATGGACTTGACTTATGGGGGTTTGCCCTTGCATCAGTCTGTAGGCTACTGACCTTGCTACTCCTTGTATGTGGATATCTAAGGGTGGTAGGTTCAAAATAACCTCCAGTGTGTCTGTAGGAGTTGTTCTCATTGCTCCCGTGGCACTTAGACATGCAAGTCTTTGTACCCCGCCTAGTAGCCTGACAGCTCCCTTTTGCCTTGTTTTTGGCCACCATACAATTGCTCCATACGTTACCATGGGTCTAATTACCCTTGTATATAACCATAGAGTCACTTAGGACTGAGGCCCCAGTTTTTCCCACACATTCGCCTACATCTGCCAAGGGCAATTGTGGCTTTATTGATGGTTTTTTGTATATGAGTTTCACGATAGTCTAGAGGAGGTCACACAGACGCATCACAAATTTAGATATAATGTGTAATCCTACTGAAAGATATGTAAAAGTAGTTTGCAACAAGCTGCATATCAATAAGTGCAATGGGACCTCATACCAGCATTGCATCACTACTTCCAGAATTGGGCCGATCCTAGGTGATTGGCCGCTGTCGTGTTAAATGAAAAGCCGCCCCTATTTTTTCGGGATATTTTTTATTACTTAGGTAATATATCCAGGCATAATAATATCAACATCCATTATACATTCTTAAATATGCAGATACAAGAATAATATTAAACAAATATAAAACAAAAACAATATAAATAACATTTTTTAAATATTATATATATAACATTACTATACATATATACATATATTACAATTGTAATGGTCCCTCTCGGTGCTTAAATAAAGGACTTATACAAAATTCCCCTTTATCTATGTACATAAAGAATACGCTTAAACGTTAGTTGTTGTGGCTCTGATGACGACAAAATAATTTTTACATAATGAATGTGGGCGCCAGTCGAACATCACATACCGTACACGAGGGAGTGACGTAAATTTGGTACCAGCTGCTCAGTAAGAAAGAACACAATGACTCGCACCTTCGTACAGCAACCGTTTTATTCTTTTCGGCCACGACGTATTTCCTTTCGTAGCCGGTCGAAAACTGCTAACTTTGTGTTTCTTTGTTTGCAAGCATGAATGCTTGCTTTCTCTTGCCTTCCTCGACGTTATCGCGTCCCCTCTCTCGCACTATCAAAACAACACACACATCAGCTTCTATGTTCACGTTTTTTGGTTCCTTATTTTCTTCAACCCAAGTAACACTTAAAATTACAAGTTCATACCTAAACTACTACAATCTAAATTATGATTACATTGATTACTGAATTACATGTATGGGATTAAGTAACTGGCTACATATAGAGGGTTAATATAGGTTGTGATTTAAACGCAATAAAAAATAGAAACTGGGTAAATTAATGAAAACTTGAAATTCCAGGGGCGTCCCATGACACAATATATTTTCATAATATAGCTTTTCTCGATGCAAATTCATCAATAATTTTTAGTTTGCTGTAGCTTCGTTCGTAAATTCTAATCGCAAGAACAAAATTTTGAAAACAAGAAAGAAGTTTATTTTTCAAGATGTATTCTAAAATGGCAGTTGGTGTATTTTTATTTGGAAATATTTCCTTAAGGAAAGATATTTCATTAAATAACCGAGGACCATCTTTGAGAATCTTGTCATTTTTATTAATTTGTATTTTAACGTGTAAATCCATGCAAGCTTTCATAAGCGCATCTGTATAGAGGTCTTTAAATTCATATAAAAAATAAAGAACGACATTCAGATAATAATTTAAACCTCTCATCAACTGAAGATATAGTGGGGTCTAGAAGAGAAAAATGAAATGCAATATTATATTTTGACAAGGTTCGGAAACTGTATCATCAGAAATTTCATAGTCCAAATGACGCATTTTTTTCTACAACTTAAATGCTCAAATTCGGGTTCAATATTTAATTTCTGACATTTGAATGAAGCAGCCTCCATAACAATGTTGAATTGTCCATCGGAGCGAAAGGAAATTAAATATACCATAAACCCTCAACACATTCAGCAACATTTATCTTGAAATTTTGTAACATTTTGCTTAGAATAGCAATTTTTGATAAGAGATCGTACCAAATAAAAATGGATAAAATGAATTGAAATTTCCGTATTATTTTTTATTAAGGATTTTGTCACATTTTTTGTTTTTCTGTCCTTTGTGGTATCTTCTGCAAGATAATTCAATGCAGTCATTATTTCCAATAAGTTTGTCTTTAAAGATCTTATATCATTCACTCTGCCTTCCCATCTAGTTTCACTAAGAGGTTTTAAAGTCAAAATTTTAATGTTTTTCTTTATAAATATCTCATTTGTAAGGTGAAGCAGAAAAAAACTGATACATTTCTTGAACTAAATCCAAAAAAATTGATATTTCACCACTGCTACTGACAGCATCATTGACGACTAAGTTTAACGAATGAGCCGCAAATGGGATATATAAAGCTCTGGGATATATATTCAAGATTCTTCATCATCATAGCCCTGACCGCAAATGTTTTGCACATCTAACAAGGAAATGTTCCCAACCTGCACGCACCGATTTGCATGAAATTTGATAATTATGTAGAACTGATAGGAGTATGTAAGACGCCGCTTTCTGTTTCGGCGATTAAAGCCATCGAATGGATGAAAAACGCCCCTGAAAATTGTCCTGCTTTTTGTTTTTTGCCAATTACTTTGGAATTGTTTCATGAAAAAAATATCCAAAAATATGAGCATATAGCGCTTCAAGAGGGCTATTGAAACGTCTAAATCGATAACCCTTATTCTTAAAAATAGTACCCCTCTCACCCCTAACGATTTGCGGAAAGACCGATTTCGATGAAATTTGGTAATTATGTAGAGCTGATTGAAATATGTCAAAGGCGGGTTTCTGTTTCTGACAGTAACGTCTATGAAGGGGTGAAAGGCTCCCCCAAGAATGGTACCGTTTTTTGCCATTTACTCTGCAATTGTTGCACGAAGAAAATATTCAAACATATGAACATATAGCGCTTGAAGAGGGCCTTTGAAACATGTTTGAACTGGTAACCCTTATTCCTAAAAATATTACCCCATAGTCGTAGTTGTTTATTATACTTACTATATACATGTTAATTGATTACGATAAGAGTAATCGCTTTTAAATAGGTCTGTTTGCCATTTTTTTGATAAAATGGTTATCATTTTTTATTTTTGAACACCTGGTAATGCGTAGGTATAAAAACTATATATTTCCAGGTATGATTTATACATAGTCTTCAACCATACTGTGTTACGTCGTGTTTTGACACTTCCGTTTCTTATTGGCCAAGTCCGAAATTCACCCAAGCCATCAATTCCGCTCCAGGAAGGTCGTTTGCACACAGGGTGCCAGCCAGCTAGTCGGCGAGGGAGTAGGGAATTAATCTAAAAAACTAATTTAGGGCGCCACCTATTTTACACCTCCCTGTGTAGCATTTTCAAAAGCAGGAATCCTGACGGTGTTCCACAAAAAAGGGGGTTAAAAATTGGTTCGCTGTAGTAAGGGGAAAATCCGATAAAAACAAAAAAACAAAAAAATAACGTCGGCGAGTCTTTAATATTTAGGCAGAACGGTCAAAACAAAAGAACAAATTTTTCAGATACGAAAATACGTAAATAAAGAATTAATTGTATGAAATTAAATTAAAGAATAAGTAAATAAAATGATGCTATTTAGATTGTAGATGAAATTTAAATTTTCTACGTTATTATTCTGTCACACCTTAAATGGTAAATTTGATCACTCTAATATTAAAAATAAAAATAAAATAAAGAACGGAAAGAAAACTGAGCAACAAAGAATGTCGGGACTTAGCTACAGCTCCGGCGGTTCTCCCGTCTCTCATTCTTCCCAGCTGAAACTGGGTCGGCCCGGAGGTTAATTAACCGGACGAGCACCGGCAGCCAAGATTACTACTATCACTAAGACGGATTGGAATGAAAACTAGTAATGGCCCAGTACTAAAAACGGCCCCAAAACTCAAAACGGCCCAATATTCAAATCCCTAAGGAAACAGAAAATTCTAAAAATACGAATAGAATAAAATGAATCGCTTACCGTTAGAACGGGGTAAAACGCCCAAAATGGGCACGGATGCCACACGTGTTTCACTGAATCCGAAGTAAATCGGTTTTCCGATCTTTCATCAACAACCCACACCTATTTGGCGTTGGAATTGTGAAATATTTTCCTCCCAAATATCCAACGCAACATTGAAGGTTCACACGAACAACTCTTGGAAGAAAATTCACTTTACGAAACATGTATGTACACTGCTAAGGTTTACGATCTTCTGACCTAACCCCCGAACAATAAAACGGAAAACGTCCAACGGGAAACGATTGTTAATTCGGCATGGAAATTCACTCTATCGGGAAAATCCCTGAACTATAGATAACGGATATTGACGGCAAGATGACTCCCAAGGTCACGAATAAAGATTAAATAAAACGATGGAAATTACGGGAAGAAAAAAGAAAAAACGTAACAATTGTAAATTGTATCATGTTTTAGTAGTGCAGCGTATTGTACATGAACCCACAAAATGTAATTAATTTGTTAAGTACTACTTATGGACATCGGGAAGAAACCAGAAATCCAAATGTTAAAGAATAAGAATTACATGATGCTATGAAAGATATAATAGACAGGAGCGTGCAAGGTAGTTGATTTGAGTTCCAGATAAATTATGGATTGAAGTTTTTCGACAAAAACTGTCGAATTGCTGCTGATCTCGTGATGGAAGATGAGCCACCTTCATGAGAAGACTTAAGATATGTTATACAAGAAGAATTGGAAGAAAAAGTTGTACCAGCGATGATGTAGGTGGTTTCACTGATATCGAATACAAAAAAGCAGTGGAATTTTGTAGAAGCGTAAAAAATTTGAAAAGTTATGTTTCTACGACAGCTATATAGATGGGAGCAATCATTGTAGAAGGGTGGCACAAAACGTCAAAAGTTACTGCAAATTTCTCAACACACACTTCAACGATTTACTGCAAGTTTGGATGCAAATCTCATCGTTCACGATATGAATATAAGAAGTTGGGCTCTACAGGCTAATGCAGAAATTAAACTTGAAAACGTTAGAGTCTCAAGAAAATGGATACTGCACTTTAAACAAGCACATGGGATCGTATCACGGAAAATTACAAAGTTTGTTAGCCGTTCATACGGGATGGATAACAATGTGCTACAAGTTAGGGCAGCTAGTTTTATAGAGTTAGTTAAGCCGCATTTACAAAAAATATCGCCCAGAGAATGTATTTAACACTGCTGAAAGCATACATTCAGGTCGCACACTTGCCATGGCAGGAACGGAGAAAATTGAATGTATTGTACAGTCAGGTTTGGTGGAAGTCTTCTGTTATTAGATTCCTGGACTTGAAATTGCCCGACTTCTCTGAAAACATATGTACCTACTCACAAAGAAGTCGTAATACTTACTACCCATAAAAAATGACAGTATACTTCAGTCCTTGTGTATAGGTTTCGGATATGCAAAGCGTTTGTTAGAAAATCTTCAGATCTAGTGATCCTCGAAAATTATGACGTGGATTTGCACCAACGCAATCACGTGATTAAAATGCTATCCCCAATTCACAATCAACTGTCTGCACCGAGGTTTCGGAATTTATTTGCGTACGCTTGGTATAAAGGTGGATGTCTGCATACGCGACCAGAGCATTTCGAACATTCAGTGGAATTTGCCTTTTTCCATATGCGGAAAACATGCCTTTATTAGATGTGCAAGGTGTAATCAATATTTATGTTTCTAACATTTTTACGAAGACTATCATTTTCATCAAGAATGACATAAAATACGCATATATCATGCATAAACCATGTAATTATACTTTGTGATTTAATACTTCTATAGGAACAAATATTCCTCCTGTTGTAAGTTTAGAAACTTATTATGATTCCTATTCTTTGTATTTGATTTGTTATCTTATTTTGTTAACTTCTTATAATAATAACATAATTACATTTCAAACGCATTTACATCTTCCTTTATTGTATATAGGATGCGTATATATAACTAACATAAGTATAACGGATTCATGTAGGATATGTTTCGAGAGCCGTGTTGAAGCTCACTCATCCATATGACCACATATTTATTTAGTAGTTTTAACCACTTCAAAGACTTTTGCAGCAGTAACTGCCAAGTTTAATCGAAATCGGTGTCTCCGTAAATCAATGAGGACGAGAGAGGGTCATTTTTTAAAGAATAAGGATTACTAATTTAAACATGTTTTAATAGCCCTCTTGATGTGCTATATGTTCATATATTTGAATATTTTCTTCGTGCAACAATTGCAGAGTAAATGGCAAAAGAAAGGTACCATTCTTGGGAGAGCCTTTTACCCCTTCTGCCAGAAACAGAAACTCGCCTTTCACATATTTCAATCAGCTCTACATAATTACCAAATTTCATTGAAATCGGTCTTTCCGCAAATCGTTAGGAGTGAGAGGGGTACTATTTTTAAGAATAAGGGTTACCGATTTAGACGTTTCAATAGCCCTCTTATATGCTCAATATGCTCATATTTTTGGATATTTTTTTCATGAAACAATTCCAGAGTAATTGGCAAAAAACGAAAAGCAGGCCAATTTTCAGGAGCGCTTTTCATCCCTTCGATGGCTTTAATCGCCGAAACAGAAAGCGTCGTCTTACATAGTCCTATTAGTTCTACGTAATTACCAAATTTCATTCAAATCGGTGTGTGCGGGTTGGGAACCTTTCCTTGTAAGTCGAATTTGGTTAGTATTTTCTCCAAGAGGAAATTAGTTAAACCCTCTCCAGTACAATTCGTAACCGGAAAGAATCCCAAAAAATTCAAAGATTTCAACTTGGTTATCTGTGGTTGAAACACATCTCACTATAAATGAAATTTGTTCAGTGTGATTATATCTGGTATTGAATCCATAATTATTGAAAAGTGTTTTGAGTTATTTAATTTAATTATCTATTGATTTAGAGATATTATTGACATGTTCAGAAATGAGAGGGTCAAATTTCCATTATTCCTTCGATATTTTTGCTGAGGATGATCCTCGAAATGTTAAATTTTGAGAAGCTAAAAATTATATAACTTCAACCATTCTTTCAATGATTGCATGCCAGCGCATCTTTTTCGCGATAATTTTTTGTTCTTGATCCATTGTAGTATTTTGTTGTAAACGAAATTTTAATTCACACCAAGTTTGCACCGTCTTAATATGCTTTAAAGAATTTTCATGTTTAATTAGATGTTTAGAGCAATGTAGCCAATCAAAAAAGTCAGATTTTACCAATTGAATATTGATTTCTTTGGTAAATAATTTACATGGAATGCAAAAAGAACAATTTAAAATAACTGAACAACAAAGCTACGTGTGAATTATCTTTTCGCTGTTTACTAACGTTTTATAATACTATGAAGGACTGAATGTTCTACGGTTTGCATCGACAGAAAATGTAATATATAAGAATGCGAAGATATATATATCAGGCCACGTACCTGGATCATCAAATGAAATCTTTAGTGTGGAGCGAAATCGAGCAGCAGAAGCAGCATCTTCTTCACTTTGACCGCTGGGGAGTGTTGAATCTTTCGTGATTTGCTGCTCCTTATTTTCTGTTACTGCAGCAGAGGTAGAGATACATATGTAGGTGCAGTGTAGAGGAAATATCGGGTATCGGTACATTTGGGGTTTCTTCAGCAGGATGCTGTTCAAAACATTCTTGTAATACTTCTGCGAGTTTGGCTCCTTCTTTTTCTAAAGAAAAAAAAAAAGTGTTTAACATTACACCAGTACATATACTTTAAATTAATTGAATTTAGGTTGATTAAATATATTTTAAATGTACTTACTTTTGCTTTAGATCTAGAGTCACTTTTTCATGTCTAACGAATTTCACTTGTAAACTCCCTTTGTTTTAAGGCGTTCGGCTCTTTTATAAGATGTCTATCTCACTACTTTAGGGAATATCCCGAAATTTTGCAGCTCGGGGATGTTCCGGACAATATAAAATTTCATTGTTTAAACCAGATTTAAGAACAGTAATTCCTTGATTTTTATGCGTTTCTGGTACTATTAAATTATCAACGCATTTTTCAAATTATTCTTCTCGAAAATGTTTGTGCTAAAAATCTAATTCCATTTGCTTCGGAGAGTGCTTACTATTTAGTATTTACCTAAGTTTGTTCAAAAATATTACAACAAATTGCACACCACCTAGGATCGGCCCTGTTTGAGAAATATTCCTAGCGATGGGCTTAAATGCCATTAATATCATTCAATACAATGCTACACACACCGCTTATTTATTTGTTTTGATTAAAAATTATTTTAACATTTTAGAAAATCTAGTTAGTTGAGCTTTCAATTGACGTCTGCGAGCAATACGACCTTTTAATTGTTTGTCGGACATAATGATTATATTGAATTAACTGTATTTGTAATTGTAGCGAGTGATTGGTATGAATTATTATAAATATAGGTAACGTGCAAGAATAATCGATACAACGGAATTGTACAAAATTGTAAGTTAGGCGGTGATGTTTTAAGGGATAAAAATGGACTTGCTCGTGTGTTGCTAGTGCCGCGTCCCGTCTGTATGCTTTGAAATCTTCGATTGCATGTTTTTTGTTGTTACAATGTGAACAATGTTGCTGGCGAACGTGCAAAATGTATTTTGCCCGAATCTCCGTGTTCACCTTTTGACGCCAAATGTAACGCCGCTAGTAAAATGATACGGAATTGATTTTTTGATTTCTTGTATTCGGCTCGTAGTGGACGAAACTATTGCTGTTGTAAAATAAAACACGATGATAACAATATTCTACCACTGTATTGCGATGCTCTTAAACACTGATACTGATACATGAATGCTGTTAGCATACGTAGCTTAAATATAATAGCAGAGCTGCACATGCGTCAAAGCCTTAAAAACAGAAAAAAAATGGTATCTGTTTTATCGGCATAACTAAAGTAACACTATGCACCTCTTAACATACCGGCCTCCTTGTAAGGTCGTACCTTGCAACAACTAATTGACCTCAACAGGTACTAGACATATTTTGTTTACAGCGCGTTTAAAAGTACCTGAGTTTGTCCGCACCGTCACTACGCGTACAATACATCGACGCAGGGGTGTTGTCTTCACGGAGAATGACTAGTGCATCTTCTAAAATTTCTCCCTAATGCTGATATTGCCACTCTGATCTTTGCTGCAGGGTATTGTAACATCAACTGAGCATGTTGTACTTACGTTCCCTTGTTATCTGCGACTGGTAGTTCTGGTATCATCTTCACAGGGCCACCCTTGAGGAAATGACCAGTAGTCAATGGTTGTAGGTCATTCGGATCTTCGGTAAGCGGGATTAATGGTCGGGAATTTAGGATCGACCCTACTTGCACCAAAATTGTATAATATTGTTCGAAAGTCAATGTGGTCTTACCTATCACTCATTTTAGATTATATTTTGTTAATTTCACGGCGCTCTACCAAAGCCCGCCAATATGAGGTGATTGCGGAGGAATGAAATGCCAAACTATTCGGTTTTCGAGAGAGTATCTTTTGACTTTTTCATCTTTAATGAATATTTTGACTTGATTAAATACCTTTTCTGTGCCAACAAAATTCGTGGCGTTATCGGAATAAATATGCAAGCATAGCCCGTCCTGGCAGTAAAACGTTTAAATGCAATTCAAGAAACTTTCCGTAGACAGGTCGATTCCAAATGCATTGGGTTAGTAGAAACACAAATGAAAATGCACACGTACGCCTTTATCAATTTTCGATTGCGTAATTTACCGCCCTTCAATTGAAAAGGTCTAGCATAATCAACCCCACAAAATTAACTTACTATTCCTATGAACTATTTTTATGAACGGTTTTGGATTGCTTTAATTTGTCAATGTCCAGCTTAAATGCATCTGCTTGGAGTATGCGATATCTTCGGCGGTTACATTATTTTTGACACAAGGCACCTACAGTAACGCTTTGCACTCTAACATACCATTTCCAGCTTCGGTATTGATATGTGTATCGAACCAAAACTGGATTTAACCATAACTGATGATAACTGATCTGGATTAGAACCTCGAGATAAAATATCCGCGGGATTTGTTTGTGATGGCACGTGCTTGCATTGTGTCTTATTTGTATGATTTTGTATTTTCGCGATACGATTAAAAACGAAATGTTTTCAATCTGTTAATATCCATCATAAGACTATTTTGGAGTCGCACCAGTAGGTTACGGTCGTTACTTGTTGGTTTAGTGATTCTAGAACTCTTTTTACTAATTGCACAGCCCATACAGCAGCGCATAGTTCTAATCTAGGCAACGTTAGTGATTTCAGTGGTGCGACCCGAGATTTTGTGCAGGCTAGCCTAACCATAGTATTTTTGCAAGCATAAGTCGTCTGCATGTATACGCAGGCACCGTAATCCTTCTCCGAAGCGTCACTGATCGAATGTATTTCGAAAGAATCGTATCCCGAGATAACCAAATGACGTGGAATGTTTAATTATTTAGTGCTTCTATATTTTGATAAAACTGACGCCACTCTGTTAGAAAATCACCCGTGATTTCTTGATACCATGAAATCTTAAGCTGCCACAATTTCTGCAATATTAATTTAGTCTTCACTGTAACCGGACCTATCAAGCCAAATCGGTCGAACACTTGACTAATGATCGTCATTATTAAATGCTTTGTGAAGTAATTTTTATTACTAATTGTAAAATCCCGAAAGTTTTGTTTGAGTTTTGAACGTCTTTTAGTATAAATTCAGCACCATCGCCTTTCTTAGAAAACGTTTTATTTAAAATCTCAACCTTGTTTGACGTTGATTGCCGCAATTTAAAACCTGCGGTGTTGAATATGTTACTGATTTTGTTAATCAGCGATTTAGCAGTTTATACGTCGTCCGTGACTGAAATAAGGTCATCCATATAAAAATTCGCGATATAACGTCACTCGCGCGAGGAAACCTTTCTTCGTTTTCTATGGCAAGCTGTTTTAGACAACGAGCACCCAAAAATGAGGCAGAAACTGTGCCAAAGGTTGACGTATTTAAATTGTAATGTATTAATGGTTGAGATTCGTCCTTTCGCCAAATAATTCTTTGGAAATAACAATCGTGATCGTGCACGTTTATGCAACGGTATATCTTTGCAATGTTGACTGTAAACACTATCTTATGAAGCCTAAATCGTAAAATAATGTAAAATGTTCTGCTGTAAAGTAGGACCATCCATTAACGTTTCGTCCAAAGATAAACCAACTTCAGGGCGTGCAGACGCATCGAAAACAATGTGTAATTTAGTGGTAATTGAGGTTTCCTTAAATACCGCATGATGACGTGGATATTAGTATATCTTGTTGGTATATTGCAACTTGTCTATTGGCGTCATGTGATTCAATTGTACATGTTCTGACATAAACCTACTGTATTGTTGTTTTAGTTCCGAATTCTTCGAAAACTTTCTTTCCAAAGGATAAAAACGTTTAGTGGCCAAAGAGAATGAGTCGCCTAACTGTTCTAAATTGCCGCGAAATGGTAACTTAACTGTGAATATTCCGGCCTCATCGCGATAAAAGTTATCACAAAAATGAGTTTCGCAAGCCATCTCCTCTTTGGAGCAACTAATTTCCTTTGTGAAGCATTCCTCAATACGCCAAAAGTTTCCAATTGATTTTCAAGGAATGTAATTTGTGTCATGTTACATGATATGGATTTGGGAAATAAGTTCGAATGTAAAGGATCCAACCTAATTTGGAATTTTGTAATATTGGTTTGTTTGTGCATAATCGAATTTGATCGTGCAATAACAAATCGTAAAATATATATATTCACTGGTCATCTTAATTTCTTCTTCTTAATTTTTGAAACAATTCCTTGGTCACAAAATTAGAATGCGACCCGCTATCTAATATGGCTCTACATTTTACGGGATTGTGATCATTGTCATAAATATAAACCAATGCTGTTGATAATATCGCAAAATTATTATTGCGTGAATTGGTGACTACAACACCTTCTTAGTTTGTTTGATTAGTGCTACCTTGCGAAGAAGTATTGTCAAAGTGTAACAACGAATTATGGCGCTTATTGCAGTTGCAACATGAATGAAACTCACATATTTATTAACAGAGTGACCAGATCGCGAACAATTTGTACATACTGCTTTGTTTTTCCGTAACGCGTTATACCTCGGTGATAGTTGTAGAATATAGTTATATGTTCGCCTTTGCAATATACGCATTTTGAGTAATTATTGAGTAATACGTGTACATGTGATTTGCCTTCGTGTTTATTTGTTGTCTAATGATGTACACCTCTATATGTATAGATTCAAGAATTTGATATCTATCACATAAAAAAATGATAAATTGCTCGATAGTGGGAGACAATTCATTGTGAATTTTTGTTTTCCACTCTTTCTTTGATAAGGTATCTAAATTTGAACCTAACCAATGTATTAAAATATTGCTCCATTGATCCACAGGTTCATTGAAATTCCTTAGAGCGCGAAAATGTTTTTGGAAATTATCTACAAAACAAAAGACTCTTTACTTCGGTTGTGCAATACTTCTTAATAATTTTGAAATTATTATTCGAAATTGTACATATTACATTAATTTTAGATTTATGGGTCCCTAATCTTATTTTCTCGTTTTCGCTCAATGTCGCTTAATGCCATATGAGAGTTATGCCTCCATACAACTGTTCTTGTATTTCACTCTGTATTTCGGTATATGAAAAGTTATTGTATATTATGATTATGAATATGATTGGTGGTCAGCTGCTAGCCTATATAGGGGGAACAACGCAGTGCTCTCATAAACACTGTGCCGTAACTGCTAGGCTGGGCAGAAGCCCGGCTATAGCCTCCTCGTGGTGGCCACCGGTAACAGGAGCCTCAGTACGGTGATGTCTCTGCTGGGGTGACAGGCAACTATAGTCGGACTAAGGGAAAAACTCTAAACAAACCCCAATCCAAGAGAGAACAGCATATCTCGAGGGATGAATGGCTAGTGGGTTAATCTAGTCTCTAATATGCGGACTTGGGATGCCCGGGCAAGGTCCCATTTCAATAAATGCCTTATTGCGCTACCGGGGCTCTGGCGTAGTTGACCATCCTTTCCCCTTTACTCGTGGGAACAAAATGGAACACACAAAGACACAAAAAAGAAGTCAACAAGACAAAAAGAAAATAATAAAGAGGCACACCTCAAAAGGAAATAGAGGCAGAAAGACCCTCAACTGAAACTGGGGCGAGAGTAACTCCCAGTGAATCAAGAGGCCAAAGAGACTCAGTGGAGCGGGGAAAAAGAGGTTGGCATACCTGCTCATAGAAGGCCTTAGTATGGAAGAGGCATACGCAAAGGTCTTGCATCCAATGGTCACAGAATATAAAACCGAGGGCAGAACACCTGGTCCGAAAACGCAAAGGTCTGAAGAGGAGACACTACCTGGAGCTACAGCAAAACGCGGCCGAAGGACGAACAACCGTCCACCTCGCGAGCTGCAAAATCACAGCAGCACAACAAAACATCCAAAACTTCGATGTCCACTCAGAGGCGGCTCACTGCCCCATATAAGGACATCGCAACAGGAATAAAATTTGCAGGAACATAAGATTCCTCACGCTCGGGTTGCAGTAGGCTACTTCCCAAACTCAAAAACGCTGACCACAAACAAGATCCTGGATCTGCTACAGGGGCAATACAAAGGCCTCTTCGTCGAATCGTGGCGACTGCTAAAAAGAGCTGAGAAGGGCTCTCATGTAACAATGGTCCGTGCGGTGGACCAAAAATCAGCAGCCAGCTTGACGCTATCCAACGGCAAGGTAAACTTCCGTTTTGGCCAAAAAGCGGAATGAAGTGCCTCCAAGCAAATCTTTACCATGCTAGGGCTGCATCGGCCGAAATTAGCAGGAGGTTTGTTGATGGGACCATCAACATAGGGCTCATCCAAGAGCCCTAGATATCAAGAGGCAGCATTCAAGGCCTCAAAATACAAAATACTCAGGTAATTTATGACACGTGCGCAATCAAACCAAGAGCTGCGCTTATCATGAACACCGATATTAATTTCTTGCCTCTCACAGAATATATGGACGGCGACACTGCAGTGGTGCTAGTTGAGTTGGACTCAAACGGAGGTAGGAGAGATATCGTTATCGCCTCAGCCTACCTTCCGGGGGACACGGACGAAGCACCAACTTCAAATATCAAGGGCCTGGTGGAACACTGCAGATGCCATAGAAAGACCCTAATCATCGGCTGTGATGCAACTGCCCACAACCTAGTCTGAAGTAGTACGGACACAAACAACAGAAATGAGTCACTCCTAGAATATCTATTACTTACAAATATGGGGATTGTAAACAAGGGAAATAATCCTACGTTTATCAACGCCATTAGGGAAGAAGGTTCTTGACTTGACCCTCGTAACCAACAAATCTTTTGACATGATCGGTGCCTGGAGGGTCTCTGAAGAGGACTCCATGTCGAACCATAAACATATCCTTTTTGAATTGAGGGAATCGGTGAAGAGTCAATCGCTCTACAGAAACCCCAGGGTAACAGATTGGTCGAAATATTCGGAAGATCTGCAGTCCAAAATTAATGAAAATATATTTCCTACTACATCAATTGGGGAGCTGGATTCATCAGTTGAGAAACTGGCTGATGCAATCATATCCTCATTTCAGGACACCTACCCTCTCAAGATAAAATCCTCCACGAAGAGGGTACCCTTGGTGGAACAAAAATCTTGAAAAACTAAGCAGCATAGCAAGATTGAAATTTAATAAGGCCAAAAAATTAAAAAAGTGGGATAGGTATAGAAAGGCCCTAACCACATATAACAAGGAGCTAAGGAAGTCTAAAAGGAAATCATGGAGGCTTCTCTGTGAGTCCCGGCCACGGCCAGGTTGCATAAGGCCCTTTCAAAAGGGGCTACAAATCCGGCAGGTACATTAAGGGAGACAAATGACACCTATACAAGTACTTTCAACGAAACACTAGAGCTTCTTCTCACAACTCACTTGCCTGACTATAGGTTTAGAGCGTCGGATACTGATACTCAAGTGGCATCGCCATATGGTCAGCACAGGACGACAAACCAGGTCATTAGGAACATAATAACCTTTGAAAAGATAGAATGGGCTGTAAATTCTTTCAGACCCTACAAGTCACCGGGGCCGCATGGCATTTTTCCGGCATTTCAAGGGGAAATGCTACCCTTTTCGGGTGATGGTTGACATCTTCCGATCAAATCTAGCACTAGGATATGTTCCAAAGATTTGGAAGGAAGTAAGAGTTATTTTCATACCCAAGGGAGGGAACAAACCCCGGAATCTCCCAAGTCCTACAGACCAATTAGTCTATCCTCTTTTATGTGGAAGAAAATTGAGAAGTTACTGGATCAATACCTTAGGGTGGAGGTACTCTCTCGGAGTCCATTGCATTGACTTCAATTTGCCTACCAGAAGGACAAATCAACTACTATGGCATTACATAAACTGATTCTAGATATCGAAAAGGCCTTAAGCTCCAAGGAGATAGCCGTATGTGCATTTATGGACATTGAGGGCGCCTTCGATAATGCGAACTTCCTCGCAATAGAAACTGCACTCTCTAATAGAGAAGTTGATTCAGCGATAGTAAAATGGGTCAGCTGTATGCTGAATCAAAGGCTGATTAAAGCCACACTCGGATCTACGAACCTCAGTGTCACTGCCGTTAAGGGATGCCCACAGAGTGGGGTATTATCTCCCCTCTTATGGTCGGTATTAGTTGATGACCTGATTAGGGTCCTTAACCGGAAGGGACACACAACCATTGGTTATGCAAATGACATCTCTGTAATAATCAGGGGTAATCATATAGGGACGATTACTGAACGGATGCAAGATGCCCTGAACACAACATGGGAATGGTGCAGGTTGGAGGGGCTATCAATTAACCCAGAGAAGACAACCATCGCACCATTCACTAGGAAAAGGGTGATAGATATCCCCACCTTAAAAGTAAACGGCATCGAATTCGTCGCTAGTGATAAGGTGAAATATCTGGGAATTATCTTGGATAAAAAGCTTACCTGTGAACTGCACCTCGAATCAGTGCTAAAAAAATGCAAGCAATCTCCATCTACAGAAGGGAAAAACTTAAGGCAGGTAACCTTACTGGTCATCTTACAATCCTGAAGGGGAACCGAAGACATACTTAGTATGTCTCAAGCAAGCGACCACATGGATCCCATGTATTGCTTCGATAGGAAGTACGGGGTCGTCTTCCCGACAAGGGACGAGTGGTACGCAAATCCAAGATGGTTACGGGATGGATCGCAAAAGTGGTACACAGATGGATCCAAAACGCTCTAAGGAGTGGGGGCAGGAATAGTGGGGCCTAGAACACACAGGTCAATAACTTTGAGCAAGGACACCAAAATTTTCCAAGCGGAACTATACGCAATCTTGGAAACTGTAGGAATTCCATTCGAAAGGGGACACATGGGAATACGAATCAAAATATTCTCGGACAGCCAATCAGTTCTTAAGGCTCTAAGCAGTTGTACAATTAAGTCCAAAATATTATTGGAATGTCACAACATGCTTAACGACCTGGCGACTCAGAACCAGATCACTCTGGTCTGGGTACCAGGACATGAGGGACACGGAGGAAATAAGATGGCAGACATCTACGCAAAAAGGGGCTGAGAGAAACTTTACTGGACCTACCCCATCTTTTGGGTTTAACAAAGGTTTCCTTAAAGGGGAGATAAAGAAATGGACAGCATCCATCGCAACAAAACACTGGAATGACACCAGTGGGCTGGAACATTCCAAAAAGTTTCTGAGCTTCGACGATAGGAGGGCGTACCTCGCCTTAAAACTGGACAGGAGAAGCTTAAGGACATTGGCACTCACACGCCACTATATCTGCAACAAGCACCTACACAAAATGGGCTTATCCAACATGGACACTTGCAGATTCTGCGGTGAAGAAGAGGAGTCAATGTAACACTTGATCACTAATTGTGGGGCACTGGGCCACAGGAGATGCATATACGCTGAGTGAAGAGGACCTATTAACACTCCCATTGAAGGAGCTGATCCTGTTCCTAAACGTATTACATTACATGAATATGATTATTATTATTATTAATTATTATTATTATTATTATATGAATGCATAATAGCTATATTGTATTCTATAGCTTTGTACGGCTTTTCCTCTTTTTTATGCCAGGAATAAATCATTCCTCCAGATCTCACGCCCGAGTTCGCAAACAGTATACGATATGTAATAATCGTCCAACATTCAAATCATCGTTGTTTATATAATCTTTTTACATAATTTTTGGTCCTTCGCACTGCACAACGAGTGATGGAGAACATTGCTGACGAAGTGTAACAAAGGTAGTTCTTCCATGAAACCACTTTTCGACAGTTTTTCATGAAACATGCATGCATACTGATAAAGAATAATTCGTAAAACATATTTGCGAAATTGATTGGCCGCACAGTTTTGGAGAAAATGTTTTTAATGCACCTACATTACACAGCTTCCCTATACCAGGGTCGAATTTCACGTACATTTCTCTCAATAAGTTGTAATTACTCGAAAGCAGATCGAGAATTTTGCACCAAAAACTAGATTAGTGTGTTAAGGGACATGTAAACTATGTTTTGAGTGTTCAATATATTCACTTTACCGTCTCTTTACAATCCTCTTGAGAGAGAGTGTGACATAAATTCTGACGTACACGGCTCGCATCACAACAGAATCGGGGCGTCGCGGCAATGTTGCAACTGAGGTTTCAGTTCAAATTTATAACGGGACTGTGCAATTCGTTGACCGAAAATGCACAGTGGTGCGAAGGAAGAAAGGAGGAGGAGATGAGCCGTTGCCCCGTTTCCCGCCCTGCCTATACCGTTTACATTGGAAGACTGTACATTCTCTGCAGAAATGTTTGTTCATTGGAATGCACACTCCCTATATTCACGTGATCACCGTCAAGCTCCTAACTTTCCTTCGAGGTGCGTGGAAGTACTACCTTAAATCGATTCTTACACTTTTATAAATATTTTTAATCATCTTCATATGATTTCACATTTCAGGTAATCATTTTAGTTAAAATAAAAAACACGATTTTTTGACTCCCTCTTACTCTGTCTTGTGTTTATTATAAACCTGCATCCCTTAACGGCAGTGACACTGAGGTTCGTAGATCCGAGTGAGGCTTTAATCAGCCTTTGATTCAGCATACAGCTGACCCATTTTACTATCGCTGAATCAACTCCTCTATTAGAGAGTGCAGTTTCTATTGCGAGGAAGTTCGCATTATTGAAGGCGCCCTCAATGTCCATAAATGCACATAAGGCTATCTCCTTGGAGCTTAAGGCCTTTTCGATATCTAGAACCAGTTTATGTAATGCCATAGTAGTTGATTTGTCCTTCTGGTAGGCAAATTGAAGTCAATGCAATGGACTCCGAGAGAGTACCTCCACCCTAAGGTATTGATCCAGTAACTTCTCAATTTTCTTCCACATAAAAGAGGATAGACTAATTGGTCTGTAGGACTTGGGAGATTCCGGGGTTTCTTCCCTCCCTTGGGTATGAAAATAACTCTTACTTCCCTCCAAATCTTTGGAACATATCCTAGTGCTAGATTTGATCGGAAGATGTCGACCATCACCCGAAAAAGGGTAGCATTTCCCCTTGAAATGCCGGAAAAATGCCATCCGGCCCCGGTGACTTGTAGGGTCTGAAAGAATTTACAGCCCATTCTATCTTTTCAAAGGTTATTATGTTCCTAATGACCTGGTTTGTCGTCCTGTGCTGACCATATGGCGATGCCACTTGCGTATCAGTATCCGACGCTCTAAACCTACAGTCAGGCAAGTGAGTTCTGAGAAGAAGCTCTAGTGTTTCGTTGAAAGTACTTGTATAGGTGTCATTTGTCTCCCTTAATGTACCTGCCGGATTTGTAACCCCTTTTGAAAGGGCCTTATGCAACCTGGCCGTGGCCGGGACTCACAGAGAAGCCTCCATGATTTCCTTTAGACTTCCTTAGCTCCTTGTTATATGTGGTTAGGGCCTTTCTATACCTATCCCACTTTTTTAATTTTTTTGGCCTTATTAAATTCCAATCTTGCTATGCTGCGCAGTTTTTCAAGATTTTTGTTCCACCAAGGTACCCTCTTCGTGGAGGATTTTATCTTGAGAGGGTAGGTGTCCTGAAATGAGGATATGATTGCATCAGCCAGTTTCTCAACTGATGAATCCAGCTCCCCAATTGATGTAGTAGGAAATATATTTTCATTAATTTTGGACTGCAGATCTTCCGAATATTTCGACCAATCTGTTGCCCTGGGGTTTCTGTAGAGCGATTGACTCTTCACCGATTCCCTCAATTCAAAAAGGATATGTTTATGGTTCGACATGGAGTCCTCTTCAGAGACCCTCCAGGCACCGATCATGTCAAAAGATTTGTTGGTTACGAGGGTCAAGTCAAGAACCTCTTCCCTAATGGCGTTGATAAACGTAGGATTATTTCCCTTGTTTACAATCCCCATATTTGTAAGTAATAGATATTCTAGGAGTGACTCATCTCTGTTGTTTGTGTCCGTACTACTTCAGACTAGGTTGTGGGCAGTTGCATCACAGCCGATGATTAGGGTCTTTCTATGGCATCTGCAGTGTTCCACCAGGCCCTTGATATTTGAAGTTGGTGCTTCGTCCGTGTCCCCCGGAAGGTAGGCTGAGGCGATAACGACATCTCTCCTACCTCCGTTTGAGTCCAACTCAACTAGCACCACTGCAGTGTCGCCGTCCATATATTCTGTGAGAGGCAAGAAATTAATATCGGTGTTCATGATAAGCGCAGCTCTTGGTTTGATTGCGCACGTGTCATAAATTACCTGAGTATTTTGTATTTTGAGGCCTTAAATGCTGCCTCTTGATATCTAGGGCTCTTGGATGAGCCCTATGTTGATGGTCCCATCAACAAACCTCCTGCTAATTTCGGCCGATGCAGCCCTAGCATGGTAAAGATTTGCTTGGAGGCACTTCATTCCGCTTTTTGGCCAAAACGGAAGTTTACCTTGCCGTTGGATAGCGTCAAGCTGGCTGCTGATTTTTGGTCCACCGCACGGACCATTGTTACATGAGAGCCCTTCTCAGCTCTTTTTAGCAGTCGCCACGATTCGACGAAGAGGCCTTTGTATTGCCCCTGTAGCAGATCCAGGATCTTGTTTGTGGTCAGCGTTTTTGAGTTTGGGAAGTAGCCTACTGCAACCCGAGCGTGAGGAATCTTATGTTCCTGCAAATTTTATTCCTGTTGCGATGTCCTTATATGGGGCAGTGAGCCGCCTCTGAGTGGACATCGAAGTTTTGGATGTTTTGTTGTGCTGCTGTGATTTTGCAGCTCGCGAGGTGGACGGTTGTTCGTCCTTCGGCCGCGTTTTGCTGTAGCTCCAGGTAGTGTCTCCTCTTCAGACCTTTGCGTTTTCGGACCAGGTGTTCTGCCCTCGGTTTTATATTCTGTGACCATTGGATGCAAGACCTTTGCGTATGCCTCTTCCATACTAAGGCCTTCTATGAGCAGGTATGCCAACCTCTTTTTCCCCGCTCCACTGAGTCTCTTTGGCCTCTTGATTCACTGGGAGTTACTCTCGCCCCAGTTTCAGTTGAGGGTCTTTCTGCCTCTATTTCCTTTTGAGGTGTGCCTCTTTATTATTTTCTTTTTGTCTTGTTGACTTCTTTTTTGTGTCTTTGTGTGTTCCATTTTGTTCCCACGAGTAAAGGGGAAAGGATGGTCAACTACGCCAGAGCCCCGGTAGCGCAATAAGGCATTTATTGAAATGGGACCTTGCCCGGGCATCCCAAGTCCGCATATTAGAGACTAGATTAACCCACTAGCCATTCATCCCTCGAGATATGCTGTTCTCTCTTGGATTGGGGTTTGTTTAGAGTTTTTTCCCTTAGTCCGACTATAGTTGCCTGTCACCCCAGCAGAGACATCACCGTACTGAGGCTCCTGTTACCGGTGGCCACCACGAGGAGGCTATAGCCGGGCTTCTGCCCAGCCTAGCAGTTACGGCACAGTGTTTATGAGAGCACTGCGTTGTTCCCCCTATATAGGCTAGCAGCTGACCACCAATCATATTCATAATCATAATATACAATAACTTTTCATATACCGAAATACAGAGTGAAATACAAGAACAGTTGTATGGAGGCATAACTCTCATATGGCATTAAGCGACATTGAGCGAAAACGAGAAAATAAGATTAGGGACCCATAAATCTAAAATTAATGTAATATGTACAATTTCGAATAATAATTTCAAAATTATTAAGAAGTATTGCACAACCGAAAGTTTCTAGAAGTAGGTAATAGAGGAGCACAAAATTTGGCAAGAATTATCCGATTTTATTAAATCCGATTACGGAAAGCCTTAACAAATGTTCAAACAGTTATAAAAAAGTTTAAGTTATAGAACTATTTTCAAAATTCATCGGAACTTATTAAAATTTAGCGGAATAAGTCTTTAAAATGTTGGAAATCATAAGAATTCCCCAAATTCGTCGAAAAAAATTTCAGAACAATTCTTGAGGCATTTCCTCATCGGTGGCGTACAACGTTAATCCACGTTGTTTCTTGATGGATGGTCTATATAACAATGTCGAAGACATGAGCTAATTGCTCCTCTGTTACCTCGCTGGCACGATCCGTCTGTTTTTATTTTTAGCTGCGACTTTTATTGCGACTAGCGCACTAACGCTATTGCTCGACAAAATTGAGCGTTTCTTGTGGCTCGCAACATCTGTCAATGCGGAAAAGTCCTCTTGGCTGCCGCGTTCGAGTGTGGCAAAGACCGTAGTAATCCTAAAAGACATTTTAATTGTGGATACTTGCAATCTCCACTTTCATATTTCCGAAGCAAAATTTCTGTCCACATGTTATCAAATGACGATTTCTCGTCTAATCGAACCGTTTCGATATTCCGAGAACTCGTAATTACAGTTTTATAGCTGTAATTAAAAACATATTTACACATTTTCAGCAAAACTTAATGTTAACCATTACTATTTGCTTTGTTATTAAAAATAAACCGTTAATTACAGCAATAGTAACCCTCTTTTTGTCGATCGAATGCAGTGAAAATCAATCGTAAATTTGAACCTTCATTTATTGGACTTTTTCCGGCGATTGACCACTGTTTGCCGTGATTAGCGACATCGGAGAGGTGCCGACACAAGCGACAAGATGTGCCAGTAGCTTTCATGCGGAAAACGTAAATTGAGTCCCGATTGCCGAGATGAATGTAAGTTGAATCCCAACATACGGCCATAGGTACGTAAGTTAGAGTGCCGGAATCCGAAATAAGATACGTAAATTGAGTCCGATTAATCTATACAGACAAAACAGATTATCTGTATTATAAACGGACTCTATAAGGTTGTGTGGTGGAACGGTATCTTTTGATAATACTAAAAAAATATTTAAAAGGGAAAGCAGTTTATTTTCAGATTACTACTATACAACATATGTTAAGGCGTTATGTTGATTATTGAAAAATTTGAATTTCCCGTCTGTAAAACAACCACCATAGTTGGTAACACTGACTAGTGTTATTTATTCAACCAAAAAAGAACGAGAAACACATTTTTCATCGAAAAGGGTGAGAGACAAAAAGGACAATAAATGGTTACCATCACGTGTTACAAGTGTCGTTTTATTTAATAACAAGTACACAAAATACAGAAACAAGCAATATAGTCCACAACAACATATATACAAACATAGAGAGTAAGAATTGTTATGGAAACATGTGTATTGAAATATTGTAACACATACCTATTACTAAATTACGAAATAAACTTGTAATTTTTTCTGAAATTAGCTTATGTCTATTGGAAGATATTTAAATGATACTTTTTTCACAAACTGATATAGGGTAATTTGTTTGTTACGTAAACTAGTTATTGCTTCTCGCAAGCAGATCTCTTTTCAATGATACTTCTGGATTTCTTGCTCGACTTCTAAGCTGAATGTACGTCTCACTTTGTATTCTTCTTCCTTTTAAGACCTCAATAAATGTAAAAATGTTAAGGTGTGGACTGTTAAAGAGTCTGTTAAGTCGAGCCTGAAATGATTCGCAAGCGTTAGTTGTTCTGTTAGTGGAGGAGGAACATTCAGCCCACACTTGCGAAGGAAATGGTGCATCTTCCGATATATATATGTTTCCAACACGTAATCACAAAATTCAGTAACTTGCTGACTATCAGGAAGTACAGCCATTATATAATCAGTAAAGACTTTTGGTACGTCATCAGGGTTCAAAAATGGAAGTCCAAAAAAGAATTTAAAAAATTTGCTATCTCTGATTTGGAATTGTGATCCCGCGATAGACCGACAGACTGAATTTTACGATGCCAGCTTTGGCCTAAGTGGAAACGACACCCCTTAATTATTGTGTGTGGTAACACTGATTGCACGGCAACATGTATAGCTTTTTCGAAATCAATAAAAACATTTATGGGTGAAAAGCTCAGTCCTATACTTGAACAGTTATTCTTTCTAAAACAATTTGTAAGTGTCTGCAGTTTTGTTGGGTAGAAGGAAAAACGCAAGGAGCACATACAAATCATTGTTCAAAGCGTGAAATGTAAATAATTGATAAAAATATTTAGGGCAACTTTTAAACGTACCATCCACATAAACATAACTTGCACTACATAGTGTTTCTAAATTTCTCTTCGTCGCAAATCCAATTATTTTGACCTGGGAATCGTTGACGAACTCAAAATTTTCATTGGCGTTGGTTTTGATATCCATATTTGCTACCGTGGAAAGCGTTTCTTCAATGGATTTTGGGTGCACATGATTCGATTGCCGGGCGTTTTGCAGGTTCCTCTTGATTAACAATATATCCGTACGTGCAAGTGACTTGATATCACTCTCTTTCAGGGCCAAGTGAATCAGTTTCGCAGGTCTTGCACAAATATCATCGGCGGCTTTACGCTTTAAGTTATTACTCAGCTTCTGACGTTGTAATTGGTTATCTTCCATTTTTTCATGGTTGTGAGGAGAAGGACTTTTCAAAAGTTATTGATTTATACCCACTTTCAAAAACGATTTGCACGTACGTTTACAACACGTCCAACGTTCAATTTCATTCGCCAAAGATTTATGTAAACGAAATTTAAATCCCTGTAGTACCAGAAAGCTTCTGCCCTTTTCACTTTTTATAATTTCCATGTTATTTGTCTTGTCACTAATATAATTTGGTCACTGAATTTATAAACTAAAATTTACAAACTTGTAGCCTCTACTACCACTACTATACTACTAAATTATAAATTGAACATGCTAGAAATATTAACTGCATAACTACCTGTAATTACACCCCGTCATTATAATGCAGTTAGGAATGATTCAGGTAGCAGGGACTTAATTTACGTATTTCTCCAGAAAGGTACGGGACGCAACTTACCTAGGTGAAGAGGTAACTAAGAAACTTGGGACTCAATTTACGTCGACCCGTTTTATGTTCGTGTGGTCTACTGCTGGGAAAATTCGTTATTTTAAAATAACAGTTTCAACGGTTATTGTTATTTTGAAATAACGGTTGCAACATAGGAGGTTATCGTTATTGCGTCGTTAATACTTCTACACGATAACGCATTGCAATTGCTGATCTTGCAGTAGGCTAAAATTTAACTCGTCCGGACGCGCGTCTCTATTCCATACGTTAGGATACGCGTTGGGTATTTTCAAATGTTTCAATTTAAATATGAAAACTAAAATACTAATTGTTGCAGTAAATACATAAGTTATATTAGAAATAGATATATAATTTTAAATTTATTTTTATAGGTAATAGTGCTCCCAAAATAGGAACGATAAGAAAGAAAAAGATAATCACTTATTTATCATATTCTTCTAATGTAATTTTTGATTGATTGCTAAAACGAGTTTGAAAAATCAACATACCAAATAATAAATGATCAAAATACAACAATGATCTGCAATCAATGTATATTCAACTAATATTGATAAAAACACTAAATAGTGCAGTCAGTAATAGGTAACGTAAGGACGGGTAGTGGGACATAGTGGTTACACTTTACCTGAGAGGTATACAGTGGATTACACTATTTGACTAACAATATCAAAAGATACAGTTAATATAATAATTTATATATCCGAGTATCCCGTGTAAACATTTTTCTAAATTTCGCGGATAGTTTAAGTTGGTAGTTCCGGCAATAGTGAACATATTCGCATGCATTGTGCTTAGAAATTGGTGGGTATGTCGACTATTGCCGGAATACCTACTTAAACTATCCACGAAATTGAAAAAATGTTTGCTGGGTCAATATTGTCTCTAGAAATTACGTGTTGGAAAACTCAAGTGGAATAATTTTATTCTACGATGTTAAATAGGCCCATACCGATAACACACGTAAATAATGAATTGGTACCTAAAGACCTGCCTATCGTTAATTATGTACTTAAAAAGCAAAACTTAAATTGACCCACTTAAGGTTCGAGGTAAGTTAAAAATGCGTAGTAGCATTTCATATAGTCTTCATGTATTAACTCTAGAAAACGGTCGCGCGTTGTTTCTTGTGCAGAGTTGATTTTAAATAAAGGAACTTTTATTTATACTAATTATTGGTCTTTATTAATTGCCCTATCCCGACATTATGCGATAAATGTTGAATGGATATTTATTAGTTTAAAAAAGAATACCAATAAATCTATCTGTTGTAGGCATAAACCAAATACAATCAAGTATTAAATTCGAACCAGACCTTTTCTTTTAATAGTAACTTAATACTTCTTATCTATTACAAGGATTATATACAACATAGATAAGAGGCGAGGAATAGCCGAAAGCGTTCGGCATCGGTTCGCCCTCTTCGGCTGGTTCCCCCACTATGACGAATATTTCGCCAGGCAAGTGAGGGAGGCTAGCACGTTGTTTTTAATATTACTTCTCTGGTTTGACGTATAATAAGTGGAATAATGCTTATAGTTTTCACTCACAAGTGTGTTAATCGCGATAATGTAAATAACCTATTTATTATTTCAGATGCGCTCAATGCTTCCAAGAATTCAAAGACGGGATTTTTTACGAGTTTGAGGGACGGAAGTACTGCGAACATGACTTTCATGTTCTGTTTGCACCTTGCTGTGGAAAATGCGGCGAATTTATTATTGGGCGTGTTATTAAAGCCATGAACGCCAATTGGCATGTGAAATGTTTCCTCTGTGACATGTGCAAAAAGGAATTGGCCGATACTGGTTTTATTAGAAATGCTGGGAGAGCGCTCTGTCACGAATGTAATGCCAAAGTAAAAGCCGATAAGTTCGGGAAATATGTGTGCCATAAATGCCAGTATGTATAAGATGGGAATTGTTTTTATAAATAAGGACGATCTCTTATGAAATTGTAGTGGCATCATTGACGATCAACCCTTAAGATTTCGTGGAGAAGTGTATCATCCATATCATTTTAATTGCACTACCTGTGGAGTGGAATTAGATTCCAATGCTAGGGAAGTTCGTAGTAGGCCCGGTTATTCGGCAAATGAAATGAACGAACTTTATTGCTTACGATGTCATGATAAAATGGGTATACCTATTTGTGGTGCTTGTAGGCGACCAATAGAAGAACGAGTTGTAACTGCTTTGGGCAAACACTGGCATGTAGAGGTAAACAAGATTTGAAGTAGTTATCATTAAATGAAGAAAATATGTTGTTGGTCGTAAGTTTAATTAAATCTGTACTTCTGAAGTGTAAATTTGTGAGTTTAGAAAAACATAGTTGTAAAAATGCTGGACATTACTAGATAATTTGAACAGAATGATCATTTATTGTGCCTGTAAGAATCAGGGAATGTATACTTGACGCGGGTTTTGTACTGAACTGTGATTTATAGAATTTGGCAGTTATTTAAGTGGGTAGGGTAACTATAGCGGGTAATGTAGTTAAGAAGACGATTGATAACATTGTTATATTTTAGGGTTGAGTGCAAGATCGGTTTGTCAAAATTTAGAAAGTTAATCGTTACATTAAATCAGGTATAGGCAACCTCCGGCCCGCGGGACATGCGACTCTCGAGTAAGGTTTGTCCGGCCCGCTACTGAATTCTTTCGTTGCATATTAGCACGGCCCGTCTAAACTTAATTCATAATGAATCATAAGGATACTACAAAAATGTATATTTTTCAAGATTACTCACAGCATAAAACTTCTACAAAAAAGGTTGCCCATGCCTGCATTAAATGAACCGTTGTTCGTGAAAATGTGCAATTCTCGTGCATGATGTGCTTGCACAAAAGTGGCCTAAGAATATTGATGATTACCAGTTAATATAGCCTTATAAAATAACGTTTTTATAAGTATGTAAATGTATGTAGTGGGTTTCACTTTCTTGAAAATTGAAGTAAGAGTGATTTGTGGATATATAAGGAACAATGTTTGTCCGTAATATTTGTCAATGGCACGAAAACAAGCGATCAACATTATGCGAGCGGCCATAACAATTTTAATTGACTTTGCAACACTAATGTATCAGGATGCTGTGCAACACGTTAGAATCCAAATTTTCTATTTCAATCGGCTATACTGAGATTTTAGAAGAAGCGTTAAGGGGAGGAAGATGCCGTTTCATATTTATATCACATGTGTTAATCTCGCATGTGTAGATAATACGTTCTCAATTTGTTCTTATAATGTAGAGTTTTATTTTATACTGCTTCTAAGGACTGAAAACGGCGGATATCGCGTTTCTTCTTAACATAAAGACATCTTATCCCTCCGCTTTCAACCAGACCCGACTATGTCAACGGGCCCAGTTTCCACCAAACCACTTGCTCCGCAGCCATCTAGACCGATATATGCTCTCCGAACCCTTGCCTCCAACACCAAGTGTAGCGCCTCCGGGGATAGTGTAGGTGTTCTAAAAGTTTCGGGTGCGGGCCAATTTTTCCAGTCTGTTAAGCTGCCTCTTGCTGGTTGCTAATCGAACAGCTGGTCACCAAGCAAGAGGGCCGTATGTAATCATTGGTCTTACCATAGCTGTGTAAAACGAGTGTACTATTCGAGGACTTAATCTCCAGGTACACTAGTACATAATCTAACATTAACGTATCGTATAGTATATACCCACATGTGAATCGAGAGATTTCAGTATTCAACATGGATTAGGCGGTGATATGTAGTACATGGTTCTCTCGTGCGAAACAGTGGATCACCATTACTGCCCCATTATCTATTTTAATAACTAGTACAACATCCCATTTCATTACATATAATTAGCGGCCGAACGTATCTAGTCATAACACCGTCAAACCGACCGCGTACGTCTGTGACCTGCTTATAATTTAGCACATACAGGTATAATTAAAGCTTCCGACCAACGAGATATAATGACACGAAATAGGAAAAGCGCATTTATGGTTTCATGTGAAATTCCATGAAGTAGCTACCAACAGCATTTGTTAAAATTACTTTTCAGCATTTTGTTTGTGCTAAATGTGAGAAACCATTTTTGGACATCGACATTACGAGAAAAAGGGTCTTGCATATTGTGAAACTCATTATCATCAATTGTTTGGTAATTTATGTTTTGTTTGTAACCAAGTAATTGCAGGAGATGGTAGGTTACTGTACTTAAATCTTGCAATGATGAAACGTGTTAAACTTTTTTCAGTTTTTACGGCCATGAATAAGGCATGGTGTGTACATCATTTTGCTTGTTCAGTATGTGATCAAAAAATGAATCAGAAAACTAAGTTCTATGAGTACGATTTAAAACCAGTTTGTAAGAAATGCTACGAGAAATTCCCACAGGAACTTCGCAAGCGTTTAAGGAAGCAACACGAAGCAACTCCCAGAAAATTGCCATAATAAAGACGTCTACTTTTTAATTTGTAATCACAGTTAGGGGGTTGGTATCGAAATCCTACGAATTTAGTTCCACTATCTTTAGCGACTTTATTTTTAATTTTAGATCTAGTGCCGCGTTGTTCATTGTTGTAGGTTCCTTGTAATCATGGTACAAATATAGCTGTTTGCAAGCACATCTCTATGGCATTTAGGTGAAGTAGATGGTCCGCTGTATAGCATATATCATCTATATTTGGACCATGATTGTAGTGTTAGCAGGGGAGAATGTTACTGCTAGCCATGTGAGTTTTGTATAAGAAAACGCCTATCGCCTAACTGTATTTATTACTATCCCATTATACGGAAACAAAATCTTCTGTGACAAAAACCATAAAAATATGAAGATTGAAAACTTTACAAAATTTCTCTAGTGCTTTTTGTATGTAGTAACTATATTAGCGCTTTATTATTCATAATTGTTTTTGCCATATATTTTGAAACTAACATTAGAAATAGCAAGTAATAGAATTTACATTATTCTTTCAAATGTTACTTTGTAAGTACTTTAATATTCAGAACTTATATATTTTCTTAGCAACAAATCTTGGTTTGTTTAACCCGCATTAAATCTGCATTAGTGCCTTTATTATACTTTATTATTAAATTAACTGTACTAATATATTTGTAATAGCAAAGGTTTTAAGGCATACATTTGTATTTATTTATCTTCCCTTTTGACGTGAAAACTTCTTTAGCACCGTTGTGAATGATTTGAAACTCGATGAAGCAAAAAAGTGATACTAAAAAGAAACAAACATATATATCTATAGGACTTTTCCTGCGAGAAAATGAGATAGAATAGCCCCCCACTCTTGTCTACCAAGCGTTGTATGTACAATTGTCCATATGTGTACTTGTGTGCGCCTGCGTATTGCCAAGCGGAATCGAGAGAAAAAGGCGTCGTCTAGTGAGTATAGTAGCTATATTTCACTGCCTAATACTTCCTTAAGTTACGATTGTCTGATCGAGACCACAGTTACCACTCGCGTAGAAAAATAACTTTTGGAAAGTAATTATGGCGCTAGTTAACATCGGGTCGGACCTTTATTATAGAAATATTTTCTAAATAATTGTAATTTGTAATTATCAAATGTAAAATAAAAGAAAAGTACAATGTTGTATACAATAATTATTTATAAAAACTAGAAAAAAGTTATATAATACGGAACAAAATAACACAACGAAATAACGATAACCTATTATTTTGCGGTGGGAACTATTATTTAAAAATCAAATTTATTTAAAATAACGAGTTTTTTCATCACTATGTGCTTTGGTCAAAGCGTTCTGTGTGTGTGTTAGTACGTTTGTGTGCGCCTCTGCATTACGACGCTTTGGTACCAATATTATAATAAATAAACCCTATAATTATCTCACTCCTAATACTGCATTCATCTCATTCTCTCGCAGTTTACTTTGCTGAGGGTTTTACTTCTGCCGCACACATAATCTTTTTAAACATCTACTAAATAAGGTCTTCCTTGAACCAGAAAATCGTTCCTTTCATAGAGACAGCTGCGGGTTGTTGTGGAACGTATACTTTATTATTAAATCAGCTTGATTCTAGATCATTTCAATAACGGACGTCTCTATCCTTCCTCTAATGTGACATAATTTGTTTGGTCACTGGTCACAATATCATTGAACGCTTCCGGATATTTATTAGCCTTAATTTTTACAGCATATCATTGTAGACGAAGCGTGTAATAGGTCGTCGTAGATTCTTGTTCTCGCTCTCGTCTTCACCAGTGATCTCTGTGAACCAAACAAGCCCTTCTGTGTTGAGAAAGAGTGGTTTGATTTTATACTGCTTGTGAGGACTGAAAGCGGCAGATATCGCGTT
The DNA here is from genome assembly GCA_038088585.1 of Chrysina gloriosa. Taxonomy (NCBI): domain Eukaryota; kingdom Metazoa; phylum Arthropoda; class Insecta; order Coleoptera; family Scarabaeidae; genus Chrysina; species Chrysina gloriosa. Next base: position 20,652 of record CM076093.1, on the reverse strand, counting down.
TCTTCTTAACACAAAGACATCTTATCCTTCCCCTTTCAACCAGATCCGACTATGCCAACGGGCCCAGTTTCCACTAAACCACTTGCTCCGCAGCCATCTAGACGAATAGATGCTGTCCGAGCCCTTACCTCCAACACCAAGTGTAGCGCCTCCGGGGATAATGTAGGTGTTGTTCAGGTGTAGGCCAATTTTTCAGCCTGTTAAGCTGCCTGTTGTTGGTTACTAATCGAACAGCTGGTCACCCAACAAGAGGGCCGTATGTAATCATTGGCCTTACCACAGCTGTGTAATATTTGTGTACTATTCGAGGACTTAATCTCCAGGTACGCTCAAAGGAGTTGTTCATTTCCAGAGACTTCTATTTACGATCTTTTCGATATGTCCTTTGCAAATCAACCAGGAATTGATGACCGCCCCCGATTTTTTCGTGTTAACAGAGATATCGTGATTGTAGCACCATTACTTCACCGTATTAAGAGATCTCTGCGGGATTTTCTTAATGATACATGAATGCTTGGCAGTAATGACGATGGCAAGACCAACTGCACACCCTTGTGTAACACTCCTTGCTCGTTCAAGGAACATAACAGCTTGCTATCTGACGACGGCATCTTTCTTTGGGAATGTATCCCTATACCAGGCAAGTCCTATCAACGCATATTAAGTGGTGGAACCTAAAATATCACATCTGGTCCTGCCCTTTTGAATGGACTAAATGTACTAGTAGCTTATTTCATCTACCAGTAGTAAGCCTCAATATCCTCAGACTACTTTCGGCATCTTTTGAGACATAAACGCCAGTTGGCATGTGAAATGTTTTCTCTGTGACATTTACAAGAAGGAATTGGCCGATAGTGCTTTTATCAGAAACGCTGGGAGAGGGGAAGGTTTTGTCACGGCCAAATTAAAAGCCGGTAAATTTTTAAAAATAAGGATGATTATTTATATAATTGTAGTGGCATCATTAATCCTTAAGATTTCGTGGAAAGGTGTATCATCTATATCATTTTAACCCATTTGTACCCGCCGTCCTCATGTTAGTACAGTAAACTACCCAAATGGGTACAGCGGGTACAAATGGGTTAGTTGCACTACCTGTAGAGTGGAATTAGATTCCAATGCTAGATAAGTTTGTAGTAGACCTGGTTATTTGGCAAATAAAATGAATGAACTTTATTGCTTACTAGTTTCGGAATCTTTTGTGGTATACACAAATAAACAAATAAATGTCCTGCAATAGGAAAAACATGTGCAGTGTCAGGGTCGACCAATTTGCCAAAGTTTGTTCAGGAGAAGTGAGATGCATAAAAAAAAAAGATTACAAGAAAAATGGACATTTTGTATCAAGAGAAAACGAAGAAGATGACTCAGAAACCGGTAGTGGAAGCAGCAGTGAATACGAATTTTATGTGAGTTCCGTGGATGCAGTCAAACAGGCAGAAAATAAGAGTAAAAACTAAAACAGTGTCGACTAAAGAGGTTTTAGTTAATGGTGAACCTGTTGTTTTCAAATTAGACACTGGAGCTGAGGTAAACACTTTACCCCTAAATATTCTAAAGAAAGCTGCACCACAATCCGAAAGACGAACATCACATTAATGTCATATGGAGACACCAATTTTAATCTGAGAAGTCCAGGTGAAGTCAACCTTGAATGTTCAGTGAAGAATCGTTAGAAAATTGTGACGTTCGTAGTAGTAAACGCGTAAAATCAAATTCCCCTTTTAGGATTACAATAATGTTTAAGTTTAAATTTGATAAAAAGAGTGGACTCATTAGGTAAACAAAAGTTGTTTAGCTCTTTAGGCGATGTAGTTAGTAAATACTCACATGTTTTTGAAGGGTTAGGAAAGTTTCCGAAGCAACATAAAGAAAATGCAAAACCAAAAATGAATGCCATTAGACGTGTACCACATATATTGTTGGATCGATTGAAAAAAAAATTATATGATCTTGTGTTCGGAGACATAGAAAAAGTGGATAAACCTTCAGAGTGGGTACACCCCTTGGTTATTGTTGAAAACCCAAATGGTGACCTACGTCTGTGAGAGACCGGAGAGACCGGAGAGACTTAAATCAGGCTATCCAACGTGAGCATTTCATGATTCCGACATAGGAGGACATTGCTATCAAGTTGACTAGCAAACAACTTTTCACTGTTCTTGATATAAAGGATGGATACTGGCAAATTCAGTTAGATAATGAGAGCTCTGATTTAACGACTTTTGGTACCCCTTTTCGGCGTTATAAATTTAAGAGACTAGCTTTTGGTATATGTTCAGTCCCCGAAGTATTTCAAAATAAAAAATTGCGAAGTTTTTTGTGACCTCTCAGAAGTAGGACCACATTTTGATGATTTAATCGTCACAGGAACTACAGAAGCCGAGCATGATCAAAATCTTAAAAGGAAAGGGCATCCCAATACAACATAAAATTTAATAAAAACAAAATACAATTCAAAAATTCAAATTCAAAAATGCATTGAGGCGATTTTAAAAATGCCTATTCCTGAATGTAAAACGGATGTTTTGAGATTTTTGATTATGGTGAAATGTGTGGGCAAATGCCTACCAAATCTTTCAAAAACAACTGCACCATTGAGATATCTAACAAGAAATGACGTAGAGTTTGAGTGGACAGATGCGCATAGAAATTCGTTCAATACCTTGTTACACGTCCTTACTAATTCTCCTGTGTTAACATATTTAGATTCAAAAAACCCATTGAAATTGAAACAGATGCATCGAAAGATGGACTAGAAGCCTGTTTGTTACAAGAAGTCAAGCCGGTAGCTTTTGCCTCTCGTAGGTTGACTAAGAGTGAGCAAGCTTATGCTCAAATTGAGAAGGAGACCCTAGCCATACTGTTGTAAAAAATCCATTATTTTATTTATGGCTTGTCTACAAAAATATACAGTGATCATAAGCCCTTAGAATCAATCTTCAAAAAAGACTCACACTCATCTTCCCACACTCATGTTCCAAAAAATCTTAAGAATGCGTTTAAAATTACTAAAATATTATCTTAATATCTCTTACAAACCAGGAAAATATATATATGTGTCTGACGCCATATATAAATTTTGCTGTACATTCAGTAGTCAGAACATTGCCAATGTCTAAAAATAGAATCAAGCAATTTACAAATGAGACAATCAGGGACCCACAACTCAGCTTCGTTATAAATTTTATTAGCAATGGGTGGCCCATTCAAAAACATAAAATTCCAAAAACTGTTAAGAATTTTTTTAAATTGCGTGACAAATTGTTTGTATGTAACAATTTGTTATTTTTAGATCATAAGTTAGTTGTGCTTAGTAAATTAAGATTAGAAATGATTAAAATACTACATAAGGGACACTTAGGGATTGAACAAACAAAATCCCAAGCCAGAAAAGTATTTTATTGGCCAGATATTGAAACCTATATCAAATGCTGTAAAATTTGTGAAAAATTTGCCAGAAAAAATCCCAAACAAACAATGTTGTCGTATCCAATACCTAAAAGACCTTGAAAACGCATTGATTCTGATATTTTTACTTATGCTAATCATCATGCATTGATGCTTACTCAAACTGGCTTGAGATTTTGCCCATTACAAATAAAAGTAGTGAGGCTATCAGTTCTCAAATCAAACCAGTTCTTGCACGGTTTGGATCTCCTGATTTATTTACTAGATAATGTACCTTACAAAAGTGAAAAGCTTTTGGAATTTGCTAAGAATTGGAATTTTACTTTTATTACATCTAGCCCAGAATATCCACAATCAAACGGGTTCGCCGAAAAAGCCGTATCAATTGCTAAAAATTTGCTTAAAAATTGGAGGAAGGAAAAGGGAATGATCTAGCCTCTGCTTTGTTAAATTATCGAAGTTCAACATTAAAAGGTATGAGCTATACACCTTTACTGCTTTTAAATAGCAGACATTGCAAGACGAAAGTTCCAATTGTATGTGATTTATTGCAGCATAATTTATATCTAAACGTCAAAGAAAAATACTTGCCAAGCAAAAAATGAATGGATGCAATTTTAACAAAACTGTGAGAAATCTAAATCCCCTTAATGAAGGAAGTAATGTTACTGTTTTAAATCACAAAAATAAGACTTGGAAACCTGCAAAAATTGAGAGCCTCCATGATACACCGCGTTCATATGTTTTCCAAGTGTCATGTCAATAAATCACATCGTCCTAGTAACGGCCAGTCACAGCATAGCACAGACACAGGCAGTTGTAAAGAATGGTTGTTGTGGTTGTGGGTCTTCTGAATAAAGTATTACTACAAAGTCTCTTATAGTATCACTACTACTATTCATATATATGTAAAAGTGAACATATAACATGGCGCAGTCATTTTAAAGAAAATAAGAAAATAAATTAGAAAAAAAGAGAAAAACGAAGGTAAGAAAATAAAAAATCAAAAATCAAAATGGAGTACCTAACACAGCCCAAGGGAATGAACATGGCGGGAGATTTAGCGGCCAATTGGCGTAAATTCCGAAACAATTATGAAACATATATGGTAGCTACAGGTGCAAACAAGAAAGCAGCAGAGGTACAAGCAGCTGTTTTAACACATTGTGTGGGAGAGGAAGTAAGAATTATTTTAGAGACTAGAAATTAGAACAGAAGACAAAGAGAACGCGGAGAAGCTAATAGAAGCCTTACAAAATTATTTTATACCTAAAGCCAATATTAGTATAGAACGACATCGGTTTAATTCTCGTATACAAGAGAATAACGAGACATTTGATTCCTTTTTGGGTAGTTTAAGGAAAATTGCAAGCAATTGTGAATTTAATACAATGAAGGATGACCTAATCAAAGACAGAATTGTATGTGGAATAAGAAATTTCAAAATAAAAGATAGATTATTAAGGGAGGTAGATCTATATTTAGCTAAAGCAATTAAAATATGTAAGGCAGCTGAGGAAACGGAAAATCATATTAAGAAATTAGAGGAACAAACAAATTTACACGATGGCCAGTTAAGAAGCATTTTCAAGAAACGAATAGACAATACAAGCAATCAAATGATGGTAGGACATATAAGCAAACTCAATGTAATCGATGTGGACAACCCAGATCACACGAGAAATGCCCAGCACCTGTAGGAAGTGCGGAAAACCAAACCATTTTGCGATTAAATGTAAATCAAAAATGGTAAATAGTGTTAATGATATAGTAGATGATAATTATTTATTAGCAGATGTTAAAGTAAATATAGGTACTATAGGAAATGATTAGTTTGAAAAGATTGAATTTCCTAATATAGCACAGGAGGTGTCTTTTAAGTTAGATACAGGGGCTCAAATTAACGTTATTCCGCTACATATTTATAAAAATTTAAATTTTAAAGGTGAACTTGAAAATGAATATAAATGTAACAAACTATGGTGGTAGTCAATTAAAAGTTGTTGGGTCTTGCATGTACAATATTATTTGTAGCAATAAGTTGTATAAAAATATTAGATTTGTAATTATTGAAACCAACCCGATCTCTGTACCTGTATTAGGCATAGATACTATTAAATTTTTAAATTTGCTAAAACGAAATGAACAAAAAACAACTATTAATGAACTTTGTCAGAAGAATATCTTGTTAGAATATAATGAGGTATTCAAGGGTGTAGGCAAAATAGCAATTGAGCCATGTGAGTTTAAACTTAAAGAAGGATAAACTTAAAGAAGGATAAAGAAGGACCTGAGGTTGTACCTTGCAGGAAAGTACCATATCAAGTTATGGACAAATTAAAAAATGAATTAAATAAAATGGTAGACGACTGTATTATAACTAAGGTAACAGAAGCAACTGAGTTTGTAAATCCAATTGTGCTGGTAAAAAAGCCTAATGGGGACATACGTATTTGCTTGGACCCGCAAAACCTTAACAAAGCAATAATGAGGGAACATTATGAATTACCTACCTTTGATGATCTGACAAAGGACTTAAATGGATCCAATATTTTTTCGGTTCTGGATGCGAACAGAGGATTCTGGCAAATTGGTTTAACTGAGCAGGCGTCTATGTTGACAACCTTTGCGACACCGTTTGGGCGATATAGGTTTTTAAGATTACCTTATGGTATATATAATGCACCAGAAATTTTTATCGTACATTCTTAGAGATATTTGACGGTATTGATGGTATAAAGATATATATTGATGATATTATCATTTATGCTAAATCTGAGGAAGAACATGATGTTATCCTGAGGAAGGTATTAAAACGGGCAAAAGAAGTAGGTGTAAAATTTAACAAAGAAAAAGTAAATTTAAAGTAAAAGAGGTTAGGTATGTTGGTCACAAATGAAGGGATTCAAGTAGATAATAATAAAATAGAGGCGATAAAGCAAGTGCCAACTCCGAAAAATGCTAAAGAAGTGTCACGATTCTTGGGAATGGTTACATATGTAGCTAAATTTTTACCAAATCTATCTGATCACACATCAAAATTAAGAGATTTGACAAAGAAAAATGTAGTTTTTGAATGGTCTAAGGAGCATGAGGGTCAATTTCAACAACTAAAAAGAATGTTAATTAACAGTCCCATATTACAATTTTACGATGAAAATGTCCCAATAACATTATCAGTAGATAGTAGCAAAAACGGTTTAGGAGCTGTATTGCTACAAAACAGAGGACCTATAGCGTATGCATCAAAAACACTCACGAAAACTCAAGAAAACTATGCTCAAGTAGAAAAGGAAACACTTGCGATAGTTTTCGGATGTCAAAAATTTCATCACTACCTTTATGGGAAACATTTCCTAGTAGGAACCGACCACATGCCATTAGAAACAATTTTTAAAAAACCGTTAAACAAATCTCCGTTAAGAATTCAGAGATTAAGAATCACTTTGCAAAATTACGACTTCACGTTAAAATACAAGCGAGGTTCGCTGCTATACATAGCCGATGCATTATCACGCGCTAGTTATGACGATATAGATTTCAAATTAATAGAAACAAGCTCAGGTAAACTTTATAAATTATATCAGTATTAAACCAGAAAAGCTGGAGCAGGTAAGAAAGGAAACTCAGCTAGACACTGATTTAAATCAACTCAAAATTTTAATAAGGAACGGTTGGCCAAAAAGTAAAAACCAAGTAGAAAATGCATTAAAACCATATTGGAAATATAGAACGGAAATAACAGAAATGAAAGGAGTAATGTTTAAAAATGACCAGATAGTGATTCTAAAATCAATGCGGAAAGATATCATCAATAGATTGCATTATAGTCATCTTGGCATCAATAAAACTATACTTAGAGCTAAAGAATTGGTATTTTGGCCATGTGTGACAAAAGAAATAACAGATGTAGTAAAAAACTGTCCAGCTTGTTTAACATACCAAAATTCACAGACAAAAGAACCTATGATAGTAAGAGAAACCGCTAATAGGCCGTGGGAAATAGTGGCAGCAGATTTATTTACTTTCCAGTCTAGAGAATACCTTCTAATAATAGATTCGTACGCAAAGTACCCAGAAATATATGATCTCGGAAATGACACTACCAGTTATCCCATAATAAATTCTTTTAAAGCCACCTTTTCGAGATTTGGAAAACCAAACCTACTATATACAGACAATGGATCGCAATTTATAAACAAAAACTTTCAAACATTTCTTAAGAATTGGGAGATTGGGCATAGAATATCATCTCTGCGGTATCCACAATCGAATGGTTTCGCCGAGGGACATATTCAAAGTATAAAAACTACTGAAAAAAGCTGTGTATGACAATAAAGATATATACTTGGCACTACTAGAGTATAGAAGCACATCAATTAGTGAAGTAATACCATCTCCGGCTGAGATGATGTTTGGTGGAAAAATTAAAGGACATGTTATAATTAATGAAAAACTGTTAAAACCTTATAAATCATATGAAGTATATCAAAGAAACAGTCGTAGAAAACAAAGAGCGTATTATAATAAAAATACAAAAAAATTACCACCACTAGAAATTAATAGCCGAGTCTTGGTACAGGAGGATAAAAAATGGGAGCCCGGAACAGTAGTAGAAATTAACATGGACAGACCTAGATCATACAACGTTAAGTTAGACAGAAATTACAATATCATAAATAGAAATAGGAGATTTTAAAGAGAATTTAAAACAGACAACTTTACAAACAATGGAGAAGAGTTATTTGAAGAAATACTAGAAGAAAACCTTTCTAAAAGAACCAATGTTAGAAACAACACGGAATCAAACCAATCTACAGAGATGGAAAAATAATGAATGATGAAAAAATACGGTGTGATAACAACAAGTCTTTAAGAGTGACAAACCAATTAAGAATACAAATGATGCCGTTAAGACCAGATCAGGAAGATCTGTGCAAAAACCCACGTACTTAAAAGACTATTTAAGTTAAGAATTTCAATAAACTAGTATAGTTATAACCTCTATTTCAATTCCTATTGTATTCTTTAAAATTATATTAAGCATAGTTTAATTTTGATATATGATGTTTTAATAACATTCAAGTTTCTGAAATCATTAACTGCTTAACTGAAACAGTATATGTTGTATTGTATTATATTTATAGCTTAAATGTAAGATCATATCTTAGGTTAAGTTTGAATTATAATAACAAAAAAAAAAGGGGATGTCATGTCAATAAATCACATAGTCCTAGTGACGGCCAGTCACAGCATAGCACAGACACAGGCAGTTGTAAAGAATGGTTGTCGTGGTTGTGGGTCTTCTGAATAAGAGAGTTAACAGAGTAATAGAGTTCTTAACAAACCAGAGAGGCTAAACTTGTAAGGGGAGATATATAATATAATCATAGATTGCTGTTGCGTAGGTAACGGCATAGGTAAAAAATTTTCTAAATAGAAGCTAAAAAGAAATGGTCAAAACAATTTCTTTTGGTATCCAGTTTGTTTTCGCGATGGTTGTATTCGTCTAAAAAGCCGACACTATGAGCGGAAAACTAGTATTTCGTTATCAGAACACCAACATCTGCTAGTGATGACTCACCGTTCAGATACGGCTGTTAAATTTGAAACAATGAGGAGAATATAGTCTCGAAACGTCTCGTCTGTCACATGTTTTATCCCTGGACTTTTAATTAAAAAATATATAGACTGTCTACACATCGGTTAACAATCTATATTATCATAATTGCTCAGAGTTCTGGTGTTTTCTTGTTGAACGATCCTATTGTCGATCAAGATGAATTTTTTAACAACAAGTCGAACAGTCGCATGGATTGGGGCCCGTGGAATTGTTGAAGAAACGTCGAACATTTTAGGTCGTCTGACCAGGCTGAAGAAGCACAGGATTTTTCTTTTACGTCGTAAGGATCAGCACATATACCCAGCATTTTTGAATTTCAAAACATCCAGATTCGAGGAGTTGAACAGTACGAAGCACTTCGATGATTTAAATGAATTAAAATATATTAAAAAAGATTTTATTGTTGGAAATTTCACATACCATAAAATTAATACTAAATTACAATATGAATTAGATTTTAACCTAGGGTGTTTAAGTAATCTGATTGATTCTGTTACTTTAGATTTTGAGTCTCGGAGGAATGAGAAATTTTTTCGGGTTACAAAAGAGAGACGGACTTTAAAATTAAATAATTTAATTCGTAATAGGCACAATACTTGCCAGTTTGATAATTTTTTTAGATAAATGCCTTGTAAATACCTCCAATGTCGACATTCCGTCGGAGTTTAAGTACATTTTGGCTTTCGGTCCAAACTTTTCTTTTCATAAGCTACAGGTTGATACCACGAGTGTGGTCAGTGTTTTGAGTTGTCCGGAGTTTGGAATTAAGTCATTCAAAGAAAATGATCAAATTAATATTAGAAATAATTTTTGTTACCTTTTTTAAAATTACATTCGTAATCTCTTACGTTTTTTCTTTTCTCTTCGCGTAATTTCTATCGTTACAATTATCGTTTTATTTAATCTTTGTTCGTGGCCTTGGTAGTCGTCTTACGGTCGATATCCGTTATCGTTCGTGGATTTTCCCGATAGAGTGAATTTCCATGCCGAATTTAAATCCGTTTCCTGTTTGACGTTTTCCGTTTTATTATTCGTGGAAATCGGGGGTTAGGCGAGAAGATCGTAAACCTTGGCAGTGTACACACGTGTTTCGTAAGGTGAATTTTTTCCAAGAGTTGTTCGTGTGAACCTTCGACGTTGCGTTGGATATTTGGGAGGAAATTTCACAATTACGTCGCCTTACTGTCATTGTTGGATCGCCAAATAGGCGTGGGTTGTTGATGAGAGATCGGAAAACCGATTTACTTCTGATTCAGTGCAACACGTGTGGCATCCGTAGCCATTTTGGGCGTTTTACCCCGTTCTAACGGTAAGCGGTTCATTTTATTCTATTCGTATTTTTAGAATTTTCTGTTCTTAGGGGTTTGAGTATTGGGCCGTTTTGAGTTTTGGGGCTGTTTTTAGTACTGGGCCGTTACTAGTTTTCATTCTAAGTGCAGTGGTAGTAGTAGTCTGGGTTGCTGGTGCTCGTCCGGTTAATTAACCTCCGGGCCGATCCAGTTTTACCTGGCAAGAACGAGAGACGGGAGAACGGAGAAACGATCCGACCGCCGCCGCCGCCGCCGCCGCAGCTGTAGCTAAGTTCCGACTTTCTTTGTTGCTCAGTTTTCTTTCCGTTCTTTATTTTATTTTTATTTTTAATATTAGGGTGATCAAATTTACCATTTAAAGTTTGACAGGCGTCGAATAATTGTAGACGTCGAGTCTAACACATTTGAATTGGCAGATTGGGGGGATAAACTATTTATTTAGTTGACTGTTTTCTTTTCTGTAAACGAAACTCTTGGCCAGGGGCACGAATAATAATTTAAATTTTATCTAGAATATAAATAGCATCATTTTATTTACTTATTCTTTAATTTAATTTTATACTAAGTATATAATTAATTCTTTATTTACATATTTTCCTATCTTAAAATTCGTTCATTTGTTCTGACCGTTCTGCCGAAATATTAAAGACTCGCCGACGTTATTTGTTTTTATTTGTTTTTATCGGATTTTCCCCTTTTGAACTACAGTCAACCAATTTTTAACCCTTTTTTCGAACACCGAATTCCTGCTTTTCCAAGGGAGGTGTAAAGCAGGTGGCGCCCTAAATGAGTTTTTTTTTTTAGTTAAATTCCCTATTCCCTCGCCGACTAGCTGGCCTGCACCCTGTGTGCAAACGACTTCCTGGAGCGGAATTGGTAGCTTGGGGGAATTTCGGACTTGTTCAATAAGAAACGGGGTGCCAATACTCGACGTAACATCTGAATGAAAGTGTTGTTGCCATCAAATATGAAAATGTCATTAAAGAAATTACACAAGGCTCTTAAAAGAACACCCTGAATTGTTGGTCGCCATCGCTGACAAGGGGTGACAAAACCGTCATTTTAAGAAAGCAAGAGTACATAACCAAGACTTTGGAATTTTCGTCTGACATCTCCACTTATCAGAGGATTGCTAATGATCCCACTGAATCTTATCAATTATTATTTTCTCTCATTAACAAGTTGAAGGGAAGTTCGAAATCAGTGCTGAGCTAGCCCTTAAATTGAAAGTACAGCATCCAGTCTTTCCAAAATTATATTGCCTTCCAAAAATCCATAAGAAGAATGTCCCTCGTCGCCGAATACTTTCTTTTATAAATAGTCCAACTTGTAACATTTCCAAGTATCTTGCTTCAATCTTACGTAGTGTGGTTATCGAATCTGAACATTAAAAAAAGACTGCTTTGAGTTTATCGAAAGAATAACATTACCATTAAACCACGTGTGTATCTCGTTGGATGTAGTATCTTTGTTCACGAACGGGCCTCTTGAACTAGTTTTACAGGCTATGGAAGAAAAATGGACAGACATTGAAGGGATCACTGACATCAACAACTCCGACTTTCTTAGTTTAATTAAGTTGTGCTTTGACACAACCTATTTCTCTTTAATGATACTTTTTACATACAGAAGTTTGGTACTGCTGTAGGGTCTCTATTATTTCCTGTATTGCTCCAGATAGTATTACAGAGGTTGGAAAGTTTTGTTTTCGCAAACCTCCCTTTTATTTCTCTTCTTTATTTGCGTTACGTGGATGATACTTTTACGGTACTGCCCGAAAAATACATTCAACTTACCTTGAACTCTGTTAACGCGTACCCTAATAAACTTAAATTTACTTTGGAAAAGGAGACCAACCACTCCAACTTTTTGGATGTTACCATCATTAGGAAGGACACAACGTTGATGACCAATTGGTAAAGAGACTTGATCGGGTAGATATATTCACTTCTTTTCTTACGCTCCTAGGAAACAAAAGTTACGACTTTAATCAGTCTGACAGAGCGGTCTTACTCTCTAGTTCAATTTTTGTTAATGAAAACCTTAACATTATTAAATATACTTTATCAAAAAATCGTTACCCTTTAGAGTTGATCGAATCTGTCATTAAGAACAGAACAACTTTCCTCGCAAATAAAGTCGCTTGACTTTGCTGGAATATTCCAGCATGACAAATCGGTTGAAGTCATTAGAGCAAAGGTTTATAACTATGCCCTACCTTGAGCCTATCTTTAATCGGTATAAAAACTTTTTGGTAAGTGTAATCTTTTGGTGGCTTCTAAATCAGAAAATACGACTTTTCCATACTTTTCCGGAAGTTTCAAACCAAAAATTCACTTTTGAATAAGACTAATGTAGTTTACCAAATATCGTGCAATGATTGCAACAAAGTGTATATAGGTGAAACGACACAACATCTGAAAAAGCGCTTAGCACAACATAGGCTGAACAGACTTCATGCCGGCCAGACCAGAGCACTTTGTCCAACTACATTGTTCTTGGTTGAGAGTTGCTTTATTAAATTGAACTCTAACGCTGTTAATAAAAGATCAGAGTTAAAAATTTACATTTATCTTATCAACGTCTTTTTTTACGTTTGCTCCTTAGAGGTTTCTCCTTTCTTTTGTACAAAGGTTATGTGTACCTTCAATTTTTTATTTTTAATCAGTTACATAATTTTGCATAACCCTGTATTTTTGCGTTAGCATTGTTAATGCTTCCCTTTCGCCCTTTCCTATTTGCAGGTGCTTGCATCGGTGTGTGGGTCCTTTCCCTTTCCTCCTGCGTCTCGCTTGGTTCGGATTTTACGGTTTTGTAGCCATGTGCTTTACCGATCGACATTTTATCGTACGACTGGGAGTCGTGGGGTTTTGATTTTGGACAAATTTAATATAAAATATTTTCCAAAGAAGTTATTGTGATGTATTTTTCAAAATTTTAATATTTTCATTCCGAAATTGGAATGGTGACGTGGTGTGATAGTAGGATTCCTCTCACGTCATTGGAATTAATGGATAAGCCTAGTTTTCCCTTTTTTCTCCTTTTTTCGTCATCACCTGGCTTCCTTTAATTTGATTGTAATTTTAGATCTTCGTTGTTACCTTTTAGACTGTCTGTCACATGTTTTATCTCTGGACTTTTAATTAAAAAATATATTGAATGTCTACTCAGAGAATTTTTGTACACGACGCAACATTAATACAAAGGTGTTCCATTTGAAAACTTTGAGAACATTAATGATCCTTGGGAGCTGAAAACGTTATGCTGCAAAGTTTATGTGATTACGGGAACGCATTTCTGATAATAATTGTTCCAAAATGGCTTCCAATAGTCGAAAAAAGTTTTAATTTTCCTTAAATTGGTTGCAAATATAATACTTTCCCGACATGAGTTTCGCGCATTTCTGACGATAATTATTCCAAAATTGCTTCAAAAGGTCGAAAAAGCTGGATTTGCCTAAAATCTATTGCAAAAATAAACGTTTCCCGGCATGGGCTTTCCGCTAGATATAGCTTGAGAAAGCATTTCTGACGATAATTGTACGAAAACTGCTTCAAACATTCGAAAAAGTTGGATTTGCTTAAAATAAATTACAAAAATAAACTTTTCCCCACATGAGTTTTTCGCTGGATACAGCTTGGGAACGCATTTCTGATGACAATTGTGCCAAAACCCCTTCAAAACATCGAAAACACTGAATTTCTCTTACATGAATTACAAAAATAAACTTTTCTCGACATGAGTTTTACGCTAGATACAGCTTGGGAACGCATTTCTGACGACACTTGTGCCAAAATCACTTGAAAAAGTCGAAAAGAGCTGGATATACCTAAAATAGACTGCAAAAATAAATTTTTCCAGGCATGGGTCTTTCACTAGATACAGCTTGAGCATACATTTCAAACGATAGTTGTGCCAAAACTGTTGGTAACTGTACCAAAATCGCTTCAAAATGTCGAAACAAAGTGGATCTGCTTGAAATCGATTGCAACTTTCCCCAACACGAGTATTACGCTATGTACAACTTGAGAACGCATTGCAAAATTGCTTCGAAAAGTCTAAAAAGTTGGATTTGTATTAAATCGATTGCAATTATAGAGATGAGTTTTACGCCAGATACAGTTTGAGAAGGCATTTCTGACAAAAAGGCCATCAAAATCGCTTCCAAGAGTCGGAAAAAGCTGGATTTTCCTTAAATCGGTTACAAAAGTAAATTTTTCCAGACATGAATCTTTTGCTAGATACAGTTACTGCTGACGATAATTGTGTCAAAATTCCATCAAAAGGCAAAAAAGCTGGTGTTGATATAAATCGATTCATAAATAAACTTTTCCCGACATGAGTTTTACGACAGATACAGCTTGATAACGCATTTCTTGACGATAAGTTTATCAAAATCGCAAAATCGGTTACAAATATAAACGCTCGGAAACTCATTTCTGATGACAATTGTGCCAATGTCGCTTCAAAAAATCGAAAAAGCTGGATTTGACTAAAATCGATTGCAAAAATAAACTTTTTCAGGCATGATTTTCTCGCTAAATACACCTTGAGAACGTGTTTCTGACGATAATTGCACCAAAATCGCTTCAAAGATTGGAAAAAATTGGATTTGCTTAAAATCGGTAGCAAAGATAAATATTTTCCGACGATGATTGTGCCAATATCGTCGATATGTCGATAATTGCATCAAAAGTGCTTCAAGATCATGTGAAAAATCCGATTTGGTTGAAACCGAATTGAAAAATTTACTTTTTCTGACATCAGTTTTATGTTGGGAACAGCTTCAAGTTGTATTTCTGGCGATAATTCCATGATAAGTGCTTCAAGAACTTGTTAATTTTGCAGTTTGAATGAGGCTGAATTGAGAAATTCACTTTTTGAGACATCCGTTTTACGCTGGGAATAGTATTAGAATGCATTTGCGACGATAATTGCATGATAAGTGCCTCAAGAATTTTAGAGAGTTGGATTTGGATGAAACCGAATTGAAAAATTTACTTTTTTCGTCAACCGCTTTACGTTGGGAATAGCTTTAGAATGTATATCTACCGATAATTGCATGAAAACTGCTTCAAAAACTTGTAAAGCGTTGGTTTTGGATGAAATCGAATTGAGAAATTAACTTTTTCCGACTTTCGTCGTACCCTGGGAATAATTTTAAAATTCATTTCAGACGATAACTGCATAGAAGTGCACTTTTTCAGACTTTCCCTTTATGCTGGAAATATCATTAGAATGCACCCTTGATGATAATTGCATGAAAAGTGCTTCAAGAACTTGCAAAAAGTTTGATTTGGATGCAACCGAATTGAGAAATTTACTGTATCGGACTTTCGCTTTACGTTGAGAATAGCTTTAGAATATATTTCTGACAAAAATTGCGTGGAAAGTGCTTTAAGAACTTGTACAAAGTTGGATTTGGATAAAACCGAATTGAAAGACTTACTCTTTCCGGCATCTGTTTTACGATGGGAATAGCTTTAGAATGCATTCCTGGCGATAATTGTATGAAAAGTGCTTCAGGAAATTGTAAGAAGTTAGATTCGGATAAAAGCGAAATGACAATTTTACGCCTTCCGAAATCTATATTACGATGGCAATAGCTTTACAATGCATTTGTGACGATAATTTCCAGAAAAGTTTATTCAGAACTTGTAAAAGTTGGATTTGGATGAAACCGAATTGAGAAATTTATTCTTGCCGGGCTCTGCTTTACGCTGGCCATAGCTTTAGAATGCATCCCTGACGATAATTGTATGAGAAATGCTTCAAGAACTTGTAGAAATTTCGATTTGAATGAAACTGAATTGAAAATTTTACTCTCTCCGACACTTGTTTTACGTTGGGAATAACTTTAGAATGCATTTCTAACAATAATTGCGTGGAAAGTGATTTAAGAACTTGTATAAAGTTGGATTTGGATAAAACCGAATTGAAAATTTTACTCTTTCAGGCATGTGTTTTACGATGGGAATAGCTTTAGAATGCATTGCTAAGAGCAGCATCGTTCTCTCGAGCAAAGAGCCTCTGTTGCCGGGGCTCACATCTTCCAGAATAGACGGCTGCTTTCACGCCGCCTCGGAGTTGTAGGAGTTATAAAGGAGGGTTGAAATGTCACTGTGCTACGGGCGAATCAGTAGCCAGTTTCAGTCAGTCGACGATGACACCAAGCGAAAGACGCCTGCTCAGTGCAAAGCCGAGAACATCGGGCCTGGTGCCGGCGCGAAAAAACGTCGGTTTAGCCTGGGAGTGGACGGCGACTCCCCCTCACCCCCGATGAAGGCATAAAGTCTTGAACCGAAGTGCTTGGTCACCCTCTACCAGAACGGGTGCTTCTCGTTGAAGTCTCCAGCAGCCAGAATTGCTCTTCGTAGTCCCGAATCACAAATCCCCTGCTCGGGGAGTGCCGTGACGGACCAGCACCTCGGTGTCGTCGCCACGACCGTCCAGCCGACAGCCAACAAGACATCGATTGCTTGGTCTGCAAGAAACGCTTGGATCTCTAGCCTTTTGTTGCCGGCCCCGTGCGCATTCCAGGCTACGTAAACGACCGGAAAAGATCGATGGTCCGTGTATACTCATCGTTGGTGTGTTATGGAGTCACGTGGAGAAGACGCGCGGTTTTATTCATGTGCACAAAAAGGTCTTGCAGCATGTATAGGACAGATACAACGTCCAGTCTCTTCGTGTTCGGTAAGTCTACCTTCACGTGTTCCCGACGAGATTCCGCTTCAGGTGGGGCACGATTCTTCCTCCCACCGGATGACGGTGTTTTGGCCGTCGGAACAGCAGGCCTAGGTAGTTGTCGTTGTAACGTCAACGAGGCCGCGACCTGGGTGTACTGGTGCCCAGGTGTGATTCGGCGTACTCTCCCTGCTGCCGGTCCGGGTTCAACTGGCCGACAAACTGGAACTGCCTTGGCTTGTGGGCAACGCGGGCACGCCCGATAGTTAGCGAGGTGCTCGCCCTCGCAGTTTGCATATGTAGCCCCTTCCTCCTTCGGCCTCTGGCATTCACCTGCATAATGTGCTCCCCGCAGGCAACGCATTTGACTGGAGCAGTACACATGGACTGCGCGTGATCGTCTTTTGACATCTGTAACATTGGCCCAGGCCGGGTCTGAACCGCAATGGCTCGACTGATACGTCCAAATCCACGACCTTTTGAAGTTGGAAAATTGCACGCAGGACTCCGGCGAACGGCGGACGTATTCGATAGGGACCTGGACCCGCTTCGACGCGTTCCTGAGGATGATGGGAGGAACTTTATCCTTCGTTGCGTCGTCAGTGGGCTCCGGCCCGGGACCAGGAGTCGACCGTTGTTGAACCCCGAAGGTCGGGTAAAACACCGATTGACGCTCGGCACCAGTCAGACCCGGCCGGGATGCCTGGGAGTTGGGAGCGCCAGATCTGGACAGCAGGTCGTTTCTTCGCCCCTCCCCTCTCCCGCAGAAGCGTCTGGTCTGGATGTTCGCTTCTTGCGCTTCACCGAAGCCGTCGCCATGAATCATGGCACTCGTGATGAGTACTTCAGGTGAGCAGTGCCTCCTCTTTGAGCCCCCTGGTGCGAGGGCGTCAAAGTTTGACACCTGCGAAGGGCGGTTCGAAACAGGAGAAATCGAACACCTCCCTCCCCCGACACGTGTGCCCCCAAGATTGGCGGGAGGGGGACAGTCTCGTCCATCTCGGCTGACGGCTGTTGGTCTGTCGCGCCTCTCCAGAACTACGTGCAGTCCCTTGATTAGCTCAATAATTTTTTCTGTTGACAGGTTCGTGAGCTCCCACACAGGACTTGACTGCGCGGAGTGGGGGTTGTCTCAGCCCCGCCGGCCGCAATTGAACTCACACTAGCGTCGCCATCCAACTCTAGTGAACAAGGAAGCGATGTGTGTGAGGTGCATGCCGTCATTTTAGGTAGTGTTCTAAACATTTCACTCTGATTCACTAGTAATAGGCAGGTAAAATTTGCGTAAAAATAAAATTTCCGGGTATAAAAGGCCCGGAAATAGGTCACAAAGACGGACTGGTTGGAGGGTGGCCTATTCACTTGCCCGCTCTAATCACAAACGACGAAGAAACACTGAAGAAAAAATAATAAATAAATAATTACTTTAAATTTTAAAGTCAGGTGGGATCTGTTGATTTTCCTTTTAAGTTATCTGTTCTTTTCTTTTCCTTTTTATTTTACGTGCTTTCTATTCTTTTAATATTCTTGTGTATTTTCTTTTTAATTGCTCTTTATATATATATATATATATATATATATATATGTATATATGTTATATCTTTTCTTTTTTATTTAATCTTACTTTATTTTCTATTTAATTTTTTTCCTCTTTTTCTTCAAATTCTTTTTTTTTCCTTTGTGCCTGGGAAGGGAGGAAACCCTTGTCAAAATAACTTCCTGTTCCCAGGAATCGTCGGTTTAAATAAATCGAGACGCCGATGCGGCAATTGCGGTGATTGCGGGCTCCAAATCCTCCTCGCGCCGGGTCTGCGGTCGGACTCCGGCGATAGACAGAGAGCGATCGGTCTCCAATCCCACCCAATATGTAAGAGTGAGATGGACTCCAGCACGCTTAGCTTGAGGTCGGCGCTCTGAATCAGTTGTGGATGCGGAGCGTGCAGATGGCGCGCTTAAGTAGCTGCTACCAACTGCTACCGTTTAATGGTCAGGACCGTGACGAAGTTCCCGGATGGCGCAAAGAAATGGTTCAATATGTCGCGAACCGAGAATGCCCCTGACACCAGAAAACTTCAACGTACTGGTACTGACCTTAGCTTGTTCCTACTACAACTTTTAACACGATCCATCTTCCCCTGCGCAAGGCGGGCGACCCAGCTCAATCCGGCGAAAGTTGATCCGATTTGTTTTTATTTTATGACAGCTGGATTGATTTTTAGAAAATCTTTCAGATATTCACAGAACGCGTACAACACGTCCTCACTCTGGAATGCATTCCTGACGATAACTGTATGAAAAGTGCTTCAGGAAATTGTAAGAAGCTAGATTCGGATAAAAGCGAAATGACAATTTTACGCCTTTTGAAATCTATGTTACGCTGGGAATAGCTTTAAATGCATTTCTGACGATAATTTCCCGAAAAGTTTATTCAGAACTTGTCAAAAGTTGGATTTGGATGAAACCGAATTGAGAAATTTACTGTATCCGACTTGCGTTTTACGCTGGGAAAACCTTTAAAATGCATTTTTGACGATAATTGTATGAAAAGTGCTTCAATACCTTGTAAAAAGTTGGATTGGGATAAAATCGAATTGAAAATTTACTCTTTCTAACCTCTGTTTAACGCCGAGAATAGCGTTAGAATTCATTTCGGACGATGATTGAATGAAAAGTACATCAAGAACTTGTAAAAGTTGGATTTGGATGAAACCGAATGTAGAAATTAAAATTTTCAGACTCTCCCTTTAGGCTGGAAATATCTTTAGAATGCACCCTTGATGATAGTTGCATGAAAAGTGCCTCAAGAACATGTAAAAGTTGAATTTGAATGAAATCTAAACCAATGTTTACCAGTCGTTGCCATAGTGATTTCGATGTCGATATTCTTAGTGTGAATAGTATTACATTTAAGCCACACCTCGCGCATCTCAAGTGCCATTAGAGTTGAAACCAAATAACGCACGTGAACATACGTGAATCGTCTGAGCACATCGCTATGCATACAGTTTTTTTTTGTTTTAATGATTTCCGTAAATAAAATTCCGAAAACCGAGGCAACCAAAGATCGAACCCGTATTCTCGGAATAGTTGTATGAAGAAAGTTCGGATAATTGAACGATCGAATAAGTCACGTTCGGATAATCGATACTCTACTGTATAGATTAATTTCCGAATAGAATGGTTTCAAAGAAAGATCGATGTCCCTTTTTTCGATAGCCTCTGGAGATGAACAGTTTTCTTCTTATTAATCCTCAAGTACTTTCGCTATTTTTGGGTAACGTTAGTGCTTTGGTGGAGTAAATTTTTACCCCATTATAATTGTTTTTTAGTAAAGGAAGGGTTGCGTCAAGGTGGAGTCCTAAGCCCAACACTCTTCATAATAATCTTGGACGACATAATTAAAGAAGTACATAAGAGAACTAAGCAATTACATGTAGGTTTCCGGAATCTGGAACAAGTTGGGATATCGGAATGTGCCTTCGCTGACGATGTGATGATATGTGCAGCACACGAAAACCAATTAAAAGACAACCTCAAGGAGTGGGAAAAACAACTCAACAAAAGAGGAATGAAAATAAATACAAATAAAACTAAAGTCATGCTGATAGGAAATACAGAAAA